>CM052091.1:15981208-16021953 GCA_028453745.1 Agapostemon virescens
GTAGGTTATCGGCAGGCCTTTTTACCCTTTCGCTACTTTGAGAGAGCAACTATAATCGCCCGTAATAGCGAAAGGGTAAAAGCCAGCCGATAACCCAGCTAACTAAAGTCCTTTCCCTCTGGCAACGGTGTCGCGTTGCTGCCTCTCCTTGCTTAGCGTATTAACGAGAAACAATGCTTTGCTATAAAACGGCGAAAGGGTTAAGAATTTTGTAGTATTAGGACGGCCCATATCGGAACAGCATAGAGGAAATTAAGTTTCTTTTTTTCCTATGTTTCTGCAATTTTGTAGATAGGAATCGGCAACGGATCGGTTACTTGCGAGAAAGAACTCGAGACCGGTCCGTCCACCTGTTGGTCGCGCGCAAGAAGCGCTTCCATCCTCCACGATGGAAAGGGGAAGAAATGAAAGCAGAGGACGAGCTCAGGGCGAGAGTTAGAGACCAACGGGTTGTCGGGGGTGGGTGGACGTAGTTTTGCGCGTTTCGGCAAGGAAATTGCACTTTGAAATGGAAAGAAGGAGCGGCAAGGGTGGTTCGTCGCCAACATTCCTGGCTGGCGACGAGCACTCGCGTCTCGTTACGCGAAATTTGAACCGACATTCTCGGCGGTACGTTACGCCGGCCGTTCCGCTAATGAAACAACTAAAATTCGCCGGACGCGTGCCCCTGGGTTCTGGCGATCCGACGAATGTCTCCTATTCCTTCCCAGACTGAGGACAAACGCTCGCCAGGATTTAGCTAATCGTCCGCAAGGAATCGCGCCGTGGATCAAACGCGAACGTAGTCATTTCGCAGTCGGAGCGACGGAAAATGGACGACGAAACGAATACGACTGCAGTCGAGGAAACTGTCCCGGAATTCGAGCGTCTCTCGCGAGAGACCGGGGAATTAAGGCCGGGAATTAAGCTAGTATATCCGGCAACCGATTTCCCGGGACTCGTTTAAAAACTTCCCTCACCTAATCGATAATTAGATCTGGCCGGTTCGCAGACGTGGCGAGGACTAAATCCGAGTTCGTTTCGCTCAAAGATCGCCGGAGATCCTTCTTCTTTGAAGTCGTTGGACTTAGGTTCTCCGTAGTCGGTTAGAGTCTGAAATCGCCATTGGATACTGTTACTAAAATAAATAGTAAATTCAAAGCAGCCAACAATATCGATTTACTACTTTCGACTTTGGTTAATTTTGCAGTTGCAAAGATGATCGTCACAGGACCAGCTTGCCCATTGATCTAACCGAGAAGGATCTACGGTTCGTCGAAGATATCTTACGGCGATCGGCCAGCGGGAAGAACAAGCAGAAGTCGAAGCAGAAAAGTTCCTGCGAGAGGAGTCCCAATCATGGCAATCATCAGACCAGCCCTCGAGAACGAAGCGCGAGGACGAGGGATCAAGCCGGCCCTCTAAAGGAACCGAAACGTTGACGACCTCCTCCCTCGGGGTGCAATTAATCCTCGAAATCATGCTTCAACGATGCAAAGTCCTTATCTTCTACGTGAACAATGCTTGTCTCATAAATTTGGCGAATCTTGTCCTTAATCATCTGCATTCCCGTTTTTAATTTGCGAATGCTGCCTGAAGTACGAAATCAATGTCCTGAAATGTTTAATGGTAACGTTTGTACCGTAATAAAATAAAGAAAATATTTTTAATTACCGGAGTTTAAATTCTTCTTTTTAATTAATTAAATTAAAAAGTTAAATAAATCCTCCTTTTTAATTACCGGAGTTACTACCTTAATGCCGACGAATTTTTCCCACCCTTTTTATCCAATTCGAATGTAAAACTTTCAAAATGGCGGACCCTCGTAACGTTAGACGGCCATTACCGACGGAGCAGAATCGTTTCGAAGCTGATGGCGCCATCTGTAACGAGCTGACTGAAACTGAACGAAAACAATTTTGGCGAATTGCAAAGGTATCATTCTGAAACTGTTCAGACACGTTTCTGAATGTGCCAGCCGTGTGTGGGAGAGTTTTTACGACTATGGAAATCGAATTAGATTTATCGTTAAAAATAGCACAACTGACCTGAGATAGCTTTGATCGTTTTGAGGACGTCTTCAAGGTTCTAGATGAAAATGTGTCGCAACTTTTACACGATCTTTTATTATATGATTCTCCATTATCATTAATATGGTTAAAGTAATGAATTATGGTTTTATTTAACGTTTGAGTGCTTCGTTTAATTAGAGAGCTCTAGAAAACTATAAATTTTCTTAGTAGAAACGCAGTATACAAAATACTCGATTCTCGCTGATACTCCTAGATTCCTGCTTTACCGAAACGACACGAAAATGTTAATGGGACTTTAGGCGAACCTCTGACAGAAAAATATATTACTTTCGTCTGCGTTATTGTTTGCCTAAATCATTTTTCATCGAACGATTTTAGAAAATATTTTTTGAACATTGTATTGACCATCTTCTGGAAAATACCAATGCACGTCCAAATGGTTGTCGTGCGCTTCAACGAATAATTTGAACGCAAACACTCGGATAACCCTGATTAGCAAATAACGTCTATCGATGAACCCTGTCTAATTTTAACTAATTTCAATGTAGCGTCGAATTGTCCAACACGAGTTAGTCGATTCGAAATGTAGCAGTAATTCGAAGTGTTTTCACTTGGCGCTGTTCGCAGACTCACAACTTCTTTTCAATTCAGGATTCGCCCGTGCTTGTAACTTTAAATGAACTATCGCCTTTTTTGAAGTGTTCCTCGCGTGGTTTGCGTATTGCAAATACTGACTCAGTGATTATGGGCGGTGAAGAACGATTAGGTGTGACTACTGGTCAGCCAAATCTTTATAAGCAAGATCTCTCGAAGCTAGTGAGTAAAATTGCGGCCGCTGTGACTTCGTATTCTGACAACTCCTCGTCGTACTTCTCATAACCTCAATTCTTCCTACTGCTGGCATACTGTAATACTTTTCGCTGGGGTTTACGTGAATGAAAATTCTCACCGGTGTACAGAAAAGCAAGTAAAATCGCATCGAAGTGGTGTCCGCTTTGCGACGAGGTTCTTTTACTTCGTCACACGTTAATATTCTGACAACTGTTAATGACATCTGCATTTGATTCACGGTGATTCGATTGCATTTCCAATGCTTTATTAATTTCTTTCTATCGTATCGTTCATTCGATACATCCGACTTTGTTATTTTTAAATATTCCTTATGTATTACGTATTTCTTACAGTTTCAATCTGTGCATAAATGTATTACAGTACTGTAACAAAATATAACTCTATTATTTCTAATAAATGAATATTAATAACGCGAAGGTAATAAATATTTTGCTAACATAAAATTAAGCGAAACCAGGATAGAGAATGAAGGAACAATATATTCTATATATTCGAGTGTACTTTTGAAATTAATAAGTGTTTCATTTATTAGGATGAAAGTGAATTAACTGCATTATCACCCGAAGTCATCAGTAGACAGGCTACAATTAATATTGGTAACTATAATGTATTTTTGATTAATAGTTACCCCATCTAGAGTATAAAATTATATATTTAAAATATAATGAAACTCTTATACAGGTACCATTGGTCATGTAGCTCATGGAAAATCCACAATCGTAAAAGCTATATCAGGAGTACAGACTGTTCGTTTTAAGAATGAATTAGAAAGAAACATTACTATCAAACTTGGTAAGTAGACAGATCCATTTGTATTAATCGGAATCAATACTTTGAATCATATTCTCTAAATTTTGCATACATTTGAAATAACAAAGTACACTTTGCATGCAACACAGACAGAAAATTTAATATAGTAAACGTAAATTGGATTTCTCCTAATCATATATTATGGAGCACCGTGTGCTTAATGTTTATCAATAAATATTAAAAGATCAATTCACTCTATTGTAAAGGAAATGCCCATTTTTCAATTGACAAAATAGTATGATGAAATATAATCTCACAGTTTACTATTACTAAAAAATCTAGTGACTTTTGCGATCATTTTTCCCTATATAGGGAATATCCAAAGTTGAGTTTGCCATCTATCTGTAGCATATAAACCATGGTGAAATCACCCCGACAAACAATCATATAGATAATACAATAAATATGCGGATTAATAGTACTAATTCACGCAAATGAATGTATTCTATACATGGAACAGTTATGCGATCTTTACGCGACATTCGTCACGTCGAATTTAATGCGCGTTGATGCATAATTGCGACATTATGGAACGTGAATTTAAACTTACAGTGGTCCATGGAAATATTTGGCCGCCTTTTCAAGGCGGAATCACATTTTTCAAACTGGACCAAACGACTTAATTTTCTTCGCGCAATTAGTATTAAAATTTTGAAAAAAAATTGCAAATGGCGGCAAGAATTACACGGAAAAAGTATTATAAAAAGCTTCTTTTTCACATATTTTCTACCAATTGTAGTTTTTTTTCTTTTTTTTGCATATCATTTAGTAAATTAATGCTTCTAATTGCTTGACAACAAGAAATATATAAAAATAAATGATAATAATAGTAATATATAACAAATAATGTTATAACTGTTTTGTAACTGTTACAACTGTTGTTTTGTAATAGTAACCATTTATCCTGACCCACTTTACAATTGAGACGAGTATGGTGAATAGTTATCGCGATCTCCAATAAATTTCAAGTCCCTTACTTCAAGAAAAGACCACAGTGAACCGAACGTGTACGAAAAAGAGAATGGCACAATAGAGTGAGAGAAACTATGATGCACCGCCACTCGCATAAGTGTCGTATTTGTGTTGCGCCCTCTCACTCGCTTGGCACTCAATGAAGGCAGCACTGTCGTAACAATGTTGCCAACCAATGAGAACAAGGACGAAAAACTCCCTTTACTCCTGAACGTCTCTCAAACAAATAGAAGACGCGAAGGAGCGTTTGCTGGGCTAGTTCTAAAGATGGCGACGCTTTTTAGTTGTATTGACGCCATCTTGTAAGCCCGTACTTCCGGATCGCGCGCAACCGAAACAGTTTTCCATGTCAAGTTCTTATGGAATCATGGATCATATAACTGTTTGAAAATCTGGATTTTATTTTACTTAGTTTAAGGTGAGACTACCAGCATCGTTTCTAGTTCTCTCAAACAATTTCTAGTTCACTTTTTACGTTCGATAAGTTGTTCAAAGACAGCCAACAAATGTTTGGAACAGTATTGCATTCGTTTCATTAATCTGTGAATGTATTAACGTATGACAACAATTGACTGCGATACAATTTGACTCGAGAAAATTCACTGTCACTGTCACTGTATACCAATGATTGTTTATTAATTGTCGTTGACGGAGTTAGCCTACAGTATTCGTAATGACTTTACTGTCCCAGTACACGCACTGCACATGAATGAATGTACGAATCAAATTACTTATATGCACTATTGATTAAGCATATCTTAATAAATGAAAAAAATTGTTGCAAGTACCGAATGTTACCTAAATATTCTTAAATAAAAAGTGTTCTATGAATAAATAGTTCTCTATGTAAGTATAAGTTTGTTTAATTACAAGATTTAAACGAAGGTAAGTATAAGTATAAATGTTTAAAATTTCTAAATTTAGTAATTTGTGTTTTATGTTTCTATAATACGAACTTATTTGATTAAATTGCTATAATTGTATCACAATATGGAATGCACAATGTGTTTACATTACACTTGTATTGCTGTTGCAATGCAACATCTATATTTTATAAAAATTATATGTAGTAAATGAATACTGGAATTGTGCGAAATTACAATTTAATTAATCTATAAATTATATTTTACATTTTCATAATACCTGTCTCGTTAATTGAAGAATTTCTAAGCAATTGAACAAATTTTTATTATTTCATTTTATAATTATATTATAGATTCAATAAATTTATGGGATAAATGAGTAGCTGAAATTTTATATTGTCCTATAAAAGAAATTAATAAAATTTTTAACTTGCATAAAAATCCACAATAAATTAGTTATAATAATGAAAAGTGGAAAGGGAAATTTGTTAAGAATTATTAAAGTATGTTTAATCGTTCAGGATTTATATATTTATAGAGACACTGATCATTATTTGTAAAAAAATGAAAACTATAATGCAATCGTATAAAGAATAGTTTCTAATATCGACACTTTGTCCAAAAGAGAAGAATGAAGAGACATAAAAGAAATAAAAAACGATATACTAATTCTTTAAAAAAAAAGAAGAAATAGAGAAGGCACAATTATATCAGTTAAACAATACACAGAAATGTATGTACACATATAAATGGAGAAAATGACATTAAATATTTGGCATTACAGACGCTGGTGTGGAAGAAAATACCGGCAAGGATAAAGAAGATATTCTTGATAACACAAATGAAATGCTCTCAGCACGAGAAAAAAGACCTGCGTCTCCTGGGAACAATCAACAGTCTAAGAAACAAGCAAAATATGATCAGAAGTTTAATCTCACTTTAGCAGGCACTGATACAGACAAGACTATAAAAAATTACTTAAAGAGCAGTAATGTGAAGAACAATAAAAGTACCATTAGTACCAAAAAAAGTAAAAGGCATTCTCAAAAAGAGTATAGCGTGGAAGGTAAAGCCCCAAAACTGAATAAATTTAGTAATGACGACGATGCTAGTTGTTTCACGGACAAAAATCGTAACGATATCGAACGATTACAACTAAAATACAATTTAGACAACTTTAAATTAAAGGAATTAAGGGTCATATTAAAGGACATCAAGTATGACAAGGAGAACGGAATAAAAGTGTCGCACTTGGATAGTAATCTATGGGAAGTCGAAAAGATTCTTGGCATGAAAGAAGAGAACGGCCAGTTGGTATACTTGATCAAATGGAAAAATTGGGACGACGAGTACAACACCTGGGAGCCAGAGAACCATTTAGTCAATTGTTCGGATACCATGCAAGAATTTGAGAGACAGAGAACAGAATTGCTTGTTGACTTTCAGGAAAAAATGGACTTCTATCCGACCAAGCAAGAAATTGAGGACTTCTTAAAGAAGCTGATTCACAATAAAAAGTCCCTGTCGATTAGGTACGACATACTGTTTGCCGCGATGCGAAACTATTCAAAGGCCAATAGAATCTCAAAATCCATAACCATTAAAGATGGAATTCTCCGAATGTTGGTTTTCGACATGAAGAAAAAACAGTTGGAGTCATTGTTGCTTTGGGAAAACGAAATGAACACGATAACTAAAGGAAAGCCGCAGATAAAGGTGGAGAATGTCATCGACTTAGAATCGGCGCCCGATAATTTCTATTACATAGACGATTATCTGCCTGGAGCCGGAGTGATAATACCCGACGATCCACCTATTGGCTGTGAATGCACCGTTTGTAATTCGAAAGCACAGTGTTGCTTCGGTCAGTACAATGGAAACTGTCCTTACACCATCACGTGCAAGGTACGAGTGCCGCCTGGTACGCCGATCTACGAATGCAACAAACGGTGTGCATGCGACATGAGTTGCATCAATCGCGTGGTGCAACGCGGTACGTCTATGAAGCTTTGTATATTTCGAACCAATAATGGCAGGGGCTGGGGTGTTAAGACTCTGGAAACGATCAAGAAAGGATCATTCGTGACCCAGTACGTGGGCGAGGTAATCACGAGCGAGGAGGCCGAGAAACGAGGCAAAGAATACGACGCTGCCGGCAGAACGTATCTGTTCGATTTAGATTATAACGAGACCGAGGAACAATGTCCTTATACCGTCGACGCTGCCGTATATGGTAATGTTTCTCACTTCGTCAACCATTCCTGTGACCCGAATTTGGCAGTATACGCTATTTGGATCAATTGTCTGGATCCGAATCTACCGAAGCTCGCGTTGTTCGCCACCAGAGACATAAAAAAGAACGAAGAGATCACTTTCGATTACACTTGCCAGACGTCAAAGAACAGCGACACTTCTATCAAGCAGGACAAATCAATCAAGAACAACCTAGACATGCCGATCACCAAGGAATCTCCGAACGAGTTCGAAATCCGATCGGACACGCCACAGTCCGACACATCTTACACGAAAACTTTATGTAAATGTGGAGCACAGAATTGTAGACGTTACTTGTTTTGAGTAGATTTTTAAATTGAGTATGGTGATTATTTAAAATCAAGGGGGCTAGGAATTTATTGGTTGATTGATCATTTCGGATTTCTATTACTAGGAATCTTTCGAGAAAAGACATATTTGTGATATAGTCCTCTAAGTGCCAATATGAACAATGTTCTGTGCATGAAGCAGGCCTCGTATACAGCATAGACTTGCATAAAATTTATGGACATTTGCTCGAAGCTACGCACTGCCTTTCAGCATCGTTTTATAAGATTTTTCTGTCGAGACTAGTCTTCTTGTATCACCCTTGTTGTACAGCTTTTGCAATAGAATTTTTAATGTGACTAATGCTAGATAGATTCTATCTGAAAACAAATATTTATTATCAGTAATCGTGACGTAATAACAAAGATACAGAGAAAGAACAATTCTGGCAATATGTGTTTGAATGTTTTCATAAAATCTAGTGTAAAAGTTAATGTTGTTCACACTGTTAGATGTTCATTTACTCGTAGGCCCTTCTTTTACTTATGATGATTACAGTTATATGTTAAAAAATGTAAATTGTTAATAATTGCAGTTGAATTAATCGTTCCGATTTGTTATATATTAATTTAAGTTTTGTAACGGAAAGGTTGGATGCACTAAAATTGAGTGTGAATATTAAACGGATCTGGGTATATTTAATTGTCCAAACTGACCCGTAGTAATGCTTCGATAATTGTCGCAGATTTTCTCACATTTCTTTAGAACTTTGACAATCTGAGGAAGAATGAAAACTGTTCTTAATTGGTAGTCAAGAGTCTGAAGATCGAGCAGAGAGGGCGTACTGTACTTGTCTCTTAACACTTGATAGTCTCATGGACAGTTATCGAAACAGGAATGCGCACATTTCTTCGCCACGACTCAGCATAGCTTAATATTGGCACGTAAACAGTGTCTAACAAAATGAACATATTGTATAAAATTACTATATACATTATAATAATGTTTAAACAAAGGAGATCGACGTTTCATACATTAAGAAAGAAAACTGTCATAGGACGACTACTTAATACGAGAGAGGAATAACTATATGTTGCTGTTAAAAGTGCACATAACGATTCAATGTTTCCTTGATAAAATTGTATAACTTTTCACTTTGATAATGGTAAGTGAATTATGAATAAACAAACTTGGAAAGCATTCCTTTATATATATATTCTGATATATATTATATATTCTGATGTATATTATATATTCTGATGTATATTATATATTCTAATATATATATTATTATTATTATTATTCTGATGTTTCTCAATTTTTCCCAAAATTGTAATGATTTTGAAAACGTTGAATTGTTAGTGTGGATTGCTATATTTAACATTGCACCATTTTTAGAAAAAGTATTATAAATTGTAAACTGCCATATATTTCCCCGCCTAGTAGAAGATAATATCGTTCTTATGTAAGAGTACACTTTCAAGAAACGTTTTCATAAAATGTACATAATCTATATAATGTTTCTATGAAACTGTGTTTATTTCTAATCAATCTTTAGTTTGCTTCAATACAAAATGTTTTATACTAAGGAAGTTATAATAGAGTACCGAGATAAATGTTGTTATATGGTTCATCAGTTTAGTAATGACCAGCTTGTAAAGCTCGGTTGATGTTGTGTACCTTTAGTGTGCTTTAAACAGCGTCAATCACCCGTTCATATTGATGAATCTTCAACGTATTATTCATTTGTATTAGGTCGTTTCATAAGTTCGTGCTGCAGATGTATTCATGTTCTTCGCAGTTTTTAATGAAAGACCGCAGAAACTTTTTATAAACTTCAATTACCAATTCAAACAGTAGAACAGTAAACGGCGCAAACATGCGAGGCGACCTAGTACAATCAAAATTTTTTGTAAATGAAGACTCACCAAAATTGTTGTACGAAATTGCATCAAATTTTTGGTAAAAAACAATTATTTGATTATTTGTAAGTTGTAAACGTTTCACATATTTATAAGAGAAGTGTATCGCTAATTGTATGCACACATAAAACATTCGCACAGGGAAAAAAATGTAAATTATTGTCGTTATTAAATTTTTCAACCACTAGTTGATCCCGTTCTCTTTAATGCAGTTACTGCCCATATAATTTCTTGGCTGAACATTCATCTTAAGTAGTATGTAGTTTCTCATGTGAAAAAGATTAATTCAGCTCTTGATTTAAGGAAAGTATTTGCTATAAATAAAACGGAATAATAAATGTTCGAATAACCGTGCAATAAATATTTTTAAATTGTTTGTTGCAGGTTATGCTAACGCCAAGATTTACAAATGCAACAACGAAAAATGCCCAAGACCAGGATGCTACATATCCGGAGGATCAAGCAAAGACGACACGTTTCCCTGTCTCCGTCCAGTCTGTACAGGAAGATTCGAACTTGTTCGCCATGTGTCCTTCGTCGATTGTCCAGGACACGACATTCTCATGGCAACCATGTTGAACGGTGCAGCAGTTATGGATGCTGCATTACTACTAATTGGTATATAATTTTTATTCTTCTTAACGATCTTTTAGTCGTTACGGTTATGCGAGTAAAAATATAAAAATCGAAACATTATTTCCAGCTGGCAACGAGTCGTGTCCTCAGCCACAAACATCCGAGCATTTAGCTGCAATTGAAATCATGAAATTAAAACACATCGTGATCCTGCAGAACAAGATAGATCTAGTGAAAGAAGCACAAGCGAAAGAACAATACGAACAAATCTTGAAGTTCGTGCAAGGTACTTTCAATGGTCACCGGTAAATCTTTAACATCCCAATCAGCCAAACCTGCTTTGAGCAGTCATTCTAAAGTCAAGGCCTGCTTCGAGCAGAATCTGATCCCTGTCTGCTAACCATTTACCAACAATCTTTTCACAATGCCAAACGAATGTCAGACACTGGTGTTGTGAAGAGGGCAGGTCGATCGTACCAAGAGCGGACTTAACCTTATCCTCTTCACAACACCTGGCAGCGATTAGGCATACATTTGGTATCATAATCTGGCTGTATATTTTTTTTGTATGGGGTGTTAAAATGTATATTTTTAATATAGATTACTTTCTTTATTTCTGTAAAAGCATAATTGTTTTTCGTATTAATTTGTTTAGGAACTGTGGCTGAAGGAGCGCCCGTGATACCAATATCTGCTCAGTTGAAATACAATATCGAGGTGCTGTGCGAATACATCACGAAAAAGATTCCAGTACCTTTAAGAGACTTCACTTCGGAGCCGAGATTAATTGTAATTCGATCGTTCGACGTTAATAAACCTGGCTGTGAAGTAGATGATCTAAAAGGAGGCGTGGCAGGAGGAAGTATTTTAAGAGGAGTATTAAAAGTACGACCAATTGTTCATTTTTATTATCATTCCTAGCCTTGCGCACACGTATAAGAATATTCTTTAACCCCGCAGGTGGGCATGGAAATCGAAGTACGGCCTGGATTAGTATCAAAAGATAGCGATGGGAAGCTGACCTGTCGACCCATATTTTCACGAATAGTCTCATTATTCGCTGAACAGAATGAACTTCAATTCGCTGTTCCTGGTGGTCTGATCGGTAAGCCACATCTGCGTTTGTACATTTATTTACGAAATTTATAATAATATCTTTACAACAAATCACTAGGTGTTGGAACAAAAATTGAACCGACATTGTGTCGAGCGGATCGTCTAGTTGGTCAAATTTTGGGAGCTGTAGGGGCTTTACCAAAAATATTTATTGAACTCGAAATATCGTACTATCTCCTGAAACGATTGTTGGGAGTTCGAACTGAAGGCGACAAGAAGGCTGCAAGGGTAAGACTACTATTCGCTGCATCGAGAAAACTTCTTTTTCAATCGAAACTAAAACGATACGATAAATTACAGGTACCTAAGTTGTCGAGGAACGAAGTGCTGTTGGTTAATATCGGGTCTCTGAGTACCGGAGGCCGTGTAATAGCCACCCGTGCTGATTTGGCGAAAATTAGTCTAACGAACCCCGTCTGCACAGAAATCGAGGAGAAGATTGCGTTGTCCCGTCGTATCGAGAAACATTGGCGTCTGATCGGCTGGGGTCAGATTTGTGGCGGGCAAACAATAGAACCGGTTATAGATCGAAAATAATTCTACAGACACTACGAAAAAGACCAAAATATAAGAAAACGAAAAGAATTTATACAACGTGAAATGTTACTTGAAACATTTATAATAAAGTTCGAAACTACACATTATTCGTGTTACGTGCGCTCCTCCTGCATTGTCCCCTTTATCCCGTACCAATTATTTGTAGAAATCTACTGTAGAATTCTTAAATGCTAACTTATTACAAAAATATATTACTTCGATGAGAAATTGGAGTAGCATTATAAAATTTGAGAAAAAAAAATGGTAAAGTGTAAATAAACATAATTAAATATTTTATTTCGGTTACGTTAAATTAGGTATGCATACAAATCCCGGCTGAATGTATGAAATTGACATGGAAACGCAGGCCAGCATTATTGGCGAGTTGTTTGCATCCTGTACCAAACGATGCATCTCGATCGGTTGTAAAAACGGATCATCTTGCCTGCAATCAACGTGAAAAGAAATAAGGGTTTCTGCGATAAAAATCTAATTAGGCGATAGAAAAATTTGTTGTTACTTTATCACAACTATTCGGTAGAGGGGTTGACCAGGATTCGCTTTCCTATAATTCTGTGTGTTCGAATAAATATTGTATGATATCTTGTATCTGCTGTTTTTCCTTCTCATTGTCTTTTCGGGCATGGATTTAATTATTTTGAGTTTACTGAAAACTTCCTCTAGGCTGGTTGCGTTCTTGGGCCCACAAAGTGGACTCCTCAGTCGTCCGACCACTTGTATCTCATCGCATTCTTCGTCCCGGTGCGTATCTTCGTCATCGATGGTGATAGTTTTCTCTTCGCGCCATTTGTTTTTCAATTCTGACCAGGTTGACGCTCCTGGTATCACTTTGAACGCTGCTTGATTCACCTCGTCATTATAATTCGAACGATTATTATTATTATTATTATTCGTCGCATTTCTATAATGATTGCGTGGCCAATACCTTTGGCAAGGCTCGTTCAACGACACGTTTTTCGCTACGCTACAATGAATCGACATGTTTTCTTCGAATCTATGGTGATACATTCTTCTCGGTGGTATCGAGTTGTTCTGTTGAAAGTTATGGTACAACTGATTCCGAGTGACAATGCTTCTCATTACATTATTACCCAAACTTGGCATTACCATATTGTTCGTCTGCACCGACATAAACCTATTCTGAATCGCCGCGCCATGGTTCTCGATAAATATATTTTGAAATACGGTGTTCCTGTGGTGCCAATATGAATTGTGACTATACGCGAATGGCATTCTATTATTGTACATGTAATTGGAATTATAGTTCGTGTACTGTCCGCGTATCATGGAGAAATAATCTTGCATGAAAACATTATGTACGTTTGTTGCTAAATTATGATTTAATGTGGCAACGTGTGTGCTCCTTCTAACGTTATTGCTCGTCGATGCATTATTGCACTGAGGCGAGTTATTACTTTGATTGATGTTCGACGCGTTTCCATTACCTACGCTGGATTGCTTTAGCTTTCGATCAGTTTGTTGTAAATTTCTCAGCTGTCTGCTTTCGTAGTGATAGACATTCTTTTGAGGCTTCACACTGTGCGGTATGTAGCACCTTTTAATCTGTACTACGACAGTCTGTTGGGTTGCCATATTTGGAATTAAATTTAATATCTCCATCCGCGACATTGGCTGTGGCAATTCTTCGATTTCGTCCTCAGATAATTCGATCACCTAAAACACGATCATCAAATACACGAATTAGCTTCTAGCAAATCAAATTCTCCTACAACTTTCTCCCCCTGGATTATTATGAAATAAAATTTATTATTCCTATAAATTGAAAATTTCATTGCGTGTTACTAGAATTAATTTGAATTAATTTGGAGTACGAAACCTACATTAACATAATTACAATATATTAACGTTGTTATACCTCGTGCTTCGGCCTTTTACTTTGAACCTCCTCCTCAGGTGGGGAAGGCGACTTATGTTTTCCTGAATTGTACTCGGAGCTCTTGGCATTAGATTCAAGCACAGAAATATCAGGAGTGGGTAAAAGTGCTTTATCGGTTCTCTTGGGCAACAATTTAACATTCCGTTGTATGCGTGCCGATCGCCAATTAGACATTGAATTATTTGAATGATTTCCTTGCATACACATATTTTTATCCGTGACAATTTTAAATTTACCCAGTAGAGTCTCTTCAGATATTATCTGTACCTTCGAACATCGTTTCTTTTTCTCCGGTTCATTTTTCCCAGCAGACGCGTTACTGGCCGATAATTCACAATTTTCTGTATCCTTCTTTTCACTTTCTAGATTTTCTACCACACTAAGAAGATCGTTCATGACTTTATGTACATCGTCTATATCTATATGTTCATTCGCGTCGTGATAAATTTCTACAGAATCGTTAATAGAAGTATTCTCTTCATCGTCAACGTTCTCGTCCTTTCCTGTATCGGTTTCAGTATTAGTTTGTTTCCAAAGACCATTTTCAGGCTCAACAAGGACTTTACGTTTCACGCTACTACTCTCGTCGCTTTTTACGTTCTTGTCTATGTTGTAAACGAATCGTTGTATACGATAACCACTGCGTGCTAAATGGCTGTAAACTCTGTATTCTTCCAGTGTACATTCAACATTATCGATTAAAAGTTCATAAGCCTGTTGAATGGACAATGGTATATCATTCCAAAGAAGTTCCAAACAGTTCTAAAACAAAATAGCATCTTACTTTCTCCTGTACTGTGTTAAACAATTCAATGATTCATGTTAGAATAATAACATACAGTTTCTAGAAGAAACAATGCTTCTTCTGGCAACAAATACAAGGCACAATTCTTTTCCAAGCCATAATTACCCCAATCTTGACCAGAATACTTCTTCACTCTAGCTCTCTTCTGTAGAGGCAACCATTCTGCACTGGCTAATTGCGAGATACGGTCTACCCTTTCTACAGCTATTAAATTTTTACGTGATTTAAGGCCTTTTTCAATTTGCATATTCTGCAACCAAGAGTCATCTGGCTCGAACTGCTTCATACCAGTCTTGGGAAGAGTTTTGGCAGACCTTTCGTATTCGTCCCAAGCATTGCATTTAATGCCTTTATTTCGCAGCAGCTCTTCTACACTATAATATACATATTGTTAAAATATTTTCAAGTAACTCAAAGATTTGCAAGTAGTACAAGCACTTTAAACATTCCACACTTTCCTTTTATCACTCCGCAAACATTTAGAATGATTTAGGCATGTCAAAAAATGAAGGGCAATAGGTAACTCACGTTAATGAATTTGTGGGTAACTTCCTCTCTTCTTCCGTCATCTTTCTGCCACTTTTCCAGTGAAAACTATCTTTTTAAACCAGTTGTACTTATTTTAAAAACAGTACAGCCCCATTACCTGTGTCATAAAGAATGCACTTTATAGTTTCTAAAAAAATTGATTAACATATATTATTTATCATCACCTTTCGTCATTTGTTTTAAATCGTTTAATTCATTCGCACGAGTACTTTCATCAGGCATCGATTTTTATAATAAATAGATTATCGTCTTAAGATTCTAGATATACCGGCGTCGAAAAATTGCGGATAGAATATAATTTACAAATTATTGGAAACATTTACATCGTGTGGTTGTTTTGTGTACGTCGGTGAAGCACGATCATATATACTCGTACACACTTGTAAAATATCTTCGTGCATGTAACTGTCTTTTAGTTACATGGTACTCCGTATACAAGGTTAAAATATGTACATGTACACGTGTGCGTACAAAACACAATACAAATCTTGTTTTCACTGGACCGAAGACAAATTTCTCTTACAATTTGTATTTTACACGCTAGAACCTTTCACGTGACATACGTGGTAGTACACTTTTACTACAGCAAATCGCGGTTCATTATACTCCTACAGAGAATTCCATACTAC
Source organism: Agapostemon virescens (assembly GCA_028453745.1). Classification (NCBI taxonomy): domain Eukaryota; kingdom Metazoa; phylum Arthropoda; class Insecta; order Hymenoptera; family Halictidae; genus Agapostemon; species Agapostemon virescens. Next base: position 15,997,311 of record CM052091.1, read on the forward strand.
GCGATACTCCCGTGAATATAACAACAAATTACCGAAATATTGTTTTAACGCATTCGCAGCGGATGACTCATATTTCAAGTCATTCAGTCTTCGTCCAAATTAAATGGCTAAAATGTGAAAAATTCTTTTGTATTATATGTGAAATCCATGATTAAAAGTATTTGAACATAATTAAAAATTGCATAATTTTATTAAAACTTAATTTAATGAATTGAGATTTTTTGACACTTTACAAGAATTATCTTACAAAATACTAGATAAACAAAATTTTAATGAAATACACACTACAAAATGCATTAATTATTGAATATTTTACTAATTGAATATTATTATTATTAATTGAATCATTTTTACGAGTTGTAAATGGAAAATAAATAAATAATACGCGTGTTAATTTGTTTCAAGTTCTTTCGAAAAATGTCAAAACAGATTATATAAATTTCAAGGGAAAAAATGTTTAATATATATTCCGCTTAATATAATAATTATGATTAGTGTAGTAATAAATTCTATTAATTTCAATACAGCCACGTTCTCTGTTTATAGATTTTCAATTACCATCATTTCGTCAAGGTCCGTCGAAAATTAATTAACAAATCAATCGATGACTCATCCATTATTAATGAGCTTGGATTCAAATTTAGAGCTTACATGTGAGTTTCGAACAACAGTGTATGCCATAAGTGCATAAAAACGACAGTCTAGCCTAATGCGCAAGCTTACGTCCTTGTACAAAACGTTGTTAAGTACAAAGTGGGGGAATATCATCCTGCACTTAGGATGTCGATCTGTAATCAAAGTGCAGTCATGAGTGGCGTAAAAAAAAATGTCAACCATCGAGCAATATTTAAGCAACGCACAGAAAATGATGATAACGCCGAATTATCCGAGGTTGACATAATCGCCGCAAGAAGGAATGGGTATCTGAATCTCGAGTCGAAAGGGCTATCCACGGGTATTTGTTACATTTGAAACCGAAATGAATGTTGTTTAGATGTTAATCTAGATATGTACACTCTCCGATAATCGGCCAGGTGCTTGATACTCCGAGGTTGCACTCGTAAACGAGCTATAATTGTTGCATGCTCATACTATTGTAGGTCATCCCACATTAGTATTGTTTTTTTTTTGGACGTATTTTCCATGTCACTTTAATGTGTCTTACGAAGAGAGACTCTATATAATCGATATAATTACATTGTAAACCAAAGATTTCAGAAACCAAAGAGTTGTTGAATTGAAATAAAATTGAATTTTATACTACAGATATTTTATTTATAATTATTACTGGTTTATGGGTAAACAGATTATATCGCATCATGCGCTATCTGCTTTTATGCTTTAAAGTATCATTTTAGTTCAGTTTGATATGTTATGAACATATATGATCATTTGTTGTACATTTATTTTTTACTCATTTCTGTATGTGGAATAATATTATTTTCTAATTTTTTTTATATCCAATGCATAAACAGCTTTGCATGTTAGACTGTGACAAATTTTTAGAGTAAACAATGTTTATGATCATAGTATACAAGATCATCACAAGCATATCATAAAGGTAAGCCATTATTAGTTGTAAAACTTATATGTTTGTTGCGTAACTTATATTTTGAATATCATAATTGTTTGCATGTATATACTGTATTAATATTAATAATATGTGTTGCAGTACCTAGTAGAGTATGGCATATAAATGCATTAACAGAAGAAGAGGTGAAACGATTGCACCTCGAATTCGATTATGTGGATGAAAACGAACGATGGTGGGAACAAAAACCACTTGTCAAATTGTATTTAAGTTACAACAGCTTAACTACAATTCCTTCGGACATAAAATGTTTATCAGAATTGCATACAGTACATGTAAATTTCGAATTCTTAATTGTTGCAGTATGTATGTTGATGAATTTGTACCTATTAAAATTTCATGATTTTAGTTGCACAACAATATGATAGAAGACTTACCACCAGAGATTGGAACTTTAAGTAAACTAAGGATACTGGATCTGTCAAACAATAAGATAAAAGAACTACCTCATGAATTCTATAATTTGTATGATTTAGAAATTCTATGTTTAAAGAACAATTGTCTAACAACACTGGATCCTGCATTTGGAGATTTAATAATGTTATCTAACTTGGTAAATTGAAAATATGGTTTTAGTATGCAAAATAATGAATTGAAATGGAATACTTGAAATATTCTGTATATGTAGGATTTATCATACAATAATTTAATGAGGTTACCAGTGGGAATTGGATATTTAGTAAGATTGCAATCCTTGAATGTGAGTCATAACAAACTGAAAGAATTACCACCTGATTTAACAAATATGAGAAGTAAGATTTCACTTTTTTATAATGCTCTAAATAATAGGCTCTATCTTATCCGGTTCTTACTTTTATCACTCTTAGAATTCACTTCATATATGATTTGAATTAACTGGTCTGGTTAAGAGAGAGCCTACTATTATACTATAATTACATACATGTTCTTTTGGATATACAGGTTTACAAACGTTAGATGCCAGTCATAATGAATTGGAAACATTACCCCCTCTTGGTGAATTGAGGCATATAAAAAAATTGATGCTACAAATGAATAATTTAACGACAATCCCCGATTTGTATGATTGTTCAAAGCTCAAAACACTACTCTTGGATGATAATAATATTTCAGTAGGTACACATGATTATTAGAAATCATTTGCAATATTTATTTTTCTAATTTTTAGGAAATCTGTATGTCATGTTTGGAGGGTGTAGGTAGACTAGAAACGTTGACTCTTGCAAATAATAAAATCAATCAGATACCTGATGAAATTCTTAAGTTGGTGAGCTTGCAAATTTTAGATTTATCCCACAACAAGTTAACTACGTATGTTCCTTTGTATACATATATAAACATATATTATCATCGTATATTATACTCAAATTTTGCTAAGATATCATTGTTTTATAGAGTACCAAATTATGTTGGTAAATTGCCTAATTTAAAACAGTTTTTGATTGTTGGGAATAATGTGCAAAATATAAGAGCGGATATAGTACGATGCGGTACAGCTCGCATTTTAAGGCACTTACGACAAAGTATCGATAGTACAAATTTGAGTACAAATGATTATGCGGTAATGAATATCAGCTTGGGTATTTATCCAGATAAGTATGTGTATATGAAAATATGATGTTCTAAATGTTTGTTCAGATTTAATAACCGTAATTTAGATTTCTTTAATCGCTTGTAACGGTTGTAGATACGCGATGCAAAGTACAAAGTTGCTTAGTTTGGCTGGCCAAATGCTCGTCGAGCTGCCACAAGAAGTTTTAGAGAATGCGTATAAAGCCAACGTGAACACAGTGGACTTAAGCAGAAATAGGTTATCGGTTTTACCTGACCAATTATCTATAATCGAAAGTGTTAGCGATTTGAAATTAACAGGGAATCAGTTAACAAGTATACCTGAATGGATCGGCGAAAAGTACAAGCACTTGCAGAATTTGAATCTAAGTAACAATCTCTTGAGCTCCCTTCCTTCCAGCCTTGGTTTATTAAAATATCTACGAGAAATTGATATTTCATTTAGCCGGTATTGTTTACGTTCAATTATTTGTAGATTAATTATAAACATCGCGAGCTCATGTGAAAATATGTAACGCAGGTACAAAGAAATTCCACAATGCATTTATGAGATCGAGACGTTGGAAATATTGATTGCAAACGATAACTTTATAACTGACATCGATGTAGCGTCTTTACGAAAGTTACGGAAACTTGCAATATTAGAGTTATCTAATAATAATATCGGATTTGTGCCACCGGAACTTGGTAATTTAAAGAATATAAAGTAAGTGTAAACAAATCGATTTCATAAAAGTAGTAAAAAAACGTAGTAAAAGAAGAATGTCCTTTTCTACAGAACATTGTTGCTGACTGGGAATTGTTTCAAACAACCACGACAAGCGATATTGGCCAAATCTACAGAAGATATACTTGCATATCTCAGGGACCGAATACCTCATTGAAATACAATCAGCAAATTTTCAAAATGATATATAACTGTTGGAGGTCTATTAGAGAATTCTATAAAAGATTATGAAATATTCAAGACACGCGTCGATGAATCTGTCTATTAGTTATGTGATATTATCGATACCCTTTACTTTATACGTTACTACATTTTAAATATTACCGCACTCTCAAATTTTTCCAAATTTTTACATACAATATCTCTATCCACCTTCATCTAATAACCCAGAGAAAACCAGATCAAATTATTAATCTGAAGAAACAAAACTGCTGACTGCATGTAAATTGTCAAGATCACCTAAATTAGGATCATGGACATCAAACAACATGATAGGAATTCTGTAAGATCGCTCTGCATATAAGATGTTTCAACACGACTGTTGGCTGTAATTTTTTAAACAAAGTATCTTTTTAAACAAATAAATTGAAAATGTTAAGAATAACCGTGTTCACGAGATATCGTTTCTTGGAGTACAAAAATAATTTAAAGTAAAGCTTGAGTGCCTGATGAAATGAATTACAATACGAAATATTTTTGCATCCCTTGCAAGGGTACAAACGTTATTTATTTTTTCGCAACATGCGATATCGAATACGTTACTCATGCAATGAAAATGGAGTTATCAAGTGATAACAAGTATTGAGAATGCATCATCAGCGTTGTGGTTACAGCTATAAGATGCATTTATATTGTTTCGAATTATAGACGACAAAATTTCTTCGATAATACTTTTTATGTGTGTTAAATTAAACGTAATTTTATAGGATCTTGAATAATGATAATAGACATAGACATTGGAAGAATTTCGACTGTTCAAAATAACTTAAAAAAGAAATACATCCTCAATTAATTTTGTATTCTTACTTACAATTGACTTAGACAATTTTTATTTTCTTGTATATAATTTTAATTGTAAATTCAGAAAACCGAATTGTACAATCATTAAAAATGATGATGTTAAATATAAAATGTGGATCATACGAAAGTAAGTGGGTCATTTAGATGAAACATTCGAGAATGTAAGGACAAAGTGTTCTATTTAATTGTACATATGTAGAACAAACTGTATACAAAATCGGAAGATTAAAACGCAATTTAAAGTATTATGCACGCGCTGGCTGTGATAAAAGCACATCATGGGTTACTACATTTATCAAAATCACATGACAACGTAGAGGATGATCGCATACAAATCGAGTAACACAAAATACCAGAAATGAATGCGTGAAACACGCGCAAATAGATCGAGATATCAATGATATCCTACTCTGCCAGTGTCTCCCAATTTTTCGCTGTATTCAGTATTATACCAGTATTGGGCAATAATCGACTGAAATATGAATAAACGTTTTGGTATAAGTAGAAACAGATATGTTTATTAACCCTCCAACTGCGGTGGTCTGGTTAATCCAGAGTATCAAAATTGTAATTTAATTCAACAATTTTTAGCGGTTAAATTAAATGCTTAGCTGTTTTACTAGGATCAACAGAGAGTGTTGCTTCTTGCATACACTAATGTGTATGCAAGAAGTATCATAAAATATGTATTTTAGAAAATTAATAATAAATATGTAAGAACGGTCCACTATTCGAAAGGATGATAAGAATCGATAATGGTATGCCCGCTCAACTTGCAAATTATGACATGTCTGATTGTTGGTAGACTGCGAAATTAAAATTTTCCGTATTAAACGTTGCAAACAAAAACAAAATTTACTGTCTCCGAGGTTCTAATATTTTTACACTGTTGGGATTTCATCGATTTAATTCGTTAATGTAGTTAATGTAGATAACTGTTGCTGGGAAGAATAATGATAATAGCAAGTTTGTATTGTAATTTATTTTTTCTTTTGGTATTGTAGCAAGATGTTTGTGCTCGATGTGTAAAAAATTTCTTTGTTGAGATCTAAGGTGACAGGAAGTTGGGAGACGCTGTGGTGTACAACAGCATGATTCGATGATTCACGTTGTAGAGGGGGAGGGAATCGAATATGTATAAGGAAGAGAGAACGTTTTCGTTAGTTCAAAGTGACACGAGTTAGATCGTCGAAATTGTTTCGTTTCCGAGGGATCTCAAGTATTTTTACGTGGTAAGACATCCAAAAGTTCTTCTATCGTGGTTCTACAGGCGTCCATATCGATGCAGTTTTAAATAATCCTACCTTCTTGTCCTTCGTCGTTTTTGTCGTTTCACGTAACGGACACAATATACTGACCATCATCGTTTAGAATATCTGATTGCTTTGTTGTACGCTTCGATAACCTTCGAATTTATTCCTTTCATAGTCAAGGAAATCCAATTTTGCTTGGTTTTAACAAACTGTTCTGATGTCGTCAGAATATAAAATATACCGTTATCAGATGAAATGTGTTTACACACAATATATTCGTGTCATATCTGTCTTTAATACACGTTACCAAATGATTGCGATAGTTTTTGAAAATTAAACAGTATTAATTTTCGTTCGTTTTGTGCACGATGGTTATGAAAAAACCAATTGATGTTCGTTTCTTGAGAGTCGATGAGCATATTAAAAGATTACATGGCGTCCATTCACTTGTATAATATAACTTCTTTGTTCGATGATCTATTGCGTTACATTAAAGCGACGTATTACTTTCAGTGTTGTTTGGAGTTTTGATGTGTTGGTTAAATAATTTTTCCAGGAAATATGCTCAATACTTGTAGGCGAATTAAACGGTCAGTCCAGTGTTTATTATACGAGGAAATAATTAGAAATAGTTTTTACCGTTTTAATTTTTTTAATTTCAAAAATGTAACGTCTTTGTCAGTATGAGGTTCAATGTTTAAGGTTGTACAGGAACGTATTGTTTTCATATTTTTTGTGTCTGTTGCCCGAAGATTTGAAGGTCGGTTTTATTTACCACTTTATAAGAAAATACAATTATTATATTTTATTTCTAATATTTTAAATTATTTAAAATTCAAGAATAATGATATTGAAATATAAGAAGCTATTACATTTTCGATTTATTTTTTCACATGGAATACCCCCTAAAATGAAATTTATGCTACTTTGAGAGTCCTTTGCATAAAATACTATTCTAAAAGTCTTTTATCTAATAAATGAAATATTTTGTAGAGCGCATTTATGATTTATAACAAAATAGACTATTTACTATTTGAAATAGTATTTTATATAGCTTTGACCAAAACAATAATATTTGAGAAAATTAATATTTTGTATTTTCTTTTCCAGGTACAAAATACAGAAGTATGAAAGTCTTACTACTTTTAATTGTGGCTGTAATAGCTACAGCACAAGCTGTTTCTTTCTATGAACTTGTCAAAGAAGAATGGGAGTCGTTTAAGGTACATAAATCACATACTTTGAGATAATGGTATAGTTCTGTCATGCTTATCTTGCGTGAAACATTAAAAATGTCATGCTTGTACATAAACCTGAAGCAAATAAATATTACTACTTTCCTTGCATTAGTTCAATTAAGAACTCCATAAACAATTAAATTCGAGTAAAAGTGTTTTCACATTAGGTTGGTCAATTGTAAAGCACACCTATTACACCTTTTTCAAAAGATTTTTACTTCTATACACCTTAGCTTTCACATTTTCCTGAAAAATTATCAACTTCTGATACAAGAAGAACTCCCATTGCCTTTACTTTAATTATATTCAATTTTCCATTTTTATATATGTATTAATTATTTGTAGTCAGAACATTCTAAAGCCTACAACTCTGAAATAGAGGAGAAATTTAGAATGAAGATATACATGGATAATAAGCACAAAATTGCCAAACATAATTCTAATTATGGAAAGAATCATGTATCCTATAAATTGATGATGAATAAGTATGGAGACATGGTAAGTATTGGCTTTGTATAATTTATGTTTGCTCATTGTACTTCTTACATATTTTTCCATCGTATTTTTAGCTTCATCACGAATTTGTGAATATAATGAATGGTTTCAACAAATCCATAAACCATGTAGACAAACCACTGTTCACGGGAGCAATGTTCATTGAACCAGCGAATGTAAAAATTCCAGAGTCTGTAGATTGGAGGGATGCTGGAGCTGTTACTCCAGTTAAAGATCAAGGTCAATGTGGTTCATGTTGGTCATTCTCAGCAGTAAGTTATATTATTGGTATATTCATTTCTGATATAATTTTTATTCTAATACATTTTAATCATAGACTGGAGGCCTAGAGGGACAACATTTCCGCGCGACAGGATCCTTAGTTTCTTTGAGTGAACAGAATTTAATAGACTGCAGTGAAAAATATGGTAACAAGGGATGTATGGGTGGGTCGATAACCGCTGCATATCAATATGTTAAACAAAATCATGGTATTGATAAGGAGAATACTTACCCGTACGAAGCTGAGAACGACAAATGCAGGTAACAGTAACGTACATTGGCGTAAGTTTCTATAGAAAAAGTTTATTATTATTATTTTTGCTTTAAATAATGCTGTACTAGTAGGATTAGTTTACTATACTGTACCATAAATTTCAGATACAATCCTAAAAACAGTGGAGCTTCCGACGTTGGTTACATAAATATTCCGGAAAATGATGAAGAATCACTGAAAAAAGCTGTTGCTACTATAGGACCAATTTCCGTTGCCATCGATTCTTCACACGAAACCTTCCAATTTTATTCAGATGGTTTGTTTATTTGACATACTGTGCGAATGTATTTAAAATATTGATTGATTTCTTTTATAATTAATGTGAATTCTCTGTCTCGACGTAGGAATCTATTATGAATCGGAGTGTTCCTCGGAGGATTTGGATCATGCCGTATTAGTGGTGGGATATGGAACCGATGAGAACGGCGATGATTACTGGCTAGTGAAAAATAGTTGGGGAACAACGTGGGGCGATAAAGGTTACATAAAAATGGCCAGAAATAAAAACAACAATTGCGGCATAGCGAGTAGTGCAGTCTACCCTCTCGTTAGCTCTCAGGGATAATTTAAAACTGTAAATAATTTTAGAAGCAAGAGATCTTGCACAGCCACTAAATAAAATTATGTGTAATAATTCTCCATTCGTCAGTTATAACTTATATTTGAACGCGTTATATTTAAATTTACATTTGTACATTTGAAAAAAAATATATATATAAATATATGAATCGTGTTTATATTAACAATTTATTTGTTCCTTTTACAGGAACGTTTTATGTAGAACAATTTTTAGCTGCGCTACCGAGCTTGAAAAATTATAATAGTACAAATTAGTTACAGATTGTAAATTATAAATGTAGATTTTCCATTTGTTCTTAAGTTAGGAGCAGTACATATAAAATGTAAACACAGCTGAACAATTATGCGACTCGCAATGTTATACTGTTACGTTATTACGCGACGTAGTTACAATAGCGCCGCGTGTGGTACGTCATCGAACGAATAAAGATAGGAGAGAATTCAAACGCATAATTTAATATTAATCATACATATCTTGGAAACTAAATAATAAAGCCTTTATTTTATTTTCGTAACATATCTGTCGAAAGTTTATTTTTCGTGTATGTCCTCCATGAGGAGAGTGTTTCAGCGCTCCACGGGCAATCCGAACCAACCAATATCCCTAAATCCCACCAGAAGCTACACAACACTGTCACTTGGTCTATGTTTCTGTAATCAGTTCTCCAGACGAACGAAATTTAAATTAATTATCGTTTTCGATACACCTAATTGATATTTCATTATAATTAACATAATTTTCTATAAAAAAATTTTAATCATATGCATCAATATTAAGCAAATTTTATTTCATTACCGAACATTCACGTTACGCATTGTAAATATAACCTACAAAATTTGTACATCTATCAACACCAACGTCATGTATTTGACAATTTAAAAGCAAACGAGTATGTTAACATATTTTATAAGTAATATATTATTTAAATGTAACGCACGTATTAATAAATTCTCCTGAAAAATTATATATAAAAACACTTTATACACATTATATACACATGCATTTCAACAGATGTTGATATTTACACGAATTATGAAATTTTATTTCTTTTGCGAAAAGACTACATATTTTGTTAATACGATGTATAGGACAAATTTATATGACTAGCACGTTTCTAATTTTTAAAAATTTGTTCATTTAACGTAACAGGGAATTTTAAAGAAAATCTTTTCGTGTGAAACAACTAAAATTTAACCATAAGTAATTTTATCAATGTGGTCTTTATGACAAAAAAATATGCTTTATTTTTTTTCTAGCTTATCAAGAACAATGGGTGAATTAAATGTGTGTTTCCAAATAGATACTGATAATCGTGAGAACTTTCCATCTGTAATTGCTTTCCATTCTTTCAAGAAACAGCGAGATGCATTTTATGATATATTTAGGATATGGGAAGAGAATCATTCAGTGCATGGATGGTCATTTCAGGCATGTCTTGGAAATAAGATACGAAGTATGCTGACTATACACAATGATGCTATAAATTATTATCATTTTGCAAGATTGTTTAAATCTCAGCTCTTAATTTCATGTGTACAGAAAATGTTGCAGGTAGGTAAAAATGTTTCTATCATTTATATTACATTATGTACTATGTTCTATAGTTCAAAGTATCTGAGGTTTTTCCCACTAAATATTATGAGCATATTTTATGCATGGAAATAGATAAAGGATACCTTAAAGTCATTTAATGATTTTTATATCATCAACTCTTTAACTTTGATCTACTACTTTTAAACAATTTCTTCAGCTAATATTATTCTTTTTATTTTTAGTCAGAGGCAGAAGATGATGAAAGTTTAAGTTTTCTGAAAGCTTTAAAATGTGTGAATCCACAGAAATTAAATCAACTTCAGAAACGTTTGGTAACTCCACAATTATCGCAAAATCAAAATATGGAACCTACTTTTCCAGGAGTTCAAGAATTTTTTAAAGATTTCATATTGTTTGCTTATAATCCAATTTTTTATGTCCACTTGGAAAACTGTTTGATATATGAAATTATGGAATTGAATGATACTCAGTTTAGTGGCAGTGAAATAGAAGATTCAGGTATCAAGATGGTTGATATTATTCCTACACCAATAGACTATGATTTTCATGGCTGAACACAATTTATTTATAATAGAAACGATGGTCGACGAGCAAACGCAAAAAAATTTTACGATCTGTTTATCCAGTTTACGGCTACTTGCGAAGATGTTAGGACTTGTTGTGTCTATACCATATAAATCCGAATCGAATGATTTAATAGCTCAAGTAGAAGTGAGGAGTAAGGTAAGTGATATGCTCTTGAAATTCAATCATATTGACACTTAATCGATTCCAAGTCAGTCATATATGTTTTCTGACTGTACAGGAGTTTGTATATCATGTTAATAATTCAAACTAATATGTACAATTCTTTGTTAGGTGTTACCAACTATCAATTTACATCTCTGCCTTCACAACGCAATAGTATTAGGAAAATTATCATTGACTGTACCATGGACAGCAAAATACTTGGCCATGTTGGATGCAGTGTCTCTTCGTTTACCATATTACAAGCACGTGCTGGAGTTGTTGTATTACATATACAAAACTGTGAACGATTGTGATTTCAAGACCCATAACACTGCTATCTCTAGACAAACGGCGATAATCTTAAAATCCACTTTAAGTTGGTTATTTGATTTGCCGAAATTCCCAAAGGAATTCTATCCTTCCTGGCAGGAAAATTATAAACATGAGAAATTAAAGAATCTCAAGCAACTCGACAAACACTTCGCTCAGAAGAACGCGTTGTTAGGAGACTGGATAGTTCCTGTAGCGTCTACTAACTGTAGTCTGGATAATATAAACATTATTAACGAGAGAACAATGCGCATATGTTGCCCCTCAGTTGGACAAGCGACTAGAACGGCCAAGATGAATACGGAGAACCATAATTCAAATAAGCATATAACTCCTGTGTCTAGTCAGTTGTCGAAATTCATTAAGGGTGCCGACGTGAAGTATTTAGAGGTGAGTTTATCAATTACGCGAAACAGTTCATGGAAACAATACTATATTTTCAACGTATCAATAGCTGCAACTAGAAAAAGCATTTTTTCACGGGCAACCAGCATCTACATGGAAAACCATTGATTTTGTATCGGAGAGGGTCGCCTCGGTATGCATTAAATACATATGTAATACTTTGTTGACGGCCGCCAGAGAAGCGAACGTAAACGCTTTCGGGGATGTCGTAAGAAAAAAACGAAACGAGATAGAGTTCACCAATATATTGAATTCGAAGGTGATTTACAAAACTTTCTTGCATTCTTAATCTCTTGCGCTTGTGATTGTTCCACACGGCTATCCATGATCCATCCGTGTATATTAAAACAATATTTGGTAACTGTTTATTGTAAGGGAGGTATCTCTGTTGACTTTGATCATGATATAAGTTGTCAAGGTCGTCCTTCTGAGTCATCCCCCAGAAACTTTATTATACACTGACTGTATAACACGTCATTTTCAACTCTGGAGCAGAAGAATCTTTGACGCCTATGTCACTCCAGCGCAAGAGGCTAAACTTGTAGTAATTAACTAATTTTTATAGTAATTATTTCCTCGTAATCGTTAACAGGCGGCTGTGGTGGAAGAGATGAACACTTTAGCTACAAACGTATCTAAGGAACTTAAAGAAAAATGTAAATTGTCTATATTGCCGATCTGCGAAACTCGTGTTGTGAAATCTATCGACTCTCTATTAGCAGAGGACACTCTAGCGTCAGTGAAAGAGATTTGCGTAAAAATTGCAACGAGATTGGCCACAGAGCGCATACACCAGTGGATACAATTGTACATAGTGGAGTCGTTATTTTTGAAGGATATGGACATCGAATTAAACAGATTCTTAAAGAACAACTCACAATTGCCTCCTGTGAAAGAGATTAAACACAATCCGGAGGCTGTTAGTCCGACCACCATTACAGTTGAATTAAGAGTATGTATAAAAAAAGATGTGAAAAATAATATATTTTGTAATTTATTCGAAGGTACAGTAAACAATTGGTCTATTCGTTTAGGAACTTATATGGGACATATTGGACAACAATGGAGAGTCTCTAACGATGACCACAGTGACAAACATATTGGACAATCTGTATCCGACTTTAACCGAAAGAGCTGATCTTGTAGCAGGCCCAGAAAAAGTCTTATACTTTCTCAGCACGGATTTTGCTTTGATGCTACGTACGAATCCACCAATTTAGAATTGTCGAACGTTGAATACACATTTATTTGCATAGATACAAAGAAATGTTTGAGAAAGAAGTTATTGTATTTGGAAATATGATCTTGAGATGACTTTCGCTTACATAGATTCACATATATTTACATGTATCTCAATTTACAGTTGCTTATCGGAGCGATCTGTTCACTAAGGAGATACAGAATAAATTTATCATGATATGGTCAATGGATCGTTGGAAGGCGTTGGAACTGGACTCTCCTATATACAGAATATTTAGCCCCCGGAACGTTATGTTGCTGGCACAGTCTCAAAAAGATGACGTGTGGTCGGTTTTCGGGATGTTCATTAAAACGCTAATTGCAAAGGACATCGTAGACATCGACGGTTTCAGTGACCAGTGTGTAGCATTGTTTAGGCAGGACTGGCCCGTGGTAAGTACCTTCTACTCCTCTTATCATTCCATTAACCAGCTAATCGATATAAACAATTTGTCGTTTCTTTTTCTAGCCTATATTGAAGCATCTTTCGAAATGCTTGACGGAGGTAGTCACGGATGTTAAAGCTTCCGATGATACCACGGAGAAGATTAAGTATCTACTTGGATGGATGGCGGAGACATACAACAACATAGAATTTTCGAACGACAACAGACCATAGATTGATCGTCTTCATTCGATCTTGACTATAGATTCCTTATCGCGCAGTAATCTATTGATGGGGCGAGATCAATTCATTTGACAATTTCATTTTTATTCGTTTTCTTTGACATAGCGTTTCAGCCGAATTGTATCGATAAGTCTACAATTGTACAAACCAGATTGTATTTACATTTCTCGTTCAGTTTTCACTTAGACAATCGCCTGGTCAATAGATTCAAGTGCTAATGGCATTGTACAGTTCTTCTTGTCGGAACTTCAAACCTAACAGTGTAAGCCCTGTCCTTTGAAGAAGCGTTGGCAAAACGTTCGAATCCGTGAAATTATCTAAAGGAACAGGGCTTACGATAAGGGCTGTATTGTACGGCCAATACAGTTATTGTGATATGTATAAGTGTAAATTCTTGTAAATTGAATAATTTAACGGCAGGGTAGCTAATTTTGCGAATCGCCGTTCTATTGCAATGTGTAATTGTAAATTGACGTTCAGAATTCCATTAATTTTATATCGGAACCGTGTGCAGAGGTCGCACGAATCGTTTTTACTCGCTTCTAGACCTAAAGTTAAATAAGTATAGTGCTGAACAGATCCATGTGCGCATCCGTTGAAGATGAATAATTTTCTTAACATCAAGGTCCTCATTTTCAACATTTGCATTACCAATGAGTTGCATATTAGTCGTTGAAATTATCTGAAGTGTCTGAATTATCATTGTAAAACATATTCGTACACCCTTTAAAACGAAGAACTTCTTCAAATGTGGACCAAACGACTTGAAGTTCTTTAGATATTAAAAGCAAATTAGTTTACTATTATTATTATTATTAGATGCACGAAAAAAAAATATTGATCATGATTTTTAACTGTTTTGTGTGTGCCAATAATGAAAATTTCAAATATCTAAAATCCTTTTGGCATCTAAAAAAAACGACTAAAGTGGCTTGGTCAATTATTAAAAGATCATTCCTTTTCAAAGAATGTGCCATTACTTTTGTTCGGCGCTGTACGTAAACTCTTCGTTTTTATTCCAACGAACGCATATTTTTTCTAGCTAAGAAATCAGATTTTAACTTTCTGTATGTACGAAATGTGAAATAAACAAAGATTTGTTTTTTAAATTGTTCGACTTTCTGTGTACTTCTCGTCCTACTCCAAACGGATTCGAGATATTTAATGGTCCTATTGAAACAGTTGGTCGTTTTATTTGATGCCAAGATGGCTGAAGACATAAAGAAATAGTGGCTTGTTTCTTTATCTTTATTTGTGGAAGTCGTATCATTTTACGGCAATTCGAATAGCCTTTTTTCTTCTACGATCATTGGAAGCCATTTAAAACTGTCGTTCGACAGTCGTAAATGTTCGCGAATTGTAATCGATTTATCAAACCGCCACGTGCATTTTTAAGCGCGGTTGAACGAACGATCAATTAAACTTTTTATTCTTTGGTCGTTGCGAAAAATGCAACAGAATCTTTGGTAGTTCA
Source organism: Agapostemon virescens (assembly GCA_028453745.1). NCBI lineage: Eukaryota > Metazoa > Arthropoda > Insecta > Hymenoptera > Halictidae > Agapostemon > Agapostemon virescens. The sequence continues at coordinate 16,012,681 of CM052091.1, forward strand.
GTCGATCGAATATATCATCGTTACAATCGATTCCTGACGTGCGAGTACATTCGCGGCTATTTATTTGAGGTTAATCGTTTTGGCGGGAAACAGCTCCGTTACCTTCCTTCTGTAAGCGAATCCATCTTTTCGGGTATTTATAAACGAATTAATGCAAGCAATTAATCGTTGGCAAATAATTAAAAGAAAAAACCCAGCTTGAATTCAAATAAATCCGATCAAATTTTCTCGCGATCCAACAAACGAACTAGCAACACAATTTGTTGAAATGAATAAAAATACTGTTTAGCTTTTTATATATAAAATATTTACGCGCACGAGTAATCAAATCGTATAATATTAATAACCTAATGTTTCTTAACAAAAGGACAAGTCAATCTTCGTTCGATAAAAATTTCAGGTCTACAGCTTTATTTGTAACTTACCTTTAGAGATGACAAAAAAGAAAGTCACCATAAAACTTCCATGGGTTTTCAATGAAAACCACGACGAGTATAACGATATTCGCAGCACGAATTTGTGGGGCGACTTAAAGTATAGAAGTTACCTGGTAAGACGACCCCGAATTCGACGCGTGATTGATGTATTTACATGCGTACCATTCAAAGTACGACATTCCACGCCTCGTCCGTGCTTCGACCAATCAGAGAGCGCGCGCTCCTTTTCAGCGTCCAATTGTTCGGGCGCATGCGCAGCACGCGCTCCAGGAAGGACTCGAGCGCGAACAAATGTCACTCGCAGTTTGGCGCCGTCGCTCGACCGGTTCGCATGCGTTGCATTCGATCTGCGACGCTCCGACGAATATTATCGTCCGCACGATCACTCGTTGAACTTCTTCCTTTCAGTTAATTCGCGCGCGATACCTCGCGACACAGTGTACACCCATTTTTGCGATCGAACGTACCGTACGGTGCGACAGGACCTTGCCGTTCTTTTTCAAATACACGCGTGGACGAAAGGATCGAGCGAAACAATGTCGATCGAACAATAGCGTGTGTAATCTCGTCAAACTGACCCGTAACTATCCAAGCGGACGTGTGTCAGATTAATCGAAATTTGAAAACGGGCAGGTTCGAGTTGCACCGGCGTTCGCTCGATTTTTCAGTCTAGAACGGATACAATGCGATAGCGATATAACCGGTAAACGATACGAACGAGTAATCGATTGCGACCGGTAGCCTCGACACGATACAACGAACAATACGAACCCGTTGGAGTTGATAAGAACGAGTAATAACCGGTAAACGATACGAACGCAGGGAGTAATCGATCCTGGCCGGGTAACCTCGACGAATACAATGATCGGTCGATCGAGCGATAGGATAGAGAGTAGCATCGATAACAGCGACTAATAATCGACAGGCTCTGCACGATGCGTACAAGTAATCGATCATGACCGGTTAACTCGATATGCTAAAATGAACGGTCGAGCGATAATATTAGAATCGATTATGTCCAGTAACAATCGCCAAACGGTACGAACAACGCGTGTAATCGATCCTGACCATTAACCTCGAAAAATACAATCGAGCGTTGACATTAGAATAACGTCGCTGACAGCAGCCAATGAAATCGGTAACCGCTAAAACATACGAACGAGAGTAGCCAATAGTGACCGGTATCCTCGACACGATATACTAAACAGTCGATGATATCGAGCGGTAACCTGTACACGATACGAACAAGTAATCGATCCGTAGAAGTTAACCTCGAAAAATATAATAGAACGGTCGATCGAGCGTTACGATCAGAGTCGGCGAAACCGACTAACAGTCCGGTAACCTCTAAAAGATACGTACAATCGATCGCGACCGGTCGTTTCGAGAGGATAAGATGAACAGTCGATCACGCGATAGTATCGAGGGTGTAGAGAGAGCAGTCGATCGAACGATAATCGCGAGCGTGGAGTGCTAGCGCGTATTTCGGCCGTCTCGCGATACACGGCTTCGAAAACGTAAACGTAAACGAAAACGTAAACGAAAACGTAAACGAAAACGGAAACGAAAGCGAAAACGAAAGCGATCGTGCATATCGCGTTGGCTTCGGTCGCGAGTGATCGATTGTCGGCGAACGCGAGAGAGGGGGGCGAGCACGCTGTCGCGAGGATGTTGGCGGCGTGTAGTACAGTGCACGAGAGAAACGAGGAACAACGCGACCGGCAGTCGCTCCCTTCGATTCAGGGCCAACGTTTCGGTTCCCGTCTCGGTCTCGTACGCGACCCCGCGATTTAAGGACACGCGATCTCTTTCGCCCGTTATCGCGGCAAACTCTCTCGCCTCGAGCACGTGTTCGGGCCGCACGTGGCTCTCTCGAGGGAACCTGACATGCTTCACGACGTCGCACGCCGGTCTCCGAATGCTCTCCGACTCGTCGAGCGTCTCGTCGCCCTGTGAGGTGAGTCGCGACCGCAATTGCCTTTCAATCTCTATCTCTTATCTCTGCATTTCGAGCGTTCGCATTCGAGCGGTCACACGAGAGCTCACACTGGAAACACGATTGTACTGTGGGTTGTATACCTGCCACCGTTTCCGTCGAATGTGTAAACAGTTCGAACGTTCCACTGCACGAATACAATTTTCTTGAAATCAAAGTTTGGTTATCGCAGAATACGTTTTTTTTTTTTATGAAAGCTTTTGGACTAATTAGCCTGTTAGGTGACTCGTACAGTTTACCTAGTAACAGGATATATAACAATTACAATTTGTTCTAGAGTGACTATAAATTATAAACTTGTAAAAATATTAATGTCTTTATATATGTGTATCTCTTTTTTCCGATATATATTTTGTATTAACGATTTTTGTAATCGTTAAGTAGATCGTAGCGGAAGGAGGTTAAATTGGCAAATACAATGTCTGTGTTTTCTGCAGTTTAACTCTTTGTAGTTGGCCAGGTATTTTGAAGCATTTTCAGAAATTATTATAACGTTGTTGGAAAGAGTGCGAGAATTTCGGAATGTTTTTATGTTTGATAAATTGCAAGCGGGGTTTGAAACTACAGATAGTTGCATAGATAGGTTAGTTTTGTATTAATACTTGTGTAGGCAACCAGCTATGCGTTGCGCCTTGCGTAGGCAATCGGATAGCTTTGCTCCTTGCGTAGGCAACCGGGCAGCTTTGCTCCTCGCGTAGGCAACCGGGCAGCTTTGCTCCTTGCGTAGGCAACCAGGTAGTCACTACTCTTTGCGAAGGCAACCAGCTACCCATTACCCTTTATGTAGGCAACCAGGTACTCAGGTATATATAATATTTACGTAAAACAATTGTCTCACGTAAGTAAGACAAATTTCCCTTTTAACAATTTCAGCGAGTCTAAAATAGCGCGTAGACATTTTTAAATTCTTCTAGCCTCCGCAGTTTCATATTTCCGAGTTTTACGCGATTAGTATGCCACAGGTTGCTTTGAAAACATATTTCCGAAGTAATAAATTTCGATTAAGTCTTGGTTAATTTCGGAGGATGGTGTCTAACATGGGCAAACATATAAATATATACACACACACACACACAAAATACATATTATGTATGTATACATACGTATGTACAGGCGGGATGCGTCCGCCATCTTCGGCGCGGCCACTTCGACTAGCAAAATGGCCGGTTCATCGCACCTAAGCGCCTTAATATTCATTGCACGGATAATGATCGCTTCTCCAGCTGGCCATTTCGAACATTTCCGTGGAACAACGTAAAACGCTCTGCGATTGATTTATAGCTTCGTATTCGGGACACCCGTTGCCGTTCGTTTTTCTGCTCATCCGATCCTGCCAGCCAGTTCTTCATATCGCGTGCTACACTTGCAATCCTACTTCTTCTGCGACGTCTTCTTCTCGTATTTTATCCTTGATTCGGTCCCCGAAGCCATGGGTAGCGGAATCCTATTTTCGGAAAATTCATTCGATCGTGAATACCTCACCTAAAAGCAAAATGTTAACCTTACTCGGTATCGTTGTGAAACTACCAATAAACACCACGTTTACTGGTTCACAACTATTTTTATTTTGTACTTTAGTTGGCAACTATATTCATTTTTATTTTAGTTAACAATTATTTTTAATTTATAATAAAGTCGCGGAACGTCGCGTCGTCGGCTTTCTGGAAATAACTGATTCCTCTTCAGCGTTTCGCTTTTCTTCTATACTAACTTAAAACGGGTTTCGGTTGAGCCTACAAAAAATTCCATAAGATAAACGTAATTTATGTAACTATAAATATTACATATCTTAACTTCGGTTAAGATGCGCGATAACGTTTGCTTGCGTACTCCTTGCACGAAGGTCGGCCGAGGCAATTTGTAGCAATTTTGTTCTGAAACTTGTGCACGGAACGTTGAGGCCGTCGCCTTAACGACGGGAAAAGTCTTAGGTCTCCGATTCTTTTGAAATTTTGGCTACACGTTTCTAGACACGTAGGAAGAGTGTATGTCAATTTTTAGCTCGATCGGAATCGAATTGCAGCCGTGGCGCGACTTTGAACTTTCGGGGCGATCAATGGCGAAAATGGGAAAAATTGGGGTTGATAAAAGGTAGCTTCTTGAAGTCCCCTGATATGCTAGCCTAAAAAATGGGGGCTCTTCTTAAAGAGGAAGGTTTGAGGAAGATTTTCGTTTTTTAATCATGTCGATAGCTCTAATAGTTTGGCCGGGGCATCACTTCAAAGATTTGCCAAATATTGCCACGAAATCGCTAAATATTGAAGGTATACCCCTTCTTAAAATCACGAAAAATCGTTAGGTCTCCGATTCTTTTGAAATTTTGGCTACACGTTTCTGGACGCGTAGGAAGAGTGTATGTCAATTTTTAGCTCGATCGGAATCGAATTGCAGCCGTGGCGCGACTTTGAACTTTCGGGGCGATCAATGGCGAAAATGGGAAAAAATGGGGTTGATAAAAGGTAGCTTCTTGAAGTCCCCTGATATGCTAGCCTACAAAATGGGGGGTTTTCTTAAAGAGGAAGGTTTGAGGAAGATTTTCGTTTTTGAATCATGTCGATAGCTTTAATAGTTTGGCCAGGGCACGACTTCAAAGATTTGCCAAATATTGCCACGAAATCGCTAAATATTGAAGGTATACCCCTTCTTAAAATCACGAAAAATCGTTAGGTCTCCGATTCTTTTGAAATTTTGGCTACACGTTTCTAGACACGTAGGAAGAGTGTATGTCAATTTTTAGCTCGATCGGAATCGAATTGCAGCCGTGGCGCGACTTTGAACTTTCGGGGCGATCAATGACGAAAATGGGAAAAAATGGGGTGGATAAAAGGTAGCTTCCTGAAGTCCCCTGATATGCTAGCCTAAAAAATCGGGGCTCTTCTTGAAGAGGAAGGTTTGAGGAAGATTTTCGTTTTTGAATCATGTCGATAGCGCTGATAGTTTGGTCGTGACACGACTTCAAAGATTTGCCAAATATTGGCAAATATTTATATACATGACATCTCATGCGTACCATATAAAATTTTTCTACGACACGTGAGATGTGATGCATACCAGAAAATTAAAACGGCTGACACGGCTAAATTCTTTATTATATCGGATCTGAAAAATTAGTGATTATTCTTTAGACATTCTGAAATAAGAATCAACAGCGTTTTTCTTAAAATTATTATCGTCGCGTAGTAAAAAAAATATACCGCGCGGGCTGCTAGGTAACTTTGCCGATCAGTCGTCCAGCGGGCTCGGAACCAAATAGAGGAAGAAGAGTAGAAGTTGTGTAAGAGTTCGAAGAGTGTGAGACACAGAGTCCGTGTCAGAATGAAGTATGCGAGTTGCATCGGTGTGAGAAGACAGACGGAAGGCGGAAAAAGGAAAAGTGTATAGGAGTTTGCAAGAGTGTGAGGATAGAAAAAGAGAAGAAGGAAGAGTGTTGGGCAGACAGAGGGAAAGGGAGAGACAGGGGAAGAGTGTGCAAGGTGGGAAGGGTGAAAGAGGAGTTTAGGAGAGAAAGTGTGTAATATAGAAACATAGAAAAGAGAGGAGACAGAGAGAAGGGAGAGACGAGAGAAAGAGTGTAAGATAGAAAAGAGAAAGAGAAAGGAGAGAGAGAGAGAGAGAGAGAGAGAGAGAGAAGGGGTAAAAGAGAGAAAGAGAGAAGAGATATTCAAAGTTTTCGGTGATGATGGATCATGTTCGAGTAGGCCAACGGTTCCGGAGGCGCATCGGAGTCGCCTGCGGGGGACTGATTCGCGAAAAGATTTATGTTGATTCCTTCGGAGCGTATCGGGCGCGCGTGCCATCTCGTACATTCCCATTCCGTATGTAATTCGATAGGAGAGAGACAGAGAGAAAGAGAGAGAGAGAAGTAGAGCGGCTCATGGTGGTAAATGGGTGAGTGGCCGGGGCATTAGCGGAACCATTAACGAGTAGAAAAGAGTGGTGCAGTACCACACCGACACCGGTAGTTTATTTCCGATGGGCCACCGAGCGTTTCACGTGAATCGAGCTGGAAACCGAGGCGATAAGGTCACTATATTTAACGAGTGCCGAATCCATGCGCAAAACCAGATAGAAAAATATGTACCCGCCCACATACACACACACACATAAACACACAACACATACACGAATCCATCCATCAATACACAGGTGGATAGAACGGTCGGGCTGTTTGTCGATCGTTCGACTTACTCGCGAGCGATGCTTCCAAAAGGAAAACAACCGTCGAGGCTCGATCGACGAGATTCTGTTGGAAGAGAGAGACAGAGAGAGAGAGAGAGAGAGAGAGAGAAAGAGAAAGAGAAAGAGAGTGTCGCCTCTCGCAAAAATAATCGCAACGGCAAAAAAGAGATGCTCGGGCTCTCCGGGATCCTTTTTACTTTTACACGCGACCGCCGCGCGCGGATTCGCGTTTTACAACGTAATAGCAACGATAATCTTTTTGCACAACGTAGAACCGACTGGAGCGCCGACGTGCACGAGCCGTGTCCCTGTAATACAACGAGCGAAGAGGCGATTTCGCGCGATCGAAATACGTCGATAGCGCGGAATAATGTTTATGCAGGTCCTTTCTTTTTTTTCAAGAGCGTAAAACAATCGGTTTACACGGTCGGAATCGTCGTTGTCGATCTAGATAAATTGGTAGGTCAACGATCCGCACGATCCCGTCCGTTGGTAGGATAATCTTTCGGTGTTAAACATTTGCACGAATGGAAAAGATAAACTGGTTTAATGGATTTCTTTAGATCTGTGCCAGATAGCGCTCGATCGTGGAACCGGGTGAGGTCAAGCAACTCTGTGCTAATAAAAATATTTGAGAAAAAGAATTGAGTATGCAAATGAGTTTACGATTTATGTCCTCCGGACAATGGAATTTTTTTCGCGAATTTCGAGGGAAATATCTATGGTCGGCCGAAACGCAATTGCAGCGACGATCTTTCCGCGACCGTTCGCACACGTTTCAGGAATACTTTTCGGCCGACGCGACGAGACGCATTCTTCGTGAAAAATACACGGCAGAGCCGCTCGCTCGGGAGTCAGTCCAAATTACTGGCCGGAAAAAAATAATTGTCTGGAAAGGCAGGACGCGCGTTCACGTAACAATGCGGGGGTGGTATGAAACTTTGTCGATGTATGGTCCGAGCCTCTCTCTTTCTCTTTCTCTCTCATCGAGCGAGGTATCTTTCCTCGTGTTTCGTTCCAACTTAGTTACGGCCATCAAACTTATCGCTGAAACCAGCCCGGACCAGGCCCCATCTTCAACGAACGACTGCGACGACGAAAATCGTAATTCGACTGCAACGCACGCGATATGGACGCAACTTTTTTATTTCATTGCGAAAACAATGCTTGGCTCGGTAAAACTTATCGCTCCATTTATGCTCGAACCAGCCTCGTAAAAGAAAACCATCGAAGAACCATTCGAAAATGCTATTGCTCGAAAGTAAATATTTTACTTTTAATCAGCTCGTGCATACTATTGGTTTAAGTATTATTAATTTGCGAAAAATTACTGATACTCGAATTGCAATTGTTTCATGGAAGCAAATGGTACGATCTTGAGCGTTTATTTTTGTTTTCAAAAACTTGTAAAAATTTCTCTCGTACATGGGACTGCCATGAACTCGAAGAACGAAGTCTGTTCTTTACAACGATGCCTTAAAAATTGATATACGATTTTTTTTCACGATTTTATGAGACGAAAACCAAGAACAAGTTCTGAATTGGGAAATCTTCATCCATCTCGATTGTTGGAAAATTGACAATATTCAAATTGCGATCATTTCGTGAAAACAAATGGTACACTCGTCAGCGAGGACTCATTTCAAAGCTTGAAGCCTCTATTTTTGCTTGGTTTCATTCATTTTTCTTTACGACACTTTTAAATGATTTGGCAGATGGGAAACCGTAGACCCATTTTTCCTAAATAATGCTACAAATTCGAACGTCTTCAAAAACTTTCAAAAATTTTTCTCGTACATGAAACTGCCATGAACTCGAAGAATAAAGCCTATTCTTTACAACGACACCTTAAAAATTGATGTACGATTTTTTTTCGTGACTTTATGCAGGAAAACCCAAGAACAAGTTTGGACGCACGAAACCGTCATCCATTCTCAATGTACGAAAAATTGTCAATTTTCAAATTGCGACCATTTCGTTAAAAAAAATAGTACAAACGTCAGCGAGGGCTCATTTCAAAGCTTGAAGCCTCTATTTTTGCTTGGTTTCATTCATTTTTCGTTACGACATTTTCAAATGATTTGGCAGATGGGAAACCGTAGACCCATTTTTCCTAAATAATGCTACAAATTCAAACGTCTTCAAAAACTTTCAAAAATTTTTCTCGTACATGAAACTGCCATGAACTCGAAGAATAAAGCCTATTCTTTACAACGACACCTTAAAAATTGATGTACGATTTTTTTTTCGTGATTTTATGCAAGAAAACTCAAGAACAAGTTTGGACGGACGAAACCGTCATCCATTCTCAATGTACGAAAAATTGTCAATTTTCAAATTGCGACCATTTCGTTAAAAAAAATAGTACAAACGTCAGCGAGGGCTCATTTAAAAGGTTGAAGCCTCTACTTTCGCCAGGTTTTATTCATTTTTCTTTACGACACTTTTAAATGATTTGGCAGATGGGAAACCGTAGACCCATTTTTCCTAAATAATGCTACAAATTCGAACGTCTTCAAAAACTTTCAAAAATTTTTCTCGTACATGAAACTGCCATGAACTCAAAGAATAAAGCCTATTCTTTACAACGACACCTTAAAAATTGATGTACGATTTTTTTTTCGTGACTTTATGCAGGAAAACCCAAGAACAAGTTTGGAC
>CM052091.1:16030034-16043738 GCA_028453745.1 Agapostemon virescens
TTTAGAATGGGCTCCCCATGCTTCTGAACTGACCCTAATATTTTTTTTAAAATGGCCCCAGAAGGTTTTCATAAACCCACATTGATCACAAGTGTCCCAGAAACTTTTAACAGGGCTACAATCTTTTAGAATGGGCTCCCCATGCTTCTGATGACCCTAATATTTTTTATAAATAATCCCAGAAGGTTTTCATAAGCCCAAATTGTTTCCAAGTGCCCCAGAAACTTTTAACGGGGCCACAATGTTTTGCAATGGGCTCCTCATGCTTCTGAACTGATCCTAATATTTTTTAAAATGGTCCCAGAAGGTTTTCATATACCCACATTGATCACAAGTGTCCCAGAAACTTTTAACAGGGCAACAATCTTTTAGAATGGGCTCCCCATGCTTCTGAACTGACCCTAATATTTTTTAAAATAACCCCAGAAGGTTTTCATAACCCCAAATTGTTTCCAAGTGCCCCAGAAACTTTTAACAGGGCCACAATGTTTTCCAATGGGCTCCCCATGCTTCTGAACTGACCCTAATATTTTTTAAAATGGCCCCAGAAGGTTTTCATAACCCCATATCGTTTCCAAGCGCCCCAGAAATTTTTAACAGGCCTAATAATATTTCGTAATGGACTTCAAAGCAATTTTACGGTCCCAAAAATTTTTCCAAGGACTGCAATAATATTTAATGCATCCCAGAACGATCTTGCATCCCCAAGAATTTTCTCGAGTGCTAGAAAAATGTCTGAAACCTTCGTCCCCCTATTATTGTGTCTAAAAATCGATTAGGCTAAGGTGGTCGATGCCTGCTAAAACATTACAATGAAAATTCTAAATTAAAAATTTGTCAGAAAGATTTAACAAGAAATTAACAATTCTCCTAATCGAGTATCAACTGTGATATACAAATCATTTACAAAAGAATTTAAACGTCGATTACCTTTCGGGGCAACACAATGGCTCGAAGAAGCCACTTGATAGTAATTGATTACGATAACATCGAAATACAAGTGGCATAATTTCCTGAAACGTGCGCGGACGTTAGCAACTTATCGCAATAGCTGAATTTCTTTATTTTCCAGATTTCCTATCATCGCATCGCGGAAAAGTGCAGTTCGAGTATCTGGTCTTCGATAATCGCCGGTTGCGAGGTGCCTAATCACAGCGTTATCTGGCGAATTACGTTTGAGGAGGTCGGCGCAATGTAATTTTGTAACAGGAGGTGGAAAATGAGTAGCACGCGCGAACGGGCAGCCGATGTGTGAGTGCGCGAACGTGAACGTCACCGCCACTATCGTGTAACGTTGCCGATAAGCGCGTTGTAACGCGTTTTGTGTTTCGAAATTTCCCGAGCAGTAGCTATGCTATTACACAATTATTGTAACTATACTGGCCAGTTATCCGCTATTTTATATTCCATCTATTTTATCACAGATCGCTGTACAAAAATAGAAATCCGTATGGAGGCCCGCAGCGTCGACGCGAGCTGACCCTTCGCACTCGAAGATACTTCAACATGATTTACTTACTCTTGTATCTTTATTATTTTGTAATTATCCGTAATTTGTAATAATTATTTATCGATTCGTTTTGGAACATATTTATTAGGAATAAAAATTAATCGGTATGAACTTTCTGGACAATCCAACACTTTAAAATAATTTAAAATAAAATAAATTTAAAATATTAAAATTAATTAAATTTTAAAATAATTAAATTTCATTGTTTTAAGTAATTTTCAGTGGCGCCTCAGAGTGAACCCTCGAGTGCTAAGGGTCGGTCGTGGTGTCTGCCCGAACCTTTGTGAAATTTTAGACTTAAACGAACCCTCGAGCATGAGGAATTTAATTATGAATTCCCGATGGATAAATTAACATTCGACTGGTCAAGAATTTGGTTGACTCGAGTTTAGCTCGTAATTCTGCGAGGCTTTAAAATGATGGATCTTTCGGTAGCAGCTTGCATCGATGATTCAGCGGGTGCGATTTACTGCCACTGATTTTTATGAATGAAGCTGTTACGTGAGCATTTATACTTTGTTGTTCTTCTGGACAATTAAGTGACTCGAAGCTCTCGAAAACATGCAATTACGGCGTAAATACTGCTGCGACATGATCCCATTTGTCATGGTATCATCTTACAAATTACAGCGTCATGGAGGAACACGTACACGACCGTATTCCCGCAACGTAACATTTCCCGTGTCCGTGTCGATTGTCGAACCTATCGAAATGCTTATCGCCGCAAAGACAAACTGTGATAAATCATGGTAACATCTTATCAGCGCTCGATTGCTCAGCGAATGTTAGCAATTTTCTATCGGCTCGGTGGAAAGAAAATTATTTAAAAGTTTCTAGGGAATCCCTTGGTTAACCCTTGGACAGCGGCCATTTTTAATCGCAATTGGGGATGCTTGGGACCGTTCGCGGCTCTAACTATTAATTTTAATAATTATATTTGCAAAGAGAACAATTGCTCAGCTTAGTCAGCAGACTTTCTAATACCCAGATGACGATTTTGATACTCTGGGTCGCAACAGACCCACGCAGCTCTGCCGGAAGGCTAGCCCTAAGTGTTCCAATTAATTATCTACGATTACTTGTTTGGAATGAATATTCGAACTTAATTGTTAATAGGAACACCTCGCGGACAGCTCGAACATTGCATGATTGCGGATGTCACTCGTTGAACCACCGCCATTAATAAACTATTCTACACCTTCGAAAGGTCGATCACAGGAACAAATCACGCTACACCGATCTGCATAATAATGAACGAAATAATTTAATTTTATAAACCGTTTCGAGATCAAAGTACGCTGATTGACGCATCAACTGCGTGTTGCTGTCTCGTTAAGGTAATCGCATCAACTCGCATGAACTAGCGCTTTACCTTTCAGTGATCTATGAATAAATTTCGGAATTGCTATGACCAAATTTACAAAGTAATATTTGGAAAACCCTTTCGTTAAGTTCGCAATTGTTATTTATATATAATTTATATATAATTTATAATAATAATTTTTAAAAGTTCTAATAATTTCTTTTGGATCACTACCAGCCTTAACTTAAACATTCAAACAATAAATTGATTTATTTCTCCAAAAACTAGTCCTCGCTAGTTTGCGAGATCGCAAAGAGAACTATTAGAAGACACACATAGCAAATAGCTGTCTAGCCGTAAAGTCAATCGTGCAGCTGGCGCAAGGGTTAGGGGTTAATGCAATTCGGTGCAAACATGGCATCGCGCAAGTCATCAAACGGACTGTTGAACAACTCACTCCAGCATTTGCACATGGGTTCGTCTGCGATGAAATAGGTGCACATGTGATCGATGACCTCTTCGTACCTCTCCTCCGGTACTTCCTGTATGATGAACTTCACGGGGGGTCCTGGTCTGCCCTTGATCGCGGTCTCGACGACCTTCCAGACCTTGGCCTTTCCAGGGGTCTTGAAAGGGAACGTAACTTGCGGCTTCTTCTTCTTTTGATCCTCCGCCATGGTGTTTTCGACGGTGTAAAACAGTCGGCTGTGGTCTTCGACGACGGTTGTAAATAGACGTGTTCTAGTACACTGTGTGTCGCTGGCTATTATGATGGAACCTGGTATCCAAATGACATGCGAGTTGATAACTGCGCTCGCTTATCTTGCGCGATACACGCCGCTGATTGTCCTGCTCCCTCCAATTTGATGACAACGCTGCCCTCCAACAGATTCTAGACACCGCGCGCTTCCTCTGACCGATATTTCCTCGTTCACCACGACGACGTGACAAAACCCGCGATCCTCCACTCGCTGGTGCCGATTAGCTCTATTTGTACTCCGCCAAATCGCTCGACAGATTGAACCCGGCAAATGGAACATACTTCGACGCGTATTTTCGTAGCGAACTCCCTGTTGGAGCCGCGGCTTCGCGGGAGACCGACTGCCATTCCGAACGCAAACACTGGATTATCATTAGTTATGTGTTCGTTCGGCAACCGACGCTTTCCTCGCTAACTTTTGGAAGAAAACTTTCTGAAGTATCACAATCTTGTTGATGGTACCGAATTTTACCATGAAAACAGAAGATAAATTTTGGTCTTCTTAATGGATTATCCGATTCTGTGTATCTTCGCCGAATATTAATTCTAATATCTGCTGAAGTTTTTCTGGAGTACTGGAGTATTTTGTCGTGGCGATTGGGGAAGGGATCGTAGGTGGATAGTGTCGTCTAATCTATAATCAATAAGAAACAAATGGGAAAAATTCAGTATCGTGTAAACAATTTTATTTCTCTAGCGCTGAATTCGCTTTGTAAAAGTAGCAAGACTTTTAGATTTTTAAAAAAGAAATGGTGTAATTGTACTAATTCAGGAAACGCAAGGATATAGTGAATGGTAGAATTTCTAGGTTCGAAAAACATTTTATCTCCCGTGTGACACAGCTAGATTCTCATGGCAATCGGGAAAAAAAATGGTTTGTATAAAAACACTCTCCTTCTATTAGTCCACACACGTTTCTTGTTATTTACATTATACGTACAAATGTAACTCATACAGAACTATTATGCCTATAATAAAATTCGTTTACCTATTTCTCAACAAAGTCCGTGCTAAAATTATAGTCATCGGAAGCGGAGATGTTGAACCCTTCTAGCTGACCCGACAGTTGCACAGCTACTTTTTCTATAACAAAACAATCCCAAAGATTATAGTTTGCGATCCCAAAAAATATATTTTTTATTCAAACACGTACCTCGCCTAGCCTGCTCCTTCTTCTCTTTCTTGAACGCCAGTTTGCTTAATTTATTCAACTTCTGATTGCCTTCGATCTCGTGCAGAGGATCCGTCTTCTTCTTCCTGGTGTCGTTAGCGTGCATCTTCGCGTTGTCCAACTTCTTCTTCAGCTTCTTTTGTATTTTAATTTGCTGGAAATAAATTTGCTTTTAATTTTTTAGTTCAGGAAAATATTTTCGGGGTACATACTTGTTCCTTCTGCTGCTCGATCTGCATCGCAGAGACCACTGCTCCAGTGCTTTCGATCAACAAAGGATCGACCGTTGAGGGTTTAGCCGTTTTTTCTTCGATCGTGTCCAGCAGCATTTTTTCCTCTGCCGCGAAATTGTCGATTTCAAATTCCTTGCTCATTTCACTGACGATCTCTGCCGATACGTGGCAGACTGGTTGCTCAGGAGGGACAGTATAATATCTGTAGAAAATAAATTTAAATACATTGAAAAATATATTAAACCTTCGTTAAAATATGAAACATGGAACCGTAATTTATACACACCTAATTTTTCCAGAGTTCCAATCCTCAAGGACGCTGCGCGCAGCGGCCATAGCGTCGGGTACGCCACCTTTCTTAAACTTCCCCATTCTGGTAGCTTTTAATGCGAAAAATTCATCGGGCGTTGTAAATTCGGGTATGTCGTACATTTCACTGATTTGCGGTTTGGAGACTCTCTTCAAAATTGCAGTTGCAGGTGTACGAGGGTCTTTCAATGCTTGTATTTTCACTGCGTTTTTAAGAGCAATCGACTCATCCGAATTTTCTCCTTGACTGGCAAAAACTATACCGGGGGAATCTAGCAATTTTATTTTAGAGTCTAACTGCACTGCTTGCATAGCTTTCGTGACCCCTGCAATTCAAAAAATTAAATTCCAGCAACGTTATTCATTCAACTGCGAACTTTATCGATTGGTGTGATAGACATACCAGGCATGTTTCCCACGCTGCAAGCTTTGCTGCGCTTCAAAGAATTGATCACGCTGGATTTTCCAACGTTTGGAAGCCCGACAACTCCCACCCTAATACTGGTTTTTACATTGCCGACATTCCTGCAATAATTCCCGAGCAAGGACAGGAGCAGCTCCGCCCCGAAGCACGTGCCGCCTTGTATCATGCTTTCCGTTTTTCTACCTAATTTTCTTCTGCCCAATCTCTTCGCCTGAGATTGCGTGGATGACTTGAAGGCTACAGCCGGCGTACTAGCTCGCAAATACTTCAACCATTGATCTAAATTTTCTCTGGGCACTAAGTCCGCCTTATTCAGGACAACCACTAATCTTTTATTCCCCTTTGCCGAACGTACCGCTTCTTCCACCTGCAGAAAATACAAGGTAACACCTAAACTACCAAAAGCAGATTAATAAGTTCTTTTAATGACTAATTGTTGGAAAATCTGAAAAAAATGTATCTTTTGACTTTTAGAAAATTATTGGATCATTATTGATAAGCGTTCATTAAATAAACTAATGAACTTGGTTTTACCTCTTTGCACCTGGTCCCCAGGGGATCCCTGGCATCAACAACTTCAAGAATCACATCAGCCGCATCTACAACCTTTTTGAACTCCTTGTAGTAGAATTTCAGAGACTTTTCTTTTTTGTCCAAAACAGCTTTTATCTTCTCGTGAACCTCCTCCACTTCCATCTCTTGGTGCTCTGCTTCTTTTGTTTCAGCAGCAGACACCAAGCCTTCCAGACCTCCTTTAGCCAGCTCTTGGCGTTTCTTCTCACGAGCAGCTTCACGTCCCTTTTGTCTCTCCTCGTCATGCTGTTTTCTCATAGCCTCTACCTCTTTCAGAATGTCTTCTTTAAAGGGACATTGGTTTGGTATTTCCATCACCTTCTTCTTCTCTGTGAAATTAGAAATTTCTCTTCACGCATATGCAAGCCTATTTGCCTACAGTGGTTTAATAGTTACTTAAAAGTCAATAAATATGAGAAAAGGATTTTTTAATGAATTGTTTATTAGCGATGAAGTTTATGGTGATTCGAGTACTAATTTAAACGTGCAATACTTACTTTTCGGATGTTTCTTAGCTTCCCTCCGCAACTTCCGATTGTGTTCGCGAACTTTCTTCTCAATTTTGTATCTTTTTCGAGCTGGCATACGCTTGCTCTGTTTTTCTGTGACAATCAAAATATCAAATTAATCGAATACGCATAAATAAAAACGGAGTAGCAAGCACTAATTTAGAATAGCATAACCTCGCGTAATCGTAAAGCGTAAAAAAGTTAAATTCAGATGGGAGACTTGTTGAACTTACTTAAGCAAAGCTTCGCCATCGTATTAACGTTCCTTCACTAACTCTTAATAATTATAAAATACGTTTATAAACACGTTATCACAATAACAAACTCCACTATGTTTTATCACGTGCGACACTCGCGTGGCTAGAAAGAAAGCATAGGTTAGGATCCGCAGTGCACTCTTCTGGTAAATGTAAGAACACGCAGCAGCCGTCCGACTGCAATTTGAAAATGCACTCATAAAATAGCATAGATAATAAATATATTATCTATCTACCTATATAATAGATGAGAAAAACTCTCGTAACAAAATAGCAGAGATAATAAATATATCAATTACATTTACCGATAGCATTATGCTTGGTAATGTTCATGTGCTAAAAGTTAATCTATACCTTGAGTTCCTTCTGGAAATTATCGTCGGTTACCATATGTCGGTTCCTTTGAAATCATTCCTCTCGGAGGGTACATACTTGCACCTCTGACTAAGTATGTATATAGGACATTTTTTTAACAAATTAAAATTCTATTTACCACAACCGTTTGAAAACGCGCTTTCAAGTATTAAATTTAATACGAAGATTGTCTCTATCAATTACATACCAACTTTTAGCTTGGCGCACTTTCAACCGACTTGAAAGCTGCCGTCAATTCCACGCCCGGTATTATCATGACAAATTAATGATAACAACGCCATCATTCGTGCAATCCTAGGAATCAAGACGGAGCGTGACGCTAACAGCAGATAGGTATGCGAAATTCTAAGCGGAAAGTAACATCGGACGATATAAACCCAGAGCATACACAGAGCGGCACAAACAGTCACCCTTCTTTGTCTGTCGAAGCACCCTTTGTTGACGTGTTGGCTCCAGTGATGCCTGACGACCTACACAGGCTACCGATGAACTTTAGTGGACCTTGGAGAGCCTTGTAAGTCTTGCGTAGGTCCCTGATAGACCCCAGGAGATCCTACAGTATCTTGGAGGACTTATGTAGGCATCTACTGGACGCTGTTGGACTGCGGAGACCTTTTGCAGGTCACCGATAAATTGTAATATTTAATGTAATTTTTAATTTTAATGTAGAAGACTTATGTAAATCGCCGCTTAACCTGAAGAGTTCCTGGTGAAGTCGAATGGATCCTGGAAGACTCTGGATACTTTTGCTATCCATCAGTAAACCTTGGTGGATCGTAGAAACCGTTTGTAGGTCGTCGACGAACCTTGACGGCTTCTGGTGAACCCCAATGGATCCCGAAGGACCCTGGAGGACTTAAGTCGGTTACCGGTGGATCCTAGTGGTCCCAAGAGGACGTCCTTCCCCACCTTCCGTTTTCCTAAGTCCTCTCTTTCTTCTCTCGGATCTTCCTCCTCCATTTCCTCCCCTTTATTCCCGTAGGACTTAATTGCGTTCGGGGCCTTGCGGTAAACGCGAGCGACAACGCGCCCTGAAACCGTACGAAGCCCCAGTTTTTCTAATTCCGTTCGTGTACTATAAAAACGTATGTTTACATAAAAATTGATAGACCAGCAACTAGCAATTAATGGAGTTCCGCGGACCGTTCGACGCAACCTTTCTCGTCCGTAATCGTGAAAGGCCCGCATTCTTACGTCGGAATGGTGCGTGGAAAAGACCGTCCATTAAATTCGGCGTAAGAACAATCGTTACCATGAAAGTAACACCGTGAGAATAGGCGTGGAGAAATTGTATCATTTGCTCAATGAAAATCCGCGAAACACGGCGATTTCACAGAGCGAAATAATTTATGTGAATTTCCATTCCGACCTTAACTACCATCGTCTCATCTCCGCTAAACAACCATTCTTTTTCTTCTCCTTTTATCTTTTTTTTTACCGGGACGGAATGAAAGTGTGAGAATCCTCTTGCCGAGCGTGTACCTTTCACTGTCTTCCAACGAAATTTCCAGCTAGGTCACGAAAAGAATGGGATCTCCAGGTGACGTCAGCACCTGCTTTGATGCTGCAATCGAAATCCTTATCAATGCCGTGCATTCAGCGGCCCACAAAAGGTGAACGCAATCGGTCGAAACATATTCAATTTCATTTTATCGATCCATCACGCTTAATTAAACCGAAGCCTATCAAATTCGATGAATTCGTATAGTAAATTAATTCCAATTAGCTTCCCGATTATGTACAGTCCCGTATGGCACCTACCAAAAATTATTTAAAACGATATTCACGTTATATATATCGTAACAATAAGTAAACAATCTTAATTAATATTTTTTATACGTACCCTTTACGTTTACCGTCTCATACTACACGCTTATGCGGTCTTTTCCAAAAATATTTGCATCTCATTATCGAGTCCACTGCAGGGGTAGTTCTAGTTCTGTTTTACCAAGCGAAAACAGCCCCTCGCCCTTGTACGCAACCACTCGTGCAACTATCGATAAACACATACATTCAACGTTTAAAATTTATCGAATATGTTTCCAGTACAAAACCATAACCTAACTTGAAAATCTCTAGTCTACCTCTACAAGAATACTGTTGCGAAGACTTCGGCTTCACCTCGCCGGAGAACACATGTCACAACTCTTAAGCAATTCTTTATTTACAAATAATATCTCAAAGAGTAATAACAGTGCGTCTTCTCGCTCCAACGGCTCGAGAGATTCTGTCGTCTTTCTTCTTATTATAAACAACACCGTTGGCCGAACACCACAATATCGATATGACGGCCAACTTCTCTCCATCTCCACAATCGACAGCAATCGACTCGATATTCCATGAAGATCGTTCTCGATCTCCGCAATTGACAGCTCCCATGGTAACAATACTTATTAAAAAATAGAAGACCAGTGAATACTGTTTTGAATACCGACCGAGAACAGCCCCTCGCCCTTGTACGCAACCACGCTTGTACAAACAACGATAAACACAATGTATAACATTTAAAATCTATCGAATACTTCTCCCGTACAAAACCATAACCTAACTTGAAAATCTCTTGTCTACCCCTACAAGAATACTTGTTAAATAATAGAAGTCCAGTGAATACTGTTTTGAATACCGACCGAGAACAGCCCCTTGCCCTTGTACGCAACCACGCTAGTACAAACAACGATAAACACAACGTGTAACATTTAAAATTTATCGAATACTTCTCCAGTACAAAACAGAATACCGAAAGCTTATTCTAACCAATAAAGATTGTCCGGAAAGTTCGTGCTGATGTTCGGTAGGTGGCATAAAAAATACATTAGAATTATTGAAAACAAATGTCACGCGTTTGCTTGTGCAAAGTTGCCCGAAAGATGGAAAAAGGTTGTAAAATAGAATTACAGTTATATAATTCAATAAATATATACCGAAAGTTGAATGCGTCGCATTAAGTTCCCGTCAAAATCGGCACGAACATTCCGGACAAGCAAATATTTCAAAGCGTGGCATCGAAACAATTACTCCAGACTTTCGGGTGGAATATCGGTGATTCCATCGGTGATTCCATCGGTGATTCCATCGGTGATTTCATCGGTGATCTGGAATGGGTGACACCTGGTTTTCGAACAGTAACCCGCGTACGGTTTTCACCGTGAAACGGCATTATTTACTATTTACAAATTGAAGCAGCGTTTAACCTAGCTGTGCGCACAATGCACCCGCTTCGATTCCCTCGCAGCGCCCAGCTGCACGTAGTCCGGTGGTGGGGATAAGCGTCGCAAGCGGTCGTGCACCGCCGCCGGTAGACGGCGTGCGTCGGGCCAGTTCATTCCTGTAATGGCCGCCGTCTGGCGTTGTCGGTGACTCGGTGCGTTTCGCATTCTCCCGAGAGCAATCCACGGATCGTTCATCCCCCCATCGTCTCCGTACGAAAAGTCGTCGAGTGCGTAGAGAAAAAGCCCCGGTGCGGAAACGAGGATAGGTGTCGGTGATCCGTTGTGCGCAGTGAAACATTTGTGGCTGGAGAAGAATCTCAGTGTAACAGCGGCTTGCTACTGTGTCCGAGACGATCGAAGAATTCAAACGGGTCTATTCGCGGTGGTACTTCGGCCACTGTTTACTCCTCGCCCGTGTCGCCACACCGGAGAATCCACTCGGAATATTTCGTGGGTTAAAGAGGAATTAGAGAGGTGATCGAGAAACTGGTGCGTGCTACACGGTCTGCCGGGGGATCTTTTAAAGATCCGATCGAGAGAGGATCCCCTGTGTCGCGGACAGAGTAAACAAAAGTGGTGGTTCGCCGCTGTTTACGTTCCCTTTGCTAATCGAGGAAGTTCCACGGTGTTCCGGTGGTCCGAGAGTCTAGGGAAGATTTTCAACGGATGCGCGGGACACGGCCGCGACGGATCTTTTCGGTGATACGATCGAGCACATCCCCGTTCGGTGACGGTAAACAAAAGTGACAGCGTGCGCGGATGCCCAGCTCTCTCGGTCATGCATCCCGTCCTAGGCCAGCCTGTCGACGGTGTTTGACGTGTTGTTCCTCTCGTCGACTGCGGTCCGAATTCCCTCGGACCTGGTTCAAGGTCTTCTAAAACCATCCGAACGTCCACGCTGCCAGCTAGCCTCCCAGTAAGTTCCACGCTGCGCTCTCGGTCGAACGTGTGTTGTGTTGCTATACTCTCTGGAGCATCTGCATCGACGACCGACGTCGACCGCGCTTTTCGCTGAAACGCGACTAATCGTTGAGTCGTCGTTCACACTGTTTCCTCGCTTACTATTTCCTTGGACAGAAATCCTGTCAAATGGGCCTTGTCTTTTTTTTACAATTAAGACTGGGGTCGTCGATGAGTCATAATTTTGCATAGGGGAGACACCATTCGTGTCGAGGTCTGTCGAGATAGAAATAATTTTATTCTGATCGTACACAATTACTTTTGTTGTGGTTAGGCTTGCTGCGGACCTTGGAATTTAATGGCTGTGCTTTTGGTGGCCCATAATGTTTATATACTGTATAGACATTTTGACAACTACCACTTGAGTTTGCATAATTTTTATCCTACAGTTAAAAATCGTTTTTATATAGAACAAGGTTTATTACAATTAAACAAATTTGATGATAAGGTATAGAAATTGAGGGCTTGTGTCAGCGATGATCCATAGATTTGCATACCAGAGGCATCGTTCATGTTTTGTCCTGTCAAAACACAATTATTTTTATAATTAAGCTTGTTGTGGACCTTGAAATCTAATGGCTGTGCTTTCGGTGGCCCATAATGTTTACATACTCTCCAGACATTGTGGCAACTACCCCTTGAGCAATCGTTTGCATAATTTCTTTTTCCTATAGTCAAAAATCATGTCTATAAAGTGAGCTTTATTAGAATCAAGAAAATCTGGCTATCAACTCTAGAAATTGAGGACTCGTGACTGCGATGATCCATAGTTTTGCATACTAGAGGTATTATTTGCATTGCTATCTTTGTTGAGAAACAAATAATTTTGTTCTAGTAGTACACAATCCTTCTTCTTATAATGAACCTTGCGATGGACCTTGAAGTATGATGGCTGTTTCTTTGGTAGTCCATAAAATTAATATATACTTTAGATATATGACAACAACCCCATAAAGTCGTTGTATGTGGTGTTTCTCTTGTACGGATATGAACCAGTATTTCTCATTGGTGCATAATATTTTTTTCTACTTAACCCTATGCAACGGGCTCTAAAAATTGATGACCGGATAATTGGTAATCCATAACACACACCCCATACATGCAATTAGAAAATCTAGCTTATGCATGCACATAGAGCCTTTATATAATATTTATTTATTTGCTATTATTGTGGCATTGGTCTCTCCTTTATTAATAAAACCGTTGTAAACAGGATAAGGACAACATTAGTCTTGTTTACAAATAGCATCTTTTATGTTGCACTATATTTTGTTGCATAGTGACAAATTATATTATTTATGGAATGAGGAAAAACAAAAATCGATACTTCACACGAAGTTAGTTCAAAGGAAATATTTTTGTTCCATTATTAAACCTCGTCTTATACACTCTAGAGATTGATAGACGGGTCATGGGAGACCCATAATATAAATATAGTATTATCGGCTTGCACGTGTACACACATCTGGTCACAGCTCTTACTTAATTTCTATGCGTTTATTTCCTGTTTTTATTACACTCGTTTAAATACTGTAACCGGATTAAGGACAGTAAATTGTGTTTGTAAATAATATTGCGTTACGGCAGTTGATGTGTAAAATAGTTGCATCACGTATGCTATGATTATTACAAAGATTACTGTCTCTATAAACGCTTCCTCATCAGCCATAAATCGATAGAAAGTTTATCGATGGTTCACCAGACTCTATAAACAGAATTTTATTGCCTTTATAATAGGTCTGAAATGACCCAGCTATTTGACTCGTCGTCTCACCTATTCAAAACAAACGATTGCGTCATACATACTCTCGTTTCTAACAGATTCTAAATTAGATTTAACATTAACGTAAACTCTCAGTAACATTAACTCTCTGTACAATGTTTATTATAATCTGTGTTTGCATAAAGAAATACATTTTTATGCACAATAGCAAAACCTTCACAGTATGACAATAACAATGCACAGAGAAAATTGATAATAATAGAGAATTTATTAATTCTGCATAGTTGTGTGCAGTATATTAAAAATGTTAAAATAACAAACGTAAATTTATGTAGGCCCTCTTTTTACATTGCAAAAAGAATTCATGGTATAATGATGACAATGTGCA
>CM052091.1:16062925-16107091 GCA_028453745.1 Agapostemon virescens
CGAGCACTCGAATTGATCGAAGATTTTCCAGTCGACATTGTCGAATAGTTTTCAGAGCCTCGACAACGAGTCGGAAAACTCGAGGGGCATCGTTGATGGAATATCTTTCAGGGTGGCTGTTGCGATAAATTGTTAGAACTCGAGGACGACGAGTTGTCATGGAAATCGAATCAGAGTAAAATGCACAGTAGTCGCTTCGAGCGAGTTGGCGTATCTCCCGTCTCCTATAATTATTGAAAATTTCCGATTTTTATGCGCGTGGAGACACTGTAATTTTCTGCAATATAGTCGTTAGAAAACGTTCAAAATGGAGGCACGGTTACGCGGTGTGGTCGAGTGGTCCCTCGCGGAGCGCCGTTAGACGACAACCAACGATTTTCTTTAATTATACTCGGCCGTCTGTTATTGTCCCGCCATTATCATCCAGTCGGACGGTAGAATTACTTTCGTTGATGTTTTTCTAGACCCTCGTCGAAACGAACTGTCGTCGAGGTACCTGAATCGAACTTTGCTCTTTTTGAACGGGGTTACACCGATCGTTATGCCTCTTACCGTGAAATAATAACGTTGACAATGTCGTAATCGCCGGTGGCGCGCTTAACGGTATAGCGGCCTCTGCGCACTCGAAAATTAATAGTTCCACCAGTCGAATTGAAAATAACGTTCGTAAGTAGTCGACCCTCGATCGGAGGACGGTACTTCGCGTAAACTGTATCTTTGCGGGGCGGCTGCCAACAAATTGATTTCAATCGAATTGCTCGCTTCCGAGTGGAAATTCAGCGGTAATTGCAAATTAAAATTATCCTAATCAGAACCAGGAAACAGTAGACTAATCGAGTCTGTAGACTCTAAAATGTCAACACTTCTACAAACTTTCGAACTATCGCTCAAAACTTTGATCTTCTCCGAGCTAGAATAGGTTTCGCTAGCCAAGTGAGCGCCATCTTGAAATTTTGGGAATCTTAAACTTCTTTCAAGCGGATGTTTAAACTAGAAAACATATAATAGCTATAATTAAATATAAAATATATATATAATATTATAGCTATAATATAATATAAAATATATAATAGCTTGCCAATCTTTGAATGCTTCGCTCGAAGATTCCAAGATTGAAAAGTGCAGCCGCAACTTTTCCTTTAGTCGATGTTAAAAAGAATCTCGTGGGCTAACTTCTAAACTCGAAGACCTCCGCCTCGACTTCGAACGTTAAGGAATTTGCTTACTCAAATTTCAATTTCGAAACAGTGACTTCTCAGGGTAAGCAAGTTGCCGTTTAGATCAAGACGAGAGATTCTCTGCTTCGGGAATTTACTAAAAAGATTGTTTTCAGTTGCCAAAAAGAATTGCACTGGCAATTCGTTTACGTATCTCAAATTACCACTCGAAACTGGGGCACAATGGACCCGAGATCAATTTCCGAGCGTTACTTTGACTTTCCCGCAGCGAAAATTAGAATCTCCAGTGAATGATCCGCCATCTTCGAATTCCACGGGTCTCGCACCTTCCGCGAACGTGAAGTTATGTCGGGATTGTTGGATTTATCGATCTGTGGATCGATTGGGAATGAAATAACGGGGGAGATAAGAAGAAAGGCGGATCGGCGGAGTCATAGAGGCGTAAAATTGATTAAAACATCAAAAAATGGCGACGGGACTGGCATTAGACCGGCGTACCGTAAGGAGGAAGTGGAAAACTGAAATCGCGTGTATGGCTCATTATTGTGTCGTGTATTTCCTTTCACATCGAGTGCACCGTTACCGATATCGCTTTACAATTCTTCAGCTTCCTCTCCCTCTCTCTTTCTCTCTTTCTCTCTCGACTCATTTCGTTTCGCTCTTTTTTTCCCCGTTTTCGAATTTCATACAAAAAGGATGATTGGATGATCAGCGCCGCTACATCATTCCGCGGCGTTCGTCAATCGCGTTACCGTGTCCCGTGATCGACGAACGACAAACTGTTGGTTTTCTTCCGTTACACGTACATTTTCATAGATACAATATATATAATATATATTTCTTTATCTTTAGCGTGTTAATCCTTCTCCTCGAAGTGAGTATCATACAAAATCTAAGGCTACACGTAATTAACCTTAATTCCTCCGTTTACATATTCGAACGAAACTCGACGAACAAAACAAACACTCGCGGCGAGTAGACTGCGGATCTTTGCGCATTCGTAAAGTATGTTAACCGTCGACACGGCAGAAGAAAATCGGTCCGATTACGCGCCTCGGCTCTCCGATCCGTTAAACGTTAACCGATTACAAATCCTCCGTTTAGGAAGAATCAGATTCTTCGCGGAGAACCAGCAGAGTTTCGAGATGCAAATTTACATAGCCTCTTTTCAATACTTTCCTCGCAACCTCTCTTGGACGCAGCTTCGAAACTTACCGATACGGTCAAAGGAAAAAAGCCTCTTCTCTTCGCGTCAATTTTCTCTTCTTTTCACGCAATGTACAGCGAGGACAGCGACGCGCGTCGAAGAGAAATTGTTTGTCCCACGGTTAACCCCTTTGCACTCGCTGGCAAATTTTTATTCGAAAATCGAGACGCTTCTTTTCTAAAAGAGCTGCATTGTACACGGCTTGTTTCCTTTCGCGGAGTTTATTGCTATTGCTCGTGGTTGCAACGCTTAAATTTTTGGTCGATGTCTCACAGACGAAACGGGTTTGAAAAATGGCGTAGCAATTTTTAGTGACGCCATTCGAGTGCCAAGGTTTGAGATTCGGCTAGATTTTCTGCGGCGACGCATAGATTCCGCAGTCCGGGCGACAGTTTTCGATTTCACGCCGATCCTTAGCCGACTAATTTCTAATTTATCGTTTACAATGTACAAAAACTCGAGTCGCTTCTCGGAGACGGCGGTGGTAGGCCCTAGGTTTCGCAGTGTCCTTTTTCATTGTCGTCGTGGCCCTTTTTTTCTTGTTTTCTTGCGGTTTTACTCGAAAGGTATAAAAAACGTGGAAATCTTTCGAAACGGAACGAGGATCGTCGCCGAATCGATTTGAACTTGGTCGCGTGTCGCTGCTTCTTCCGTTTCCGGTCGCTCGGCACCGTACGACCTCCAGGCTCCAAGCGCGACACCATTCGATCATGGTTCACCTAATCGCCGTTGTACCGTACGAACGCGGCACGCGCCCTCCGAGGCTTCCAACATACGCGGAGAAGTACAAACAATCTTTTCGCCACCGTAAAATACACGCGATCATGTTCTTTCGAGTGATCAAGAGAATTAATCGCTTTATAATCGCTGTTGCAATGGCTGCCAGACAGTTTGCGCACCCCTTGCATTACAATTTATTTCATGGTCACTGTAAATTCTCGTGAAAAGTACAAACAATCTTTTTGTCACCGTAAAGGGATAGTGCAATCATGTTCTTTCGAATAATTGTTTAATCAAGAGAATTTATCGCTATATAATCGCTGTTGCAATGGCTGCCAGACAGTTTGCGCACCCCTTGCATTACAATTTATTTTATGGTCATTGTAAATTCTCGTGAAAAGTACAAACAATCTTTTTGTCACCGTAAAAAGATACTGCGATCATGTTCTTCCGAATAATTGTTTAATCAAGAGAATTTATCGCTTTATAATCGCTGTTGCAACGGCTGCCAGACAGTTTGCGCACCCCTTGCATTACAATTTATTTTATGGTCATTGTAACTTCTCGTGAAAAGCACAAACAATCTTTTTGCCACTGTAAAAAGATAGTGCAATCATGTTCTTTCGAATAATTGTTTAATCAAGAGAATTTATCGCTTTATAATCGCTGTTGCAATGGCTGCCAGACACTTTGCGCACCCTTTGCATTACAATTTATTTTATGGTCATTGTAACTTCTCGTGAAAAGTACAAACAATCTTTTTGTCAACGTAAAAAGATAATGCGATCATGTTCTTTCGAATAATTGTTTAATCAAGAGAATTTATCGCTTTATAATCGCTGTTGCAATGGCTGCCAGACAGTTTGCGCACCCTTTGCATTACAATTTATTTTATGGTCATTGTAATTTCTCGTGAAAAGTACAAACAATATTTTTGTCAGTATAAAAAGATACTGCGATCATGATCTTTCGAATAATTGTTTAATCAAGAGAATTCACAGCTTTATAATCGCTGTTGCAATGGCTGCCAGACAGTTTGCACACCCCTTGCACTGCAATTTATTTCATGGTCGCTTTATTTAACACTTTATCGACCGGCGATTATTTCAGAATTTTTGTAAGGTTCATGATCCATGACTGAAAACTTTTTAATGGGTCTTTCAAGGCTGACAGCAATTTTTATTGGGGATCAACAATACATCCCCAATAATATTGTCTAATAATGTTGTTAAAAATTGGAATGTAAAACTAGAATTTTAAGCTTCATTTTGATACAGCGCGAATATTGAAAAGCCTACTAATAGGCTTCCAGTCGATAAAGTGTTAACTCTTCGCACTCTGATTTATTTTACGGTTGCAATGATCTGTTTTAGCGTTCGTAATTTTTTTTAAATACAATGAAATCTGAATTTGTTTCTGTCCAAAATTTCCACCCCTAATCGAGCTCGCGATAGAGCAAGGGGTCGACGAGATAGAACGTTAGAATAAATGTTCACCGATGGTCCACAGGCCGCAGCGATTCAAGATGGCGACGTCTACTTCCGGAATTAGTGACACGCGAGTTAATCCCTAATCGGTGAACAGTATCATAGCCTGGAGAATCCACTGGATCTCTGACGAGATCTTTTCGTGGAGAAAGAAATAGGCCAAGATGCGTTTTCTTTTTCAGCTAGTTTAGTCCGAGGAAAATCGGTGCGGGAGATTGGAAACGCAACCGGAAGTGGAGGACGGTGCCTATGCACCGAAGAAAAGAGTACAATCGATGATTCCTCGAGGAGTTACGAATTAATCGACGATCACGTTCGACGAAAGAGAAGTTAGTCGTCGCGGGGGGCTACAACTAAACAACAAAGCATCAACGCAGCTTGATGGCTCAGAGAAAACGTAACATTCACCTGGCACGCATTTTCACGCCAACAAATTGCACAGAGCGAACTATGCGATTCCGTCGCATTCGATGCTTGTTTCCAACTGATTTTTTTCTGGAAACAAACAAAATTCTACAATCACCTAACACGTTCACACCGTAAGAGTAAACTTGATAAAAGGTCCTTAAAAATCGAAGTATATCCGTATCAAATGGTAAACGGGGTTCCCAAGAGTTCGAACGAAAAATTACACGTTATAAAAGTACAAGATCGATCGGTATAAAAACCGGCCATTGTTCGGCCGGTTGTACAAAAATTAATGATCCATCCACACCATGAACGCATCAGTCGCATAGAAATATCACAGGAACGTTAGTAGGTGCCACTGGTTTTCGCTGTACACAGGGTGTCCCGATTAATTCGCCACTTTAGATCAACCGTCCTCGTACTTAATTTTGTCCGACGCATCGCGCAGCCTAAAATAAAGTTTATTTTAATTTTGTGTTACTTGCCAATGAAATATTAAAGGCAAACAAAGTATTTTCCGTGGTAACTAGAAATCGGACACCCTGTATATTAGAGAGAGACTGTATCTGCTCGTGTGCCGGGTCGGAGAATTAAATATGTCTATTGTTAAACATTTTAGAGAAATTCAAATTTCTGACCTGATGCTTTAAATAATTGTTTCGGATCGTTTAATGCCCCGATTGAATTATCCGACCAGGTACCACACTTTCCAGGCAAACGCAGAATAATTGCAAAAGAAATTGTTTAATTCGTTCGTTTTCACTGTAACTGCGAGTAACAATACGGTCGAAGGTTATTTCATGGAGACGATGCAACGCAGACTCGAAAGAATACCATGTCTCTGGGATTCCATAAAAAAAAATCTCTCAAACTATTAATTTACAAAATTTTACCTATCGTACACAGTCCTCCGGTGTGATAAAAAATCTATTTATCAAAAGTTCCGAACGATTTTATAAAACTGCAACGGACACTGCATTCTTCGTCGAGATTCCCGGTCGCATCGTTTCTCTTCAACGCGACGCCATTACATTGCCACTTTTCTGAACAAGTGCCTACGGATGGAAAAATATAAACAGCGGATAAAGAACTATGAAAACTGATATATATATATATATATATTTATATATATTTATATTTATATAAGCATATCAAATGCCCTTGACGGTAATATCTTATTCGACGCCGTTGCAAAATTCGTTTCGCGTATCAAAAATCGTAAAAACGTCTCCGTCGCAGTTGTTTTGACTTCCAAGCAGAATAGAACAGTGCCGCACGGCGCGTTCACATTTGACCAATGTCGTTGTCAGCCTTGTCGGCTTCCTATTATGCTTGGCGAAACTCTTTTCTGCGTGGCAATATGTTTGTGCCGGTTTGACCAAAGTCCCAGTCCACTAATCGAGCCTAATCTCTCGATTAGAATTCGACCGGTGTTTCCTTGAAAACTAGCGGTTACCTTCTTTGTAAACAAGCTTATTTCCACAGCGTGGAATCATCCGTCGGACGCAGCACAATCGTATTCACATTACTATTCATCACTATGGCAATAGCACAATTTACAAAGTTTTACGCTAGATCGTTCTCGAGCACTATCGGTGGAACGATCCACGAACTATATCGTCGATCGATCAGAGGTGATCAAAATAAATAAATCATGCAAATCATGCGGTTGGACTTTGTAATTTCGTTGCAATGTTGGATTTCCGCTAACCTAGAAATAGACAGACTTTCGAGCCGAGCTGTGACAATGCTTCCTGTTGTTCAATTTATTTTATTTATTTGATATCGACTTTCACCGAATTTGCAAATCAATTTTTGTTTTACGATATTAGTTCTTTCGATTTGCAACCTTAGAATTAGACGTGTTAGATTAGTAGACTGCCGGTTTGATCACGTGACACGTTCAGTGTCGAATATCAACTGCATTATGAAGTTAAAATGATTTAGTTAACGGATGAACTGAACCTAGAATATTTGAATTTGGTTCGCTCGATTGTAGTATAATTTAAAATGAATTGCGGAAGCTGCCAAACGATTACTGTCACTCGTGTCGTGTTGACAGCTAAACAATGAGAATTTTGGCCACCTCTGTCATCGAGTATGTCACACAAATTGTTGATCATCTCTGTCCGGGCAGAAGAATATTCGTTAGATTCTATTTGGATCGACGTACCTCGGAAAACCGCCGTCTCCTTCTCGTTTTCTCAAACCTGCTAGCCGTACAACAAACATCATACACACGATCTTACAGGACATGCTTCGCCATAATCAGACTGTAGGTGTTTATGCGGTTATGGCATGGCCGAGTACCGGAAACGTATTGCAGAATTCAAATCAACCACTATTTTGAGAATTCTTCGAACGAAATACCATTTTAAAAACGTTTTCCAATAAATAAAATAGACTATTCATTATTTAATATTCGAAATAGTATTTTGCCCAGTTCTGAACATAATAATTAACGCCTGAAAAGAACCCTACCTTTCCAACTTCCGTTTAATTTTACTAATTAATTGGCGAAACTAGTGATTTGCATAAACAGCTACAGTCTCGTTATAATTTCTAGCCAATTACATAGTAATTACCTCGAAATTAGTTAAAGTTAATCTCAGCTTTAAATTATTATTTAAATAAGCAACCCTTGACCAACGGAATGTGAACAATAAAGAAAACGTTCTAATGCCATTTGGATTAAAACATTTAAATATTATTGGGTTGTCTGGAAAGTTCGTGCTAATTTATTTTTATTTCTAACACTTTCACTGCCATGTCACCAATATATGGGTGAATTATTATTAGTCCATGTTTAAAGATAAATTTGTACGTTAATATATTCGTTGCATTTGGTTTAGTTAATATTTGAAGAATACAAGAAGGTTGATAGATAACTATATGCCATACATTTAAAGTTTTCTATCGTTGCTTCGTTAAATAAATTAATTTGATTTTATGGAATTTTTCAGGTCGTCAGTTGGGCAGTTAATGTGTTAATAAATATATACCAAAACTTAAATACGCACGAACTTTCTAATATTTAAAATTAAAACGCAAACGTTTTGAAATAAAGATATTTAAAATCGCAGTTAAAATGAAAATATTCGAGCATTAATTAAATTAACGAATTTGAAGGCCGAGCGAATTTCATTGGCTGCCATTAACTTTAACTTCCACGAGAGGTACGTCCGCGATAGCATGCTTACATTTCTCAATGTGCACCTTAGAAAATAACAAGTCGCTACCCTAATTGTCGGCACGGCTGGAAATCATAGAAAACCGTTTCCGATCCTAATCGGGTTCTCGCTGGTAGAATTCTCGGTCGACTTAAAAGATGATAAATGAAGATCGTATGCATAAATTTACAACAATGCTTTTTAATCCTTTTAATTCGTACACTGACTGTAAAAATGTCGATGCTTTTTCTTTATACACATACTATTATAAAATCGGCATGCATAACAAGAACAATACATGTAACTAATTTACGAGGCTACGATCCCTTAAAATTGTACCTAACGAACAGTTTCGGTCACAATTATCGTTCTGTGTTATGCATTTTCTTTTTCTTTTTATTATTATTATTTTTATCTCTCGGCCGTGTAAGCACGTGAAAGTACGTTCCACCTTCGAGTATATAGTCTCCTTATGAAATAATAAAATCGCAGATTCCATAAATAACAGTTATTGTTCTGTACTTAAACATCGCGCTTCGTTTTCTCACTGGTCGTAACGTAACAATATTCGTTAGAACTTAAACGTGTGAATTCCGGTTGTCGGTTTAGCGGGTGATAAAAAGAGATAACGAAATCTAGAGAATCTTGATTAGATTAAATGGTACAATTGAACAAAATATCTTGGCTCGTCTGCGTTTAATAATACCTGCTAATATTCTTGGCAATATCGAATCGTTAGCCGGACCTTCGCGTCCGTTCGTTTGTGCGCATTGTTTTTTAAAAAACCTCTTCGTCGAGTCGTCGTACAAAATCTTCCAAAATTTCTACCGTTAATTGGCACAGACAATTCCCGCATAACACGGTGAACAAATTCTGCATCTACCCTCTCGTCCCGTTAAAAAGATCGGTCGACGTGTTAAAAAGTTGTAAAAAATTCTAAAAATCTAAAACCGCTCGCATATCCGCAGTCGAACAATTTCCTAGACAGGATACCGTGTCGCGAATGTAAAAAGTAACTGCAGCTTGTGTTAATTTAGCAATCGGCGAACAGTAATTTTACAGAGGATTAACAAACTATATGCGGCAATCGCCTGTGTCCGACATTAAAAATGTACCGTGATAAAAATAATTACGTGATATTAGAAAGCATTGTATTATCACAAAATTCTAGTGAAATATACACATATAAATACCTATGTACAAATATAAAAATTCTAAACACAAGTATGCAGCATGGAATCGATTTGAGTATGAAAATTTCTGCGTAGAATGACTCCCTGACCGTTTCACGTAATCGTAACCGATTTCAAATCATTTCTAAACTCTTAATCTGCGACGATCCTCGCACCGGAATCAACGGATACAGGCCTGCGTCGAGACGTTCCAGAAATTACGCAATCTTTCTTTCACATCCTTGTAATTTAACGCTAGAACTACCAAACCAGTCATCTTGACTGGTCCCTAGTTTTTTCTTTCGCAATTATTGAAGTTATAAAAATGTTTTCATCAGAAATTTTCGTTACAAAGCAATGCATATCGTTGGATTTATTATTCGGTACTTCTAGTGTTAAAAACATAATCGTTGGACTGCAGATTTTATGCATTCCAGTGATGACCCTACACGACACCACTGAAGACTGCTTTACATTATTCAAGATACTGCCTATGTTTAACACTTTACCGACAGACAATTGTTTATGAATTTTTAAGGTTCACAGTCCAAGAATGCAATCATCGCAGCATTTGTTGCATATCCGCAGTCTAATAATTACAATAATCATCTATCCATTCGGTTTACATATTGCAGAAAATTGAGGATGTACGTCTTCAATTTTCATTCCGCAGTCCGGTGATTATATTTTTGCCTGTCCCTTTCCAAAGAGGATGTGAAACGAAATTCGCATTATCTCCGAAATGTCGTAACGGTTTCGCGCATGTACCATCGACAAACGAGTATCGAAACGGAAAGTATTGTCGTGATCATGTTAATACGTAAGCAACAGCGACAGGTGAGTAGTAACGGTATAATTACAGGCGAATAATAAACGTGGTACTCTTAGACATTCTAGATCAGTTACAACATAATCGAGGCGCGAACTGGCAGAAACAAAACTTAATTAATTCCTCGAGCAATGGAGCCGGTTATACACACATGTACATCGAGTAGGGGAACGTGCGTTATTATACGTGTACGGAATGGAATGGAGATTGATTTACCAGAAGAACGATGAAAGGAAAGAAACAAGACAAAAAAAGGTATTACAAAGTTAGCACGTTTGACGACCGACGCGCGGTTCGCGAAACAAAATAATGAAAATTAACTTCAAATGTGATTGTCCCCTGCCATAAGTGAATAGCTCAGCAGCGCGCGTGCCGGAGTGATAAAATCGCTTGACTAGAAATGAACGAGCGTGCGAACGAATACAATGCAACTGGTTTACAGAAATTCCCATTTTTGTCATTCCTTATTCATAGTAATCTCATGGTTTCGTTTCTTTTTCCGTTCCAACGTCGTCGACTGTCAAACGGAGCGCCGACAGAGTCACGAGCAGTTCCAGTCTATCAAACTATAAAAATTCCTCAGACAATAGTTATGCCTAATTATCCTCACTTTGTTAATACTAGATTCGCGTAGCACTCAAACCAATGATCTTACGTTACTTTGTAAGAACAGAAACGCGTCCATACAATTTCATTCTAGCCATTTTTATTATAATTCATATTCAAATTCTATGATCTGAATAATCGTAAATTAAAATACTGGAACGCGTCGCATAAGCTCGGTGTTAAATACGTGATGGATCTAAATTCATTCGGACCGTTGAAAGAAGAAGTATGTCTGTCGATGTCAACGATAAACGAGAACTGCCCGTGTGTCCGCCGGCGCATGATCGAAAACCTATCTCCTAATCGTGCTGCGTAAGCCCTCAAATTATACGTAATGTTTCGTCGGCGACTTACAGAGCACGGTTTCGCGGGCGTGCTGCACATCCACACAACACACATAGAGCACAGACAATCCTCGAATATTCCCTCGCGTTCTGTAAAAGTAAAAAAATGATTCTTCCGTGCGTTACGATTCACAGCAGTCTGTACGCCGTTTTCCAGGCCTTCGTTACACTTACAAGTATCATTGCCCAAGCGCAACACGCCGATTTCTTTCGAAAATTTATCGAGGACTCGTTGAAAAATATCTGACCAATGTACCAAGTCAGTGTGAAAATTCGTGCCTGGCTACTTGTTGCACTTTAATACGAAATCCTGCAAGAACTTCTGCACTGACCTAGCATCATTCATTTATCCATATTTAGGCGATGATAAAATAATTTTTATTATTAGCAGACGGTGGACCTCTATGCAAAACAAGTATTTATCTATATTGGTTCTAAATCAATTTTAATTTCAATTGAAGAACGTGTTTGAATTTTTCTTGTGACTTTGCTAATTTTGTGTCGCCGATTCTTTTCTCTCACGCATGAAGTCCACGGTCTAACTGTTACAGTGAGATGTCTAAAGGAAATATGTTTAGAAATATTTTTCCATTCCTCGAAAATATTAAAAGCTGCGCATTGCACTCGAGCAATGTTCCCAGTTTAGTCGTGCGCGTCGAAACTGAATACGATTACATCAGTCTTCTCTTTTAGACGAAAAGTTAGCGCCGCCGCTAAGCGTGTGCACAACACGCTTTTCCTATGTATATGACACTGTATCTTACAGACAAACTAACACACATTGGGTGCGTGATATTGTTAGTGTAATATCGTAATATAAGATAGATCATAGTAGCGTCTGATCTCTCCTTGTCGTCGAGCTTGGAAGAATACAAGGGGAGCTCGAGAGTTCAGCCTTAAACCCATATCGAGGTTCACCGTTCCGCGTTCGATCGGGTTCGCGAGTATAATCTTCAATCTTACAGTTCATAAAAGTTTCTTGGCCATTATGCAATTACAGTGTCGGCGGGGAATTTTCATTTGTAGTTGGGGGGCAAAATTAAGTGGACACCCGCTAAAAACCAATGAAAACTATTCACTTTCTTCCATTTCCTAGTGTACTATGTAATGTACAAAAATTATGAATTGAACAAACCATTGAACAAAGTTATGAAGAAAACTTAAAATGTGTAGAGTATCGTAAAAATCAATCAAGATTTATACGAGGTATTACGAGTACAAATAATTAAAAATAGCAAAAATTGTGAGAAACGATTCACAGTCAATTTAAGAAATATTCGTACACCCTTCGAAAACGAATAACTTTTATAAAACAGAAATAAAAATAGAAATAGAGAGCGAAACGAAATAGCTCCGCGTTAAACGCATTAATTTTTAAAGGTTGTTCACTTAATTTTGCCCCCGACTGTACTTTGTTATAGATCTCGGTATTGTGCACGCAACACGAGGTCACGACCGAACTGAGGACCGGCGAAGCTGTATGGTCCACTCGTCGGATTATTCGTACGTCATACAAATATGTTCGATTCGTTTCACTAGTCCACCAAATAGCCATACTCGTTTATTTAAAACGGAGAAGCGCTCCCTCTCTTTCTACCTCTACTGCGTCATTGCATTCTCAAACGTCCTTGTCCTTGGTCACGAAAATCCCAACACAACTTCGTGTCCCCTCCCCTCTCCGTCGGTATAATAAAAACAAGTCATTCGAACAGCTTTACAACAGCTGCCCTGACCGTGGTTGTATCACGAGAGTCATCACACTATGTCGCACTGTGGAGCAATCAATCGGAAGCTTGGTTAAACCGATGAACAATCATCGCGCGGCCCCAACTCCCTTTTGAATCCTACGAGCTTCAGAAATGTGCGAATCTTTACGGCTGGTTCCGTGTGTCGTACGAATAAGTGTCTTTCGTGCACAAGTTCGAGTCTCAATGGCTTACCAGTCTCTTGTGCGAATGTGTACGAGGTCAGTCTAGCTCGATGGATGTTCTAATCATAGTCACCAATACATTAGCGATTTCTTTGGTTGGCCCAATACACGTCTCCTTGAGCATTCATACGTTCCCGAAACACTTATTGTACGCGAAATATGTTTTTCTGCGGACACGTTCACCGAACATGATTCAGGTCTTCCGGTATACATCTCTTACGCTGATCTGCGGTATTAAGACGCTGGCTCGTCGTCGGCCAGATTGTGCAGATCCGAGTAGTTCACTATAGCACGATGGAGAAACTCGTATTGCGCCTGAAATCATAAATTCGCCCGTCAGAGAATACACGCGTAAAGCTTCACACTTTAATTGCCAAACCAATAACCTTAAGGATTCCATTACACCCATCAACATCAATGTAATTTGTAGAATGAAGTAACAATCTGAAGCTAAACATGGCAGTTACAGGATTAAAGTGCTAGTGATTTACAGAGTGAAAATAAACTATTTATTTTCAAAGAGAAATCATTGTCCAATTTTCATCAGGGAAATAAGCAAGATGGTATTGTCTTGTCTCGTCCAAGGAATTTAAGCGACATAGTTTGTTGTTTTTAAAAAATTCTCTGCACTGTGAAAAGAAGGTTGAGTACAGCTGGTGTAGATAAACAAAACACGGTGCTCCCTTCAGTCACCATGCGACTGCCTGACATGCTAGAGTGGTTGCCACGTGTGTTTGTTTATCTTCACCGGCTGTATTCGTTTGAAAGAGCACGATCTCTTTCACTTACAAACGTGCTGATCATGCCGTGTCTCTGAGAGCGCAGTTTCTTCGTCGTCGTGAAGATGTCGACGCGTTTCTCGGTCCGCAGCTGTTGCACCAATATGCTAAGAGCGACGAACATCGAACTCCTGTCGGAGCCGAAGCTGCAGTGCACAACCAGCGACCCGCTCAGCTCCGAGTCGCTTAGTATCTGGTTCACTAGTTCTATGAGACCTCGGGTGACTTCAGGTACTTCTCCTTCGACTGTCGGCCATCCATGGTACTGGTACTGTGTCACAACCACGTTCTCGTCGGTTTTCGTGTTGGAAACGGAGAACTCGCGGCGAGTGTAATACGGACAGCTCTCGCTCTGGATGTATCTGACTCTTATGTGATCGTACACAGTCTCGTCGTCCGGCCAGTACCGCGGACACTTTCTGGGACCCTCGTTCAACTGCGAAACACATTCAGTTTGTTAGTATCGGGGCTCGAAACGACTCCATGAATATTGCTCTTGAAATTAAAATAAAAAGAATTTAGTGTTACCATTTAAAGTCGGAGGCACGAAGACATTTATCACCCGACTATAGACACCAATGATTAGACTGCGGATTTAAGTCATTTAAAAACATGTAGATGCAATTTAAAACAGAACTTCAGGAATTTATCCTTAAGTCGAAATGATTTAAATTTCGCACAGAGATCCGCAACCTAACGATATTGAGTTGACGCAATTTTCGACGAGTAACAATTTACAAACTCGAGAGTTGCGTGCCATATGTGCAACTACGCAACATCGGATTCAAAACCAAGTGACCGTGTTTCAAAACAACATTTGTTGAAGAGAGAAGAAACATTCCACTCACATCTGACAGCATAACTATCGTGATAATGCACTGTTCGGAAATCATACGCCAGAAGTCTGTTATGGTGGTCTCTAGTGGGTCTTGAGTAATGACGAAAGACTCGGAATTGTCGTAGCCTTCGATGAACGAGGCGTTTATATACGTTGAGTGTTCTCTGCCAGGTACAGGCGTGAGGATCACTCGATTTCTGTCGTACGGTATTATCAATTCGCTTCTGTTCTTGCTCTTGTTCTCTTCCCCGCCGCCCACGGAGAAGGACTTCCTGTCTTCCAGCATGGAATTGATTTTCTGCAAACGATCAAAGTGATATAGAATTCGTATTCGTGCAACGAGTCCATTGTATTAATCATTTGCACTCGAGTGGCATTACCACTATACAACATTTTAGTTACAATATTAAATTTGTATTTAATAAAACATTAAACATTCAAGTGGTAAATTTCATGCGGATAAATTGAAAGAAAAGTCGTATAAAACGTAAATACTCTGGAGAAAAATTCGGTTTCAGAATTAAAATAGCTTCGAGTGCAAAGAATTGATGTATATCGCTAGGAGAACGCAAACAGTTTCGCTTACATCGTACTCCTCCTCCATTCTACACTTCTCCTTCCCGTTATCCCTCTGCCGCAGTTTCGCGATGGTGCCCTTCAGCTGAGAAGCCGGAATCTCGGTGTCCCCGTATTGAGCCATCTCCATCAATGCCCGGTAAATGAAAATATACTGTTTCAGCGATTGCACTAAGAAATTCCTCTGGTGTCTCAGGTCGCACACCGTGTTGAATATCGACACCTGGCCTTCTTCGGCCAGTTGTTGCAGCAAAGAATCCAGCGCGACAAGTGTACCGGTTCGTCCTACGCCGGCGCTGCAGTGCACCAAAATAGGACCCTTCTCTAACGAGTACGCCTCGTTCACTCTCTTGATGAACCTCAGGACCGCGTGCGGGTGTTCTGGCGCCGTGAAGT
Organism: Agapostemon virescens; assembly: GCA_028453745.1. NCBI lineage: Eukaryota > Metazoa > Arthropoda > Insecta > Hymenoptera > Halictidae > Agapostemon > Agapostemon virescens. The sequence continues at coordinate 16,078,566 of CM052091.1, forward strand.
CCTTCCAGACCAGGAAATGATACTGAACGATAGTTCGAGCATCCCGTTCGCCCAGTCGAGTCATCTTCAGCTCTCTGACAACGTAATCGGAGTAAGCCCTTTCGCGGATATGCTCGACCGTGATATCTCCGAAGTTCTTAGTCTCGCCTTTATCCGGCCAGTACTTGGCGCATTTCGTCTTCGAGTATTCCTCCAGATTCGTCAGCATGAGTATCAGCTCGAGATGCTGCTCCCAGATCATCCTCCAATAGTCGCAGACCGTATTCTCCATGGGGCCTTGCGCGCAGATGAACTTCTTGCGCTCTTTGTAGCCGAGGACGAAGTTTGCGTTGATATAATCGGATCCGGCGATGCCATCCACCTGCGCCAGACGCACCCTGGTCTGATCGTAGCACTTGATGTCTGGATAACGATTCTTGTACAAGTTCTCGCGAGCCTCGGAAGCCCTTGTGGTGCGATCGGTGAACTCGTCCGGTAGCAGTTGAAACTCTTCGAGGAAATCGTAGTCGGAGTCACGATGCCGTTCAAGGTACGCCTGCAGGAGATCGCTCTTCGGGATCGGGGGCATGTCCGGCGGACTCGCTGCGACGAGTTGATGCCTTCCCCTAAGACTCCTGCACAGATGCCTGCCAAAGATGGCATTTATTACATACATAATCTTGCACGCGGATATTCGAACTGGGAGTTCACGTTTAACCTCATGAAACTACGATTTATTTCATTGTTACCGGGATTCAACTTTCTTTGATGTTCACAACTTTTTAACAGTAGAAGAAAATTTACATTTGTGCCTATATGTTTTATAATTGTTACACACTGACAAGATTTTCATAGCGAGAATAAACTGAACTAATTATTACACTGCGGGTCCCATGCAAAATAAATATGATTCAATATGTTTAAAATAATATAATCGTTATTTCTTTTTCTTTGACCATTAGGCCTGTACCACACCTACGTATGTTAAATAATTTTCTTTTTCGACAGATTAACAGTGAACATCCATTTTCTGAGGTTTAACGCTTGTTTACCTGAAACTATTTCTCAGCGTGATTGTCTCCTCGCCTCTCTGCTGCGCCCGCTTCGTGTACCTATGCAATATGCAAAGCGCGATGAGAAGGATGATGATGATTAGTATGAGAGCAAGGGAGATCTGTAGAATCACGCTGAGAGTGGTTACTTCCGATGACACCGCCGCTCTGGGATCCAACCCTCCGTAAAGGGGAGTAAAGTAGTTGCTGTAGGCTGGCAAATACTGGTCCTCTCGGGCCCCGAACACTACAACAAAATTTAAAAATCAATCTGTATGCCGAGAATTACGGATACGCTACTCAAAAAATTCGAAACACTTATCATGGCAAACTAATAAATATTAGAGAAAATTGAGTATATTATTTCCTTAAAGAGTGCCTATTCTGCAATCTTAAATATTATATTATATTTTATTTGAAACTTTAGTGCCATAAATCTATTGTATTTCAGAACAATATTGTAGTAGCTGTACCGATGACTTCGATGAATCCGGTGTAATTCGATTTCTCGTCCAAGAATCCATCCTGCGGAGTAAGAAACTGTATTTCGGTAGCTGCATCGTTGGCCTTCGTCTTCTGTGTGATCGCGTTGTCTCTCTTTCTCCTTGCTACATTCTCCGTCTGATTGTTGTTCTCTATAGGTGGCATAGTCGTTTCTATTTTTTCCGTGGTGATAACAGTCGTGGTCGGAGCAGCGGTTGTTGTTTTGGTTGTTGTGGTAGATGTAGTCGTACTGCTGGTTGTAGGAGCAGGGGTTGTGGTGGTGGTGGTGGTGGTAGTGGTAGTGGTAGTGGTACTCGTGGTACTGGTGGTGGTTGTCGACGTTGCAGTTGTTGCGACCGGTGTAGTGGTTGCCGCAGATGTTGTGTTTACCGGCGTCAAGGTTGATTGAACTTCAGGAACAAGGTGCAGTACCGGCGGAGCGGCTTTTGGCCTCAGTCCAATACACTTGTCGCACATCGAGCTGCGATTGTACGACTCCCCGTCGCCAAGGAAGATCTCGGATATCAGTCGGTCGTTGTCAAACGTCTCAGCAATGTAAGCGCCGCCGGAAGGAGAGCTGTGAGCATACTGGTACGAGTACACGCCGATTTCCTCGGGCGGTGGCAAATCGGTCACGCTTTTCTGTGCCGCCAATTTCACTAGATAGACTCGGTAGCAACAGATTGGACCGTTTCTCTCGCTGATCCGCGGAAGGTGTAGCTTGAACAGCTGTTTACCCTGGTTTTCGATTTTCCGCCAAGATCGCATGTTCAGACTATCTTTGTCCGGGATCGTGACAGGCGTCGTGCAATTGCCCACAGCGTCCTTCCCCGGTGTGCGAGACCTCGTCACACCGTGCACGTAAACCTAGAGATATTTATCGTTCATAACATAAGACTTTTAATCGTGTTAAACGGTCCCTTCAAACTCGCGCTCTAACTACACTATTCGAAAGCTCAAATTTATTCAACAGCGCCATAACTAGACTTTGAACGAATGTATAGAACGTCTTTTAAAGTACCGCGAAATCTTTAAAGAATTTACCGTGTAATTCGTGTTGGCCAGTATCGAATTGAAGCGCGTACTGTTCCGCATGTGAACGCTCCAAGTCTGCGGTCCCCAATTATGTATATCCGAGCGACCCATTTCGTTCTTAAACCTGGCGTTGCCCTCCAGTTTGATATTGTAACGGGTGATCTTGCCGTTCGGTTTGTCCGGATGTGCCCATGTAATGGCGATGAAGCTAGAGCTACTTATGTTATTGAACTCGCAGTCGACAGTCAGATTCTGAGGCGGACTAGCCACTGAAATTCAGATTAATTGTTTTCAAATGGTTTCTCGGTCGCGGCAATGACGTCGCCGGGCTAAACCTTGTTACTAATTTACCTCCGTCCAGAGTTGTGCCGTTCACCTCGACACTCCAATTCCCACATTCTTTCGTGTACTCGCTGCACGCGGCGATTTTGAATTTGTACGTGGTCACGGGATCGAGATCGACAAATGCGTACACGGTGAACGGCTGTGCAGGGTACACTGCTTCTCGCTTTTGTTCGTCGTGCGTAGCTATTAAATTGTAATAATGCACGTGTTCTTTCAAGTCCGGCGGCGGCACTGTCCAGCCTAACGTAATCGAATTCTCTGTGACACCATTCACGGAAACCTTTGGCACGAATATGGGATCTGAAACGAATTTTCGCCAATTAATCAGTTAGCAGAGACACCGTCGGACCTCGGTCCCTTGTAGATACAGGTTTTCCATTTCAAATTAATCCTTTTGCGGGTGAAACATTTTTCGGAGTAGAGTTTCAGATTTTGTGCAAATTTAAATATATGAATGAGTCTGAAAAATAATATCAATTTAAAAGATGTTTGTTCGCCCTTTTGGAAACAGAATTCACCTTTATATAAATTGAATTCGTCTCGTAGATGACTCAAAAGTGACGTAATGCGGCTAATAAGACAAGACATGCTCTATTATTTCTACCACAATATCCTTCAGTGATGAACCCCATTGAGGAAGTTTTAAGTAAAGAATATTTTCCTTATTATTTCAGTGTACTTTTAATCATTCGGTTGCTCTATAGCTCCAATAGGTTGCCACAATTATCACACGAATACGTAGATAAAGTTACCTTGCACAACAGAAGGAATCTATAAAATGATTAATTTGGAGTGCAAAGAGTTGAGAATAATCTACGAGAGAATCAAAAGGTTGCTTATGATCTATGAGAGGATTAATTTGCAGTGCAAAACCTTTGCGAAAAGATTATGTGCATGTAGAACGGTTTTCCGAACCGTACCTTTCTCGAGAGTGGTGATCCAGCGTGGGTCAAAAGTGATCCGCGACTCACCGACCGCATTCGTCGCTGCGATTCCGAACTGATAGGCCGTACCGCTTTCAAACCCTTTCAAAACGTAACTCGAATTCCCACCCCCGATTTCCTCGATATAGTAAACAAACCGATCGGCCCCGTTTTTCATGTGCTTGATAAAGTACTTTTTGATTGGCTCGTTCCCGTCGTTCACCGTCCAATTAAGAAATATACTTCCAGCACCGACAGCTTTCATGAACTCGATGCTGACTTGCGGCACGTCGATCACGAAAAGTTGTCTTTGCGCGCTGATCTCGCTATTGTAATCGCGCGCAGTGCAGATGTACGTTCCGTTGTCTTTGTGATCCAGATTCGTGAACTCCAAGGTCAATATAGTGTAGGTTTCGTTTATCTGAGAGACGCTGGTGAATTCTTTTAAGTATTCCGTACTTTCCGAATCGTTTTTCTTCGTCCAAGAGAACTGGGATAATGGGAAACCGTGCATGTGGCAGGTCAGGTTGGCGGACTCTGATACTTTGGCCCTGATGTCGTCTTCCGGTGTTATTCTACCTGGCTCTGAAATAGAAACAGTTGTTTCTTGAACATGATAATTGCGCGAGTTATTATTAGACAACGGACCTTATGCATACGCGGAAGAAACGAGTAGGTGTGATTCGAAGCAATGAAAACATTGGAGGAATTTTCCAATCCTGTTAAGAGCGCCAATAGTCGACCAATTGAGACAAATTTTGAACCCTTCAGAGTATTATTATTATATCAATTTAACAGTTTGAGTTGCAAACAAGGTAATGTGAAAAATATTATATAGAATTAAAAAGTTCTAGGTTCAAAGAAATGTCTTTCCGTAATCAAAAGTTGCTTCAAGTGTGAAGGGTTAACAAAGTTATTAAAACCAAAATGAAGTTTCGAGTCGTCTCTCGTTTCTTACAGCTAGTGTTCACAATTTTTATTTCAATTAAAGTCACAGTTATACTACAGCCCTATTTATTTACCAATGATCCTGATATGAACGTCCTTCTCCAGTAATTCTCCATCTATAGTCTGTGCCATGCATTTGTAGTCTCCAGTGTCGTTTCTACTTGCTTGTTTAATATCCAAACGTCCTCCAGCATCATAATCCTTGATGGTTGTAAGGTTCTTTCCATTGCTGGTCCACCATATTTGACCCGGGACACTGAGTTTACATATTAAGGAAGGTGTGCTGCCAGCCTCTATGCCTTCCAAATCCTGTGACGCTGTAATTTCCAGGGTTGAGGGATTTTTGTTTGTACGTTCGGTGGCTTCTATTTTCTCTATACCTGTGGCAAAACATATAAACTGTGTCAACATATTTGTCACACTTTGGTTGATCATTTTAAAAACATTTAGCACTAAATAAAATAAACTAACACTAAACTACAGAGTTCAAAACTTAAACCGATAAATCTTGCCCTATAAGAATGACAAGATTAAATTCATTCAGTCTCTGTGTGGTTTATACTATAGTATACAAGTGTGCTAAATATTTAATTATTTTTATATATAGTTTTCTCAAAATTCAACCAAATCAGTTGAGATTTTTTGACATGTTAGAAACAGTAATTTATTATATAATAGGTAAATAAAATTTAAAAAATTGTAGAAATTTTGTAAATTTAGAGATTGTAATGAAATTTTAATTAATGCGTTTTGTAAATATATGTGATTATATATACGTTGAAAATTTCGACGGGATCGGTTAATATTTTTATCAAGGTCGAAAATAGTGCAATTTTTAATTATGCAATTCCAGGGTTCGACTACCGGTGTATCGTTCAAATGTTGAGACAGTAAAAGTTCTTAGAAGTAAGTTGATAAAAGTTGCCATTGAAGATGTCAAATACAAGAACTTTTTGTCGAGCAGTGTGTAAATGAACCAAGTAGTTGGCTCGTTAATTCATTATGGTGGTGGCACTGGAACTATATAAATTGGCCAAGTTTTGTCTTCGTAGTTCCAACGAGCGAGGACGTTCTGTGTATTTTATCAAATTCATTTCACACAGGGAAAAAAAATATATATTCCCGCACGATCTCGAACTTTCAAGTTATCAATATAAAATGCCAAGATCGTTAATTAATTACTTGGACATATCGTACGTTTAAATATATTTTATAAATGGTTAAACGATACGAAGATAACAAATAATTACCGATTAACACGTTCGATAATTAAATTGCAAAAGGAGAGATTATATTTATCGTGAGATAATTTATGAAACATATGTTTGCCATAATTGTCGGTTATCGGATAATTCAACACCGCGTCCGACGTGTGTTGTCTTTTTTAATCCGTGGCACGAGCATTCCATAAATTCTTTATTTAATGAGCATAACGCTTATTATAGCGATAGCATCGGTGACTCAATGGCCAGCGAGACTTTCTCGTATTTAAGTGTCTCTGAATTGCGTCTGGGGTTATGTGATCTGATTATATTTATCGGAAACGAAATATCGCTTAATCTCCGTTGCAGTAACAATTGTTACAACTTCCCGTGAGCTGTCCGATTGTGTCAACATTCTGCACGCTCTCTTGGTCGGTCATCCACTTTTTTATCCCCCATTTCAATCGCACGTTACCGATTCAACCGTTACACCTTAGTTTACCGATTCGAATAAACTTTATTTTCGACGATGCAAATCGATAATACAAATATTCGGGGTAAATGCAGAGGACGATACGTCGAGTACCGCGAAGGTTAGGTCCCCGGATCGAAGGCGGGACACTCGAAGAATTCTGAAGAATATTTAAAAAATCCTTGGAGAATTTTTAATCACTATCCTCCCTCATCTTTAATTTCTCACATGTTCCTCGCAAAGTGAACGAATAGCGAAACCGATTACGTTGTCTTCGAATACAAGATCTCGGCATGAATAAAACATAATTTGAGTTCCGCATCTAGCGGCCGATTTTTCGCCAATTAAGTATTGGTTAAATTTAATAATTTAATAAATATATACCAAAACTTGAATACGTTGCGCTTCAATCTTCCGTCAAAATCGGCACGAACTTCCCGGACAACCCGATACATTCCTAGTTAAATAAAACTTCGGAGGAAAATTATTTTAAATACTATTTCAAATGAACGGTAAAATTACTAAAATATTTTGTAACGATGAAAATAGATTTGCGAACATATAAATGTTACTATGCAAGAAACCATAATATATTTTATTTATTTGCTCTCGCATAAAGTTCAGACTACATTGAGAATCCTGCAAACAAAATATTTTGGAAAGCATCTTCCAACAAGTAAATTATTATTTCAAGCGAAATAACTGTTCTATTCTATTCTATTCTAGACTATTCCCTATTTACTATTTGAGATTGCATTTTACTCGGCTCCGCGTTTGTAAACGCGTTGCGAGGCGGTCAAACGAAACGGAAATCGATTGACCGGCAAACTCTCACCGAACGCGGCTCGACTCAATGAAAATCTCGTCGATCGGCTAACCGAAAAAAGTTGTCAACAAGTTACGCCATATCTATTCGCGTGCATCGTGTAACAAAAAAAAATTCCGCAACACACCGGACGGTCTGTGTACACTGCGTGCACGCATATACAACGAGCTCGATTGATCCTGTATATTCAGCGAGCTATAATATATATGTAAGTATATATATGTATGTATATACACGTATATCCACATACATATATATCTGTACATCAAGTCACATAAACAAAGATCATCGAAACGACATATAAAATCAGGGAACCGGGTGCATCGAACGATAAACGATCTCGATCGAGACACACCGGTGACATTCGTTATCGTCGTCTATCGAGAAGAGTGATCCGAGAGGGATCGCCGACGGTCATAATAGCTGTCCATGGTTTTACACCGGTCCCTATGAACCCGGTGGACGTCTATTATGACCGGTCGGTGTGTCGGTGAGTATCTGTCGAAAAACAGAGAGCATAATCAATGGGTGGACGGGCGCGCGGCACGGGATTTCACGCACGCCTGTTGGTCGGTGGCCACGGTTCGATTTTCGTCTGCTGCCTCTCGATATTTGTCCGGGTCGGAAAGGGGAAGAAACAAGGAAAGGGGAATACGATGACAGACGCGATTGGTGGGTGTACGAGCGACTACACTTGCTCGTACACAACATTCGTGTTCTCGGTCGGTGTCGGGAGAAGCAGCGCGGCGCGTTCGACGACGACATAGACATAGACATAGGCATAGACATAGGCATAGACATAGACATCGACAGCGGAAGAACCTGTCGTCGGACTAGAGAGAACGACGGATCAAGCGAGAGAAATGTCGCGGGACTTACCGGGCTCGTCATGGCCGGCGACGACGAGCACGAAGATACAGAGCACCGTAAGAGGAACACTCGACATCGGTCGACCACCTCGGGGAAACATGGCGTCGTGACAACCGGGCGTGAGGCGTTGTATCCCTGGCCCTTTTTTCCCCACTTCCTGCCGCCGTCGTGCACGCTCCCGATTACCTTTCACAAGCCCATGACGCGCGGCCAGCCTCGCCTGTACAGTCGCGGATCACCGTTCCCCGGGGAGATTCACTGTTTCATATCACGCCTCGACACCCAACGTGCGACGCACTTTACCTCGAATCGAAAGAGATGCTCGCTCGCTCTCTCTCTCTCTTTTTCCCTTTCTTTCTCTCTCTTTCTCTCTCGCGGGCCTATACTACGCGAAACGAGAATTTCACCCCGTAATAGCGCCAGCGAAACTGAATCGCATTATGCGACCGCGTACGTAGGCGTCTCGGCGAACGGTACGCCGCCAAATGCGAACGATTCGCACCGCCCTCCGTCGGACCGCTGCCCCACCACGACGAACCAATGCTGTGTACATAGACTGGCGCGACGCATGGGATTTATCAACAGCCGATCTGCATTACTGACTGGTTTCAAAAATCTGATCCTATGTTCTAGTGTCAGAAAGATCTATACCGTGATTTTATATCCTACAACCGTTCAAGCTATAAACCATGACAATATGATAGAACAGCATGATAGAAAAAACAGTTCGATCAAATTACTGAATATGGGATTTTTATAAGATATTGTTTATAATAATTAAAAGATATTAAAAAGAAGTCATCCCTATTAAGAAACTTGAACATTTTTAGAACATTGTAAAAACGTAGATGGTTTTCCCCGTGAGCGGAAAATCCACGAGCCAGCCCATAATAAATCTTCCTGTCACATCCACGTTTTAGCTTGAAGACCCAGTCACAACAATACTAATGCGAGACGAGAAATAGAAATTATGAACTGTCTTTCTTTATACCTTTGTATATAAATTACATTTGATTTTCACCTTAAGTTTCCTATCCCTTAATGCGCTTCATAAAACGAAGAAAGAGCGTCTGCACATTTCCAAGTGAAATTGAATGGAACTTCTGTACCGATGGAGTCTGTACGTCGATTGCTGAATTGTCTCCTCCAGGAGGCTCCCGGTGTCCGAAATTCGTGATCAGCATGCGTGTACTCTCCCCTTCGTAAAATGTGTTTCAGTCTGTTTGGTTTTCTTACATTTCTTCTTTCGTCCGTGTAAATTTTGGTACAGTGACAAGTGGCATGGCCGAGTTGCTTTTAGATCCAAACATTCGCGGGTGGGTGTTCCTACCGATCGTAGTAATCACCTTTCTCGTAGGTATCATCCGTCATTATGTTTCGATATTAGTCGCCTCGCAGAAAAAGGTTGAGCTCTATCAAGTACAAGACAGGTGACTAGTCTAAACCCTGGATTTCAAAGCGACTACTAATCAAATTTATTCTTCACCCACGTTTCTTATTGTATTTCTTTTAGTCAAGTGATGATACGGTCTAGATTACTTAGGGAAAATGGGCAATATATTCCAAAGATGGCATTTATCAGCAGAAGACATTTCTTTAATAACGAAGAAACGGGGTATTTCAAGACACAAAAGCGTGCACCTGTATCGCAGAATCCTTTTACCGACCCTAACGTGATGATAGACATGTTGAAGGGAAATGTTACTAATGTTCTACCTACTGTTCTCATTGGAGGCTGGATCAATTGGATGCTGTCTGGTTTCGTTACTAGTAAATATTTTTTATTGCTATCAGAATATTTAAGTATCATTTGCATCTTGTAACTTATAATCCTCGTCTCCTCCCAGTACTTAGAATGGTACAGAGACAAAGAAGCAAAGTTCATGGCCTTATGATGTGATACACCTGAAGTAATGGTGATAATCTTTTTAGCAAATAACGGGTTATGAGACACGGATGGTACTTGTTACAACTAAACTTCTATACAAGTAAAATTATTGTTTCATTTCAGCCAAAGTGCCATTTCCATTAACATTGCGTTTCAAACCAATGTTGCAACGTGGAATAGAATTAATTACCCTGGATGCTGCATGGGTTTCGTCTGCATCTTGGTACTTTCTCAATGTGTTCGGGCTGAGGTCCATTTACACGCTTGTCCTTGGGGAGAACAATGCTGCAGATGCTTTTAGAATTCAACAGGATGCTGTATCTGGTGCAGCCATGTCGATGCCACCAGATCCAAAAGCTGCTTTTAAATCTGAATGGGAAGCATTAGAGATATACGAGCATACTTGGGCATTGCAAGGTGTTGAGACAGATCTTATAGGATCTCAAAGAGCAGATGCTAGTGAAAGTATGTAGATTTTATTTGTAATGTCGTCGTTTTGTTTTTATAATGATTTTTTTAACATTTATGATTCACCTTTTACAGGTAGCAAATAAAATGAACGCATTTCACGTGCCATTTTGAGATAAAAATATTTGAAATTTTATATACTTATAAAATATTAATTCTTCTAAATTAGCACTATAAATAATATATTATAATTTCCTCCAAAATACTGGTTCACATTTAATCATGGAATGTTTTATTACATTTCTGCAATCTTGAGCATCCTTTATTGACTATGTACAAAAGTTATCTGTTCATATAGATAGCACGTTACTTTTACTTTATTCCTCACTTTTAAGGTTCAAAGGTATTCATATTTAATATTCATGGATCATTATACAGTATGTACAATAAGATGTATTATAATAAATGTTTGTTTTATACATGTATGTTACAAAGATGCAGCATAACTGCGTTTCAACCCCTTTAATGTTTAGCTAATTTTCACACCAACAATTGGGCACGAGTATTCGCTCGTATAAAATCGATAAATGTGTTTAACACTAGTCTACAGGATTTTTGTAAAGTAACGTGAGATAGTCACTTTTCGTAATCCATAAACCCAGTGTTAATACATGTTGAAACTTATTAATATTTTTCTTCCATTTTCGGGTATAAATCTGTTCGACGATGGGTTTCGCACGGCATATTTTCGCGAATTTGTTGAACAAGACCCAAATCTATTTCTGCAATTGCTATACCAGTTTTATCGCTGCATTGAGCAACTACTGTTCCCCAGGGATCTATAACCTAGTGAAGAGTATTTAATTAATACCGAACAGACAGTAAAAATATTCTTAATCTTCAGAACAGTTCTATTTACCATTGCGTGACCCCAGCTCACTCTCTTCTTGTTATGTGTACCTGTTTGAGCTGCAGCAACAACATAACATTGCGTCTCTATTGCCCGAGCTCGTAGTATTACATCCCAGTGGGCAGCACCTGTCTGGTATGTGAACGCTGACGGATAAGTTAAAATTTCTGCCCCCATATTTCTCAGTGTAAGGGATAACTCAGGAAAACGCATATCATAGCACTGATTTTCTTGTTAAGTACTTGCAATTTTTCTTTTCTATACCAAAACAAGAATATTGTCTACCTATACAAAGGATACAATACAGAGTCCTAATTTGCCAATTGGTGTAGACACAGGCTGTGCAATTTTGTCTCCTGGTTGAACATAATCCGATTCCATTAATCTAACACCAGTACTTTTATTGTCCATATCAAACAAATGAGTTTTTCTATAAGCAGCAACAAGTTCGCCGTTACTGTTTATAATAACATGGGTGTTACTTATTCGTTCGTTATTGGGTAGCTATAATTGTAGTTATTGTACAGTACTAATGAAAAAGTAAATATATTTTAAAGATATTTTGAGATATCTTACAGATTCATGTAATCCACCTAACGAGAGCCAAATTTTATTGTTCCTTGCAATTTCTTTGTAAGATGCTACCAACGAGCCATCCAATGGCTGTGCCATAGCCTTTGTATCTTTTTTATTGTCTGCTAAATAATCGCATGCTTCGGGAAAAAATGCGATCTATAAAATAGGATAGATTATCAGACGACCAACGTTAAATATATGTTTTCATACTTACACAAGCCGATTTGGACTTGGCTCTCTCGGCAAGTTCGCGTACAGTTTGCAAGTTTTTTTCTTTATCGTTTGTCGATGTCATTTGACATACAGCGATCGATGGATTCGCCATCATACTGTAGCGTCTTGCGAACAGTGTTCTGGAAAAATATATTTGCCAAAACATACATAAAATCAGCGAATAAAATAAAAGAACAACGGAGAAATCTCTAGTGTATATTGGTGAAAAGTCGAACCGACAATACTTTGAATGGTTTATTTGATACACCGTAATTTTTTTACAATTATTACCTGCAATGTTTGACACTAGTAAAACCGATAACAAATCGCATGCTTATCATTTATTTACTTTACAGTTATGAACATTTCCGATCCTAGTACTCTCGTAAATATCAAACAGTGTAAAATGGTACACGTATACTAATTTCGCGCAATTTTATCATGACGTTTCCTTCGATGGGAGAAAACAACGATTAATAGAAATTATTAGTTACACTTATAGTCGAATTATACATTGCAATTGCTTTGACATTTGTTAATTCAAAAGGAGTATCGAAGTCCGACTAGGTTAGGAGGAACCTATGATCGAACAGTGAACTCCCGATGCGCGTGCACATGCACGTGACTCCTCTATGCGCGCGCATCTACGTGACATTTCGAGGTGAGATAACTTCACTCGAAACTTCGTACGCACAGTTCAAAATTTACGCTTGTTCGACGACAGTCCGATTCCTCTCGTGTTCAAACGCAGTTTTCGCGGTGAAAAGTTCGCGGTTTTTGTGGGTTCGAATAATCAAACGTTACGTTTAAAGTCAGCGATGACATTCGAGCAACGTTGCGTCGGCGGTGGCGTTAATCAACGCGATAATTAACGGTGCCCCGGAAGTCTGCGAGTGAACAAGCGGTAACAAGAATACCGACGCGCGTCTGCGAGGAAAAGGTTTCCATTTCTTTCCGTACAAGTAAGTCGATTACACTTATATTTCGATACAGATTGTCGCATTCTAATCCATCCGTTGAAAACAAAACATTCAAACGAAAGATGTACTTTAATTATTTCTCAACCCTAATAGAATTTACGACCAACACGCTTCTAACAAATCTATTTCCACCATATTGCATTCCGATATCTCGAACTTTCTCGATAGCTTCCAAAACTGGATGCTCGATTATTAAACTTTCTAAGATAATCAAGTTACTAAATAATTAGTAAATAGGGAAAATAGATTTAACAAAATATTCAGTTGCCTGGAAAGTTCGTGCCGATTTTCGGAAAGATGGCTTAAAAAGATAGGTCTGAACATATCAACACGTTCACGCCGGCGCCGATGTTCAGGGTATTCTCTGCAAGGCGGCGTCCAAATTCACGGTTTGCTTCGTTCTGTTCAACACAATTTTTGCAAGGTAATACCCACAAGCTGATGAATTTATAATATTAAATTTTTATGTTTTTACTATTGAATTTCTAAGTTTATAATGTTCAGATAAAATAACATAAACCTATTTTGCTAAATACAACTGTGACCCGTAGGTGATGCATGCCGGCGTGAACGTGTTAAGGAGGGATATGAACACAGGGGAAGGAGGAGGGTCGACTGGATACAGCAAATGCATGGATATGAAGAGCGGAACAGGTGCTCGATGGGTCAACAAGGGGATATGACTAGGGGATGCTGAATGTCCCAGAGATAGGGGTTTTAATGGATAGTACCTTCGGTAGGTTAAAAAGGCCCAATTGACTCGTTGGTGTGTGTGCACCTGCGAGTCTTTTCTTCTCGAGGCAGCGATTAGTATGTGGTTCGAACCTAGTCAAATGCTGGGGGTTGTCCCTGTTGGATACTCTCCGAGCGAGACGACAATTGTGCGTTTTGTTTGTCATTATCGTACTGATCTCTTTAACACATTAAGGACCGCTCACGAGACACTTTATAGATCGGTATCTATTTTGTCTGTTTAAGCGTTCGCATCGATACTCAATGCATTACAATCAAAGTTAGAAAGTAAACTTTGTATTACACTACAAAGTTTCACGAAAGTTGCTTCACAAGTAAAAAAGTTATGATGATTTCAGTAACGTACAAGTTTCCCACAAAAATGTGCGGTCCCAAGCGGTATGTCTTACACGTTTCTTCGCAGTCCTTAATGCGTTAACACGTTCTGTGTCAATTTTCATCCGACTTGTGGTTCGGGCCATATGATGTTGATTGACTAAAGACTGATATATTGTCACACAGTATTTCCATTACATCGTCAATTCATAAGTACTTGGCCCGTTGACCCACAATGACGAGTAGGACTCGTGATAAGAAACTCGGGCCAAAAACAATCTTACTTGAGTATTGTGGCCCGAGCAGTCGGGAGTTAACTTGTAGGCCAAGGGGTTAACAAAAAGAAATAAGGTTCGAATATATTAGAATGACTGAAAACAAATGACATGCGTGTTTCGTTGTGCGAAGTTGCCTGAAAGATGGAGAAAGAGGTTCTGGAACGGATTGGCACTCGTATAATTCAATAAGTCTATACCAAAACTTAAATGCGTTGCGTTTGAATCGATAGAAAGCTGATTAGTAATACGAATAACCAACGAGACTCTCGGAGTGCTCGAGTCAGATTAAAATGAGACAGCCTGTACCGTTCGATAACCAAGAGACCTAAACGAATGCTTGGCGTTACTCTCCTGTGCGAAAATGTTCGAAGAAAATGATTATTCAGGAGTAGCAAATATCGAGCGAGACTAGTGACGTCACAGTTTGAGCATTCCGTTTAATTGTTCGACGTGTACGCGTCGCCTATCTGGGTTTCCTAAATCTATAAATAATTCCGCTGGTTCCTCGTGTACATGTATATATGTGTGGTATGTGTGTGAGTGTATATGTTTCTGTTTTTCTTCGTTTTCTTTTCTTTATTACTATTTTTATTAACCGTTTGAGTGCCAAGCGGCGCGCTCGCGCTTCCTCTGTCCTGTCCTCAAAGCGCCAGCGCTTTAGGCTGCGAAGCCCATAATCGCAGCAGGCTCGGTTTCTTTCGATGCGCGACCGTTACGGTTACCTTTCGGTCTTAGGTAAAAGGAGAACGAAACAGATAAAATCGTAGTAAACAATTTTAGTCGGAACAAAATTAACTGTAGGAAATATTTATTACATGTAAGCTGAAAACAACGCAATCGCGCTCTTTGGCATTTTTGGACGCGGAATATAAACGAGCGCCATCGCGCCGCTTGGCAATTTTCGATGGGGAAATAAGAAAGGCTCGTGGCACGCAAACGGTTAAATCGTCATAGCATATAATACAGAAGTGAGACATTCATTTATGAAATCCATTCGTTAAGCAGAAATAATTGATTTTTTGTTCTCTCGCTTTCGCTCTCTCTCTCTCTCTCTCCGTTCGGCGGAGTTGTTTCTCTCTCTCTCAGTTTCTTTCTTTCTTTTTCACGTTTATTGTGTTCCGTTAAAAAGTCGATAACAAAAGGGACCAGTATATGCTCCTACGGAAGAGTCACGACTTACTAGTTATATCCGTTCGAGGACACTCAATAAATACTACTGTTCTATTCGTAAATGCATCCATATCGTTGCATGGAATCTGGGAGACTGAAAATCATACGGGTAGGGGTAGCGGGAGGGCGGGGTGTGGCAGGGAGAAAATAATCTGAATAAAAGTTCTCACAGTAGTCGAATGAAACGATTCTTCTGAGTGGCGCGCGTAATGCACGAGTGTCCTACCTGTAAAACACGATGGCGGACAAGATATGGAAACGTCGTTACACACACGGTGAGTTACGATACAGAGTTAAAGCAACTTCCGGAGAATACTGTTGTTCAGCATGTAAAAATGCAGTTTAAATGCACGATACGCGATTGTTCGATAAAACTGGATTTGTTCGTTTTTAGGCACGCCACCCGGTACATGTCCGACGAGGTCAAGCATGGAGGACGCGCAAGGACGAGGAAGGACGAAGACGAAGACGAATAAGAGGTGGAGGAGGTGTGAGGAAGAGGATGAAGATGCGTGGCGCTGCAGGCTAAAACAATTGATGCATCAAGATCCTTCCGGCGCGCGAGGTTGCAATCGGAGCTAGGCTTTTATACAATGATAGCATACTATTACAATGGTGTCGTACATGAAATAGGTAGCCATAGTCGGTGGTTTTCAAGATATGCAAAAATCTTAGGTCGCCGCTGCAATCCCAATCGCAGCGACGATCGTGCAACCACAGCTAAACGCGTTTCTATATTCACGATCAGAGGCTTGTATGCTAGCAGCGTACAAAAGCGGTATAAAATCGAAGGTGGTGTCCTTATGGGACGGTCCGACGGCACGAGACAGTCGAGTACTATACAATGTACATTTATTACATTACACGCGTTCGCTCGTTCGTTCGATCTCCGGATGGATCTCGTTCGATTATCTCTCACCATCCAGACGTTCGAACCTCGTTCTTCCGGAAATCGTTTCCGGCGAATCGGGTGTTGCTCCTCGTTGATCGATAAACAGCTCCGGTTGCGATCGCACTGGGTACGTATCGAGAGACATGCATACACACATACACACGCACGCACGCTTTTAGAAACGAAAAGAAAAAAAGTATATATATTTATATATATATAAAAGGAAGAAGAAGAAGAAGAAGAAGAAACACAAAAAGAAATTCTTATTTGCCTTTCGTGGCTCGAATCGCCTTGCAAATCTCGATCCACGGGTGTCCGTAGGAACTGCAAATGTCACAGACGTTCGACGAGCTTGAGGATGGTTGACTAGGTTGGTGGCCGGGTGTACTCGGTGAGGACGAACCCTCTTTCTTCAATTTACACGTGGACGAGGAGAGATGTAGAAAATCAACCGACGGCGGCAGGGAGGCTGGCGCGCGGCTCTTGCGCGACGACGGCAACGTCGACGAGTTGTACGACGACGAGGAGTTCGAGGATGGTAGTATCGAAGGCGACCGCTCCAACGAGGGAGACTTCGCCGTTTGTATTGACCGGTTCGATGGCGACGACAGCCGCATACACCGTAGAAGGTTGAGTCAATCATTGAGCAGACCCTGAGACACGCTGATCAGCTGTTCCTTCAACACGCGGAACGACGGTCGCACCTCGGGGCAGTGGGCCCAGCATTTTCGCATCACCTGCAATCCGTTTGATCTGGCTTTATCGTCTACTCAGTCGATGAAACTCTCGGGACTTAGAGAAGTCGAGTTCTGTCTTCTTTGCACTGAACTGACCAGTGCTTCGAAATTATAAAGAATTTCTTTAGACCGAGCATATATTGTAAAGGTTGCACAAAATAGAAACGAAGCTTTGTCGTTTTTATTAGGTACAACGTTTCGGTCGCAAAGAATGCTTGGTAGGTTCAGTGTTAAGAATTAATTCCACTCACTGTCAAGAAAACTGAAGCATGGTTTATCTCAGAAATTAAAGTTGGATGCGGATATAATTGTCGATTGGCATTTGAATTGATTTGAGGAAGAAAATGTCGCAGTGAATGGATCAGAGAGTGGATTAGAGATTGCACAATTGATTGTACAAGAAGATCCTGTTAAGAAGGCAAAGGTTTCTTCGACCTCGGATTTTCAGCCTTAACAGAGAACACGAACCTCATAAACTTCCTTGAAACAAGCCTTGGGTCTCTCGAGGATCACACCCCGTTGAACACGCTCTACGACTTCGGTGTTCTTTAGGCGTCCATAAGGCATCTTTCCGCAAGTGAAGACCTCCCACATGAGCACTCCGTATGCCCAGACATCGGATTTTGAGCTGAAGCGAGTGTAGTTCAAGACTTCTGGTGGCGCCCACTTGATCGGGAACTTGGCACCGCCGCTACTGGTATACTGATCGTCCAGCACATACCTAAAATCGTGTTCAGAACTCATTGTCGATATCACTCTAGACGATTCAACTGCCATGGGAATTTTAATTCTAATCCTTCGCCGTTCATATTTCTTCAAAACCGAGGAACGAACACTTTTTGTATGCCTGCGAATTCTTCAATCGACGATAACTAACTAGAATTGAATTTCTGTTTCAAAGATGTTATACATATTTGATAGTCAGAGATTTGAGACTTTCATGGTCCGGTATCGTACAATTGTTTCTGTCGAGGCTTTTGGGTGTAAGACCTCCTGGAGGAGGAAATTTCCCAAGGTTTTGCAAGCATTCGTCAGGGGTTGGCCAAGTGCAATGCCAAGTGCAACACGAACAACCTCCACCATATAAGTGAAGCACAAATCCAACACACAGCAGTGTCAGTGTGTCTTTCGACCCCCTGACGAAGCTAGCTGCTGCAATGCTTGCAGAACGTTGGGAAATTTCTTCTTCTAGGCTTACACTCGAAAGCCTCAACAGAACCAACATATTTGGTAGATCTTCTTTACAATCTTGATCAGGAATCTGATTAATTGTCGTAGCGCACTAGGTAATATACGCAGGATTGAAAGTTTAGTTACCAGTTAGCATTAGTTACCGTTGGTTAATGTTAACAGCCGTTTCGATATGCGGCGAGTGTTGTTTACCTTGCTAATCCAAAGTCAGCGACTTTCACCACGTTTTCGGAGCCGACCAGGCAGTTGCGTGCAGCGAGATCTCTGTGGATGTAGTTATGCCTCTCCAGATAAGCCATTCCTTTGCAAACCTGCGATTGGAATCGAGGATTCAGACACACTGTAAAAGCGATACTGAAACGCTCAGGCTCGGGAATGGTGTGTTGTTCACCTGTATGCACATGTCCAGCAGAAGACCGACATTCGCTCCTAACGTTGCTTCATGGCGACGGAGGTAGTTGAGGAGAGATCCGTGTCGCATGTACTCGGTAACAATGTATATTGGCCTGTCTTTACTGCAAACACCGTACAGCTGGACCAAGTTCTGATGCTGAAGTTTCCTGAAAAGTATCGTCGTTTGTGATTATCGATTATTCTCCGATGCAACACACTCGTTTCTCCGGGTGTTCTACTCACGTCATCACTTTAGCTTCTTCGATGAAATCGTCTTCGGACATGGTGCCTTCTTTCATCATCTTGACAGCAACGTCTATGGAGCCACGCCATTTGCCTCTGCGAACCACTCCGAACTGTCCGGATCCAAGCTCTTCCAACAAATGCAGCTCTGCCGGGTCAATCTCCCACTTATCTGCGCATCGAATTAGCCCATTTGCTTTTCTAACCGTAGGCATTTTTCTGGTAGAAGGGTCGTAATAGGGGCGAAAGGTCCGAGCAAAGCAATTTAGTCGGATTGGGCAGCTTAAAGAAAGTCCGAATTTCTTAATTACGGTCGCACCATAAAACTCGTGTACCCCAGACGATGCACCCCCTCGGTCTTGACCTTCTTTTAATCCGTTGACCTTGGAGGGTGGGTATTTTTTGGAAAATCTAGCGATTTGGTGACGTAGAGAAAACGGGCACCGAAGAATACTTTTAAGATTAAGCTAGCGATCTTACGTTGGTTTAATGTTTGCGAAAAACCCCTTCTATAAGTCAAATCGATCGTAACTGAATCCTGTAACCACCCCTAATATATATATATTTTTTTTCCTAGATAACTTCATCGATCTCGAAACCACTCCGTTACTCTACCAGTCTATTTCCCGTTTCAAGCGAGCATTTTCGTTTTCGAGCCGGTGCGCGCGAATTTTTTTCGGGAAAACTACTCGATCTTTTACATTGGGATTTTACACACGTAATCAGCAGTGTTTGGAGCAAACGTGTGATTTTTTCCAAGCGGATATGATCAAGATCACGTGAGTTATACAAATCTCAATTATTTCAATTTTAGTTCTTCACATTGTGAGAACAATATTCAAATGGAAAATATTTTGGAAAAACTACTTGATCTTTTGCATTGGGATTTTGCACTCGTAATCAGCAGTGTTTGGAGCAAACGTGTGATTTTTTCTAAGCGAATGTGATCAAGATGACGCGAATTATAAAAATCTGAATTATTTGAATTTTAGTCCTTGACACTGCGAGAACAATAAATTATATTCGTGCGACGACAGGGTATACGTTGAAGATTCAAGTGGCAAATATTTCGGAAAAACTACTTGATCTTTTGCATTGGGATTTTGCACTCGTAATCAGCAGTGTTTGGAGCAAACGTGTGATTTTTTCCAAGCGAATATGACCAATATCGCGCGAGTTATAAAAATTTTAATTATTTGAAGTTCAGTTCTTGACACTGCGAGAATAATAAATTTTATTCGTGCGACGACAGGGTATACGTTGAAGATTCAAAGGGCAAATATTTCGTAAAACTACGAGAATCGAGAATACTCGATTCTACCCTTGTAGGGTAAGTGAACACTGCGATGGAGAACTATACGAACCATGACTAAGGCCAGCAGTTGGCGGCACAGGGCGATCGCAAGGACTGGTCTTCAATCTGCTAGCCAAGCCTCCGCTATTGTGCTTATGGTAATTCACCAAGTCCGGTATGGAGCCGCAGCAATGCTTCTCCGACAAATAAAATTCTCCTCTGGTGTTCTGCTTGATGTGATAGTGCTTCACGTGAGGATGCGGGCTGCAACGGAATCTTTCCCTTAATTGCGGAACTGCGAGCTGGAAGTATGGAACAGTTTTCCGGATGGGGAGGAGGGAGGAGGGAGGGAAGAACGATGGAAGCACTTACACTTTAGTGTAGAGGGAAAGCGTGTAGAGCCCTTTGGTAGAAGAGTTGCGGACAACGAAGCAGCCTTCTTTGTCTTCCTGTTTGAGCAATGATTCCGCGCGTTGTCTGGACATGTCGCCCACGTACCATCTGCAATTCGCAAACGAGAGGAATCAGTCGAGCGTTCGGCAATCGTTAAGAATCATCTCGCGAGACACTCACTCGTATTTCTGAAGACCCAGCAGCTCTTTCTCTTTGACATAGTTGCTGGGTATGTAGCCGATGGATCTGAAAGGCGATAACGAACGTTCGTAAGCGAGATATGATACGTTCAAGGGTGTGTTCGACGTTTCTACGAGCGCCGTCGGCTACCCTCGAGTTCTAGAAGCACACTCCGAACGAGTAGGAAGAATTTTCAATATTCATTCAAATCAAACGACGTTGATTCGAGCCTCGGTTGCAGGAAGTCAGGTGGGGAAGGTCGAAGACTGCTCGGATAACGTTCAGACCTCTCTTACAATGTAAAAGATGCCGGTTGGATAAGAGGAATATGATCTCCCGGAGTTGGACCGCTCCAAAGAACCTCTTAGAAAAGAAGATACTCATTGGGTCAGTAGAATACGGCACCCTGTGGTCCGACCTCTCTTACACGGTAAGAAGATGCTAGTTGGATCAGAGGAATATGATCTCCTGGAGCCAGACCACTCCGCAAAACATCCTAGCAATGAAGAATACTAGAATCAGTAGAATACGGCACCTTGCGGTCAGACCTCTCTTACACAGTAAGAAGAGGCTAGTTGGACCGAGGGAATATGGTCTCCCGAGGTCAGACAAGTAAAATACAGCGGCTAGATCGGACCAGTAGAAACAGCACCCTGCGGTCAGACCTCTATTACACAGTAAGAAGAGGCTAGTTGGACCGAGGGAATATGGTTTCTCGAGGTCAGACAAGTAAAATACAGCGGCTAGATCGGACCAGTAGAATACAGCACCCTGCGGTCAGACCTCTATTACACAGTAAGAAGAGGCTAGTTGGACCGAGGGAATATGGTCTCCCGAGGTCAGACAAGTAGAATAGAGCGGCTAGATCGGACCAGTAGAATAGTCGGATGAATCGGAGCATTCCCGGTCAGTGTAGACACAGCTTTGGGATTCTATCAAGTAGTCGAGTCGGATACCTTTTGATCGGGACGCGGAATAAAGACGTTAGTACTCGCACAGTTGTCAAAGGGATACAACTCGCAATTCCTGCGTCCCGTTATTAATCGGTCAGTGTTCGTGGGAGTCTATCTCATTGGGAGGTCGAGTTACCGAAGTTTTAATGAGACCGGGGTAGCAATCCTCCAACGGATATTAGCATGAAGAACGTGTAAGCGATATGCATAAGTCCGTTGGAAATTATATTACAATGGTCTAGACTACACCTCGATACATCGAGATACCGAAGATGGTTCTACGATAGAAATATGGGAGTTGAAGTACGTGAGAAAAATTAATAACGCGTTGTTATCCAAATTATTTTTTGATTGCGTTTCCTCGTGATCAAGAATGTTTATTTTGTCGAGTGCCGTGTGTCGTAGAGGAAAATCCAAAGAAACCACCTAACCCAAGGAAGTTTTCATCAAGAGCCTACGAACTGGCACGCCGTTGCTGGTTCAACTCGACACTCGAAACGATCCAGCGATCATTTCCAATTAATCGCGATCCATCGCGTCTTACGTGGCGCAACCGAAAGCGAGAAACGTTGTTGCCGCGATAATGATCGCAAAACTTGCACGCAAAAGTGTGTGCATCTCGCGAAGTCACGGAAAATCGAAGGTGTCTCGATGAAAAGACGACGGAGCCTTTAACTCTCGGTTATTAATTAGCCCGGCTCCGTAGGAACCGCGGGCAATAGTTCCCGAGGCCCATCCCCGTTCCAGATCAAGTTGCTTAAGTTTTAATGAGAGCCAATTAGCGATCGCGGCGCTCGGTATTGTTAGGGGGGACGTGTCGCCAATAACGAGCCAGCCAGCCGGCGCACAGTGGGCCGGAATCGCAAAATAAAACCACGACAATTGTCGCGCGTCTCCGTGTTCGTTTACGCATTAACAATTACGCGCGGAGCAGCCTCCGGTCGAACCTTCAAACAATTAACACTTCGCTTACCAGCGATTTTCTAATAGGCTTTTTTTAAAACGAACTACGAATGGTTGCAGTCTTGTTATTATCACAAAGCAATGTATATCGTTGCATTTAGCAATTCTAGTGTTAATACACGAACTTAGGGCAACGTTAAGGCACAAACTTTCCGGACAACCGAATATGATATAAGATCAGTATGATTCTTTGCTATGGTGGGTGAGAGTAAACTTACGAGTGGAACAGGAAAAATCGCTTTGGTGGCTGCGAGTAGACGTAGGGCCGCAAAGGGTTAACTCTTTGCATTCGAAGCAATTCCATTCCAAAATCGATACAATATTTTTAACTATAATAGCTCCATTGTACATAATTTATTTCCTTTCATACATATGAAATTAATTAGTATTGCTCGTACTTAAAACATTAAAACTGTTATTGATTTTTCCACTGCAAACCTAGCGATGTAAAAGTTGTTTAAATAATAGTATAGCGATTTTTAGTGGCGCCTCAGAGGCGCCATTCGAGTGCAAAGTGTTAATGGTATTCTTGAATTTTAATATAACGCGTATAGACCTTAGTTATGGCCCGAATTGGAATAAATGGAAAGTCTTGATTACTTAGAAAATGGCGGTACTTCGAAACACACCGATTATTAGGGGAAAACGTCTGGATCGATTCCAGCCGTGGCATTTTTATGAGAATGTCTGCGCGCGTGCGTGCAATTCTTCCTCGAAATTTCGACACGCGAAAATTACCGGTTCGGATATTTCACGCACGTCCGCGCATCGATTAGGCGCGCATAGTAATATCGGCTCTCCCGTCCCGGTTCTCCTTGGCTCTCTCGAGCGTTTCCTTGACACGGGCCGCGGTTTCCTTATGGTTGCCAAGGCCGGTGTCCTCGCCGTCCTCTCTCGTCGACCATTTCTCCTCGCTGCCAACACGATTCTCTCTCCCCGTCCCCGCCATTCCCGCCCTCTGCCCCCTTCGTACCGCTTATAATCCGCTTTTGGGAATACTAAGCAGTTATTATTGGAATATGAAGCGACGGCGAACTAAGCCTTTAAAAGCACTCGGCGACCTGATACCTTGAAATTAAAACGAAAACAATATCCAACCCTCGCCGGGATGTTTGCGACGATGCTTGCGCAACTGATGGGGTTGCATTAATTCGGATTTTCACGGGAACGTGACCATCGATGTTGGCTGCTGACTTTGCGCTAGCCAGATTTCTACCCCCGAGTTCTCCTTCAGATAAATCGTTCGGTTGCTGCAGTGAAAACTTTGGGAATTGTTTTTCCACGGGGAAATTGAGAGGGTGCAGGGTAGGGTTCCTTGGAGTTCCTTCGCGGGGGTAGCAACTAGAGGTATGGTGTCTTCGTTCGAGTACTCGAGAGGCTAGAATTCTATCGATTAGAAATTTTTCTTTAACCCTTTGCACTCCAAGCAATTTTAATTTCTAACTCGAGACATTTTATTTGTCCTAGAATAATTCCATCGTACGTGGTTCATTTCCTTTCGTGTGTATTCAATTTTTACTAGCTTCCCAAATACAAACGTTGCAATGTAAAAATTGTTTTGAATAATGGTATTTATTTATTTGATTAATAATGGAATAAATCGTGTAGAATGAAAATATTCTAGATCGGAAGGAATGCCTCTAAGGCGCCATTAAAAATTGCCATACTATCGTTTAACACTTTGACTGCCGTGTCACACATATACGAGTGACAGAATTGTTTGTCCATGTTTAAAAATGAATTTGTACATTAATGTATTCGTTGCACTAAATTTAGTTCAGATCTGGAGAATAGAAAAAGGTTGAAGGATTTGTTGCTTCATGAAATAAATTACTTTGATTTTGTAGGATTTTTGAGGTTGTTCGTTGGACAGTTAAAGTGTTAAACAATTTTCACATTGCTAGGTTTGCAGTTAAGAAGTATGTACAAAGGAAATAAACTATATACGACTTAGCTATTATAGGTGAAAATTATGTTTCGATTGGAATTTCTTCAAATGCAAAGGGTCAATGATCGATAAATAAATTAGAACCGTGGTTGGTCAGAATTGTGCTGTTTCCTCGCGCACGTAGCCGAGCATGGAACTGCGTAGAAAATTTAGAAGACGCTTATCAAACTGTTTCTGAAATAAACAGCGCGTAAACACGAGTAAACGAAACTATAGTACGCGGCGTACGAAGACGTACAAGATTAATTATAAAAATTGCGCGGTGAACATGTTTAACCGTTGCTCGTTTCTTTTCTCTCGTTTCTCTGGTTTGTACGTCGGTTTCAGCATTGTTCCGTCTCGATATCTTTCGCTTATTTTTTCTCATTTGCACGTTGCCTCGAGCACCGGTATTTTCCCGGCTTGTTTTGTCTCGTTCGCACAATTTGTTTGATTACTCGCGCAACAGAGAGGCGCGAAGAATAACGAAAGCAACAAGAGAGGAGCTCGGTCGAATGCCTCGCCGGAGATTAAACAGAGCGAGAGACCGTGAGCCACCGAAGAGAACGGTAGTAATTGCTTCAACTTGATTACTCCGCGTCATTTCTCCCGGTTCGTCGCGATTTTTATGCGGGGCCGCATTATGCACAATGCACCGACGCGGCCCATGCACCCCGCCTCGCGTTTCACGTTTTACGCACCCGTGTTCGTCTTTGACTTTCCACCAGTGCTCCTGAGAATCGTCCAGCACCTCGTACTCGGCGCCCTGAAATAACACAAGTTAATTTACCTCTGACGAACCGTGCGCGTTTCCCGCGGAGATTCTTCACCGCGGCGCACAGGGTGTCCCGAAAATGCTCGGCTCACTTCGAAAGGGTTCTCGCGTTATTCCAAAAGACTATTTTATTCACACTGCTGCATGACTTCTTTTCGTAGATAGCGGATAGATCGTCGATCGATTTTAATGAATTTTTCTGCATACGTATAGCTATCATAGATCCTATCATATATCAGATGCGTCTTTAAAATTTTTTGTGCGCGGCTCGAATAAAAAATATTTAAAAAGTTCCTTTTTTATTGGTCATGTAATTCACATCAGTTCCAATATTAACAAAAGTTATTTTGTATATCATTTATTAAATCAATGCAACTGATTGCTCAAGAAAAGTCAAGACGTTTGGTCCAATCTTAAAAAAGTTATTTAGGTTTTAAGAGTGTCCGAATACTTTCGTGCGCTACTGTATGTTCTTTCCCCAGGCGCGCAATTAGGTCCATAGTCTACACCGATAGTCCTTGCTGGTCGCATATATGCGCCCATAGCGGTCAAAGGGTTAAGGAATTTTGTTTTCTGTTCGTCTGAAAAATGTCTAAAGATAAGAATGACGATCTTGACGGTACGTTTGAAGGCCATCGAAGTCGTAGAGGTCGTTCCTATTTTATTCAACCGCGATATTTGTTCTTTGGAAGAACGCGAAGCTTTCCTCCGACACTTTTTCGATGTCGTAGAAAGCGAGCGAGACGTTCAGGATGCTCGAGCCAGGTGGGACACCCTGTACGCATTATGTGTGTCAGCATAAGCTCCGCGGCCCCCGTAAAAGCTCTTTCTCACTCAGTTTATGGATTAGCCTCCTAGACTTCGAACCCTGTTGATTTTTCACCCCTTGTTTTCGCGGACGGATTTTTACAATGGAAAGAACAACGGCCGGAAACCTAGGTTGTAGTTTCGTTTAGGATAATATTAACTTTCGGACTTGGGACCGCCTCGGTCTTCGCAGCCGCTCGGCTGTTTTTCGTTCGAGCCGCGAAGTAATGCGTCACGATCTTCGTGCTCTAAAGAATTACTTGGAACAATGCTATGTGAGTTTGCGAATTCGTTACACGGAACTCCGCAACGTTCGAATAATTAATTAAACTATGTAATATGATTACGTCGACGCGGCCGTTTATCTTGTTTCGAACCGCTAAATTCACGTTGCAGAGTTGATAATACCGAAAAGGCTTGTAGATATTGCTGTTTTATGCTAAATCGATTTTCGTAATTAACTGTATGATTTACTCGCCGTTTAATCGTCACTGTCCTCGGAATCCTGTTCGGGACAATTAAATATTACCGGGCTGCAAATTTTATGCATTTATGACGAAACCGTGCGAGGAAAATGCGAAAAGCCTATAAACAGAGAGTATCGCTGCGTCTGCCTCGATTTATCAGCATTTATTCGAAATTATCAACGTCGATAGAAGCACAATGATTTTCCACAATGTCCACTATTCGATAAACAGAATATCGCGAAAGAAAATATCTGTTCCTGTCGCACACAAATTTTTATACATGCAAATTACACAGTACAAATAATATCGCTATCCATGCAAGGCAGTCGGACTGTTTAAGTCGACGAAAGAAATATCAGCGAATCGCATTTTTTCCGCGGTATTTCTAATTTTCCGAGCTGGGACATCCGGGCAGATTTGAAATCAGCGGTGTGGTCTCGTCGGCAGGGATACAGTATAGTTCTTCGGGTGAAATACAGAGGGGATCTCTTGGTGAAGATATCAGGTAGACTACTCGATCGTTTCACGGAGCAACGAGACAGCCAAGGGTTCCGGAAGCTTTCAGCGATCCCCGACGAGCTTTCGAAACGCTTTTTACGGCCGGCCGGAGAAATCGAATAACGTTACATGGGACCTGCGGTGCGCGGGTGGAAAACTGCCGGGAAAACCGCGATTTTCGTCGTTCCTCGCTAAACCGTATCCCCTCTCCCTCACCCCTGCCCCGAACCCGGTTTTCCACGTCGCTCGTGTTTGTTCCCGGAGATTTTTATATTTCCCGTGTATCCCCGACCGACCCAGTTTTCCATTCTTTCTATTTATTCCCTTTTTGTCATCTCTTTTTATACTCCGTTTTCCTTTTTTTTACTCTGTCTCACTCTCTCTCTCTCTCTCTCGGTACATCATCTCTCTTCAACGTTTCCGCGTCTCTATCGGGGGAGAGATAGCGATGCGTCGGTGTATCATCGAGCACGGATGAAATTGAGCGAAAACCCGAGAAACGTTTTCCGGATGAAGGAGTCAGTCTCTCTCTCTCTTTCTCTTTTCCTCCCTTTGGTTGGTGCCGCGCACTGGATTTTCTTCGAGCCACGGGAAACGCGTACACGTATATATCTATATTCCTCTCGATTATTGCTTCCAGTCCTCGACCGGCGAAATTCGCACGGGACCGATCGATCCCCTCGCCGCGGATTTGTTCGCGGAAATCTCGGCACTTTATATTCGTACATGAAATTTTCTATAGTGTTGATAGAACGCGCTTTTTCTGCTTAATCGTCCGAAAGTGTGCGCTTGTATTACGTTTGGGAAAGCAAGGGATGTGTGAGAGATATTATACTTGTTCGGGATTCCATCCCCGATCGTCCGGGTGGCAGTCCAGCGCCCCACCCACCGACCCAAAGATTCTTCCTACGTTTACAAAGGAGTAATCTGAGTTTTCTCGTGCAGTTTCAGCCTCGTTTCAAAATACAGCTGGAAGCAAGCAAGAGCTGTATCCAAATTTTTAGGCACCCTTTAACCCCTTGCACTCGAATGGCGACTCTGAGGCGCCAATAAAAATTGCCACGCTACTGTTTAAAACAATTCTTATATCTCTATGCTTGTATCTAACAAATACGTGAAAGTGTAACCGTTGCAAGAACGAGTAACAGTAAAAACACTTGTATGCATAAAATAAAATAAATCACATG
>CM052091.1:16142531-16154839 GCA_028453745.1 Agapostemon virescens
GAAATTTTTGCAAGAGATAAAACTAGGGAATTTCACCGTCAATATCGATACAGAAGTTTGTATTTACGATCCGAGTTCTTTTCTCTGTAAACCAGGAAACTGAATGCGATAACAACGACTAAAAATTTTGAAAAAATTTCTAAATGCATGTCTCGGCATCTGCTAGAGTCCAGATTTTTTTCAGAAACATTTCGCAATGCTACCTAATTAAATCAACTCAGCAGGACGTACCTTGCAATCTGAGTCGCAAATGATAAACTGTAGATCGCTTAAATTATTCCCGGCGGTTCGATCCCATACAGTTCCACATCCGCTGCAATTCGAGTAACAGAAAAACGTTCGGCGAACCGATAAGAAGAAAGTACGGGGTTGCATCGAAACCGAAGCAAAATACTAAAAGGTACATCGTGATAAAAATGCAGTTTCCAGAAGAAGCCAGAGTAAAATCGAAAGGAGTCGTTTAACAGTCGCGAAGGCAAAGAAGCCTGGCAAACGAGAACAAGCCTTGGGCAAAGAGACCGGGTCAGTTATGCGGGCCATTCGTTTCCGGTCGGCCATTGTTCCAGGGCCGAAATGTACAATTGCCCGAGCTTTTCGCTGGCCGCGGCCGGTTTACGAACGGAATAAAACGAACGACTTTGCTTCTGCCGCAGTCCGCTCGGCTCTGCTCGGCTCCGCTTGGCTCCGCTCGGCTCGGCTGTACACTCCACGGTTGTTTGCCTCGGTTACCTGCACTTCGGAAGCCTTTTAGCTTACTCTTTCCCCGCAATTAAATCTTTTCGCCGACCATCTGCGCCGTTTGTTTTCCACCAACGCCACGTGACCAGCCGGCTCGAATAAAGGGAGCTAATTGAGGCTAAATTGAGGTTACCACCGTGCCGCAATCATCGGACACACCTACCTGCGCACCTGTTAACCCGTGAAGACCAGCCCACGAGCATGCTCGACGCTCCACGGCTCTAACTTTAATACTAAACATACGGATTATGCGAATTGGCTGGTGCGCGTCGTCTTATAGAAACGACAGGATTTAATTAACACGTTGAATGCTAGGGCGGTCACCAGTGACCGGCACCATTGCGTCGTTTAACACATTGACTGCCAAACTATCGGTCAAAAAGATTGCATAAAGTCTGAGCAACTTATCGAGTGAAATAAAATATGGAAAAATAAAACATATCACACTGAGTAGTTTTCCGAGCTTCTTGCATTTTCTGGGCCACCGTCAAATTTTATACAATGAATATATTAATGTGAAAATTCATTTAGGAATAGCACAAATAATTCCGTCACCCTTATGTGGGTGACGTGGCAGCCAAAGAAATGAACTATCTACAGTGGAACTATTATAGATAAAAATATTCCATCCCAAAATCGAAACCATATTCAAAACAATAATAGCTCCGTTGTACGTAGCTGATTTCCTTTCATGCATATGAAATTAATTACTGTTACTCGCACTTAAAGCATTAAAATTTCTATCGATTTCGTAACTGTATACCTAGCAACGTAAAAGTTGTTTAAATAATAGTGTGACAATTTTTAGTGGCGTCTTAGAGGCGCCATTCGAGTTCAAAGGGTTAATAGAAAATCCCAGAAAAATGTTTACCGTTTCGAAATTGTTTGAAACGAAACGAGACGAACGCTCGGATGGAAAAGTTGGAGGAATTCTTAGTTTGGGAAGGATTTCTGAGGATGTTGCTCGTCGAACGGATACACAGCCTAACGGCACGGTTAACCCCTTGGGTACGGATTTATTTGAGAAAATATTTGCATGTGGAACGGAAATAATTTTTGGTTGCTTGGAGTAGTATGTAAAGGCAGTACATTTTACGTAAGAATGTATTTATTTCTAAAATATTGGTGACATATGTAGTATTAAGATGTCTTCAACTAATTAGAATTGCAAAACAAAAATAAATTAATAACAACAAAATAAAACTAAATGAAATGTACCTAAAAGTTTAATTTTTGGTTTGACGTCTTAGACACGTCATCCGCTCTTAGGGGAAAAAAGTGAATGACGTGTCTCAGACGTCAAATGTACCCAAGGGGTTAAGAAAGAGTTCTAGAAACGCTTCGATCCTTGTTGTCCTCGCCACCTCGATTCCCAGCGATCATATACATATTCAAAATACGATACTCGAGAAGTAGATCACCGGGGCAGAGAAAGGAATAAGTCGATACGTTCTGCAAACGAGAACAGACGATCGTGTGATGTAGATCGGCGGCGATATCAGTTTCAGTCGTCTATTTATTGCCACGCAGATGAAGTAATTGTCGTAGGAGAGCGAGCCTGAAAGGTCCCCTGTATATCGTTGCTCCCGATCCAATCTACTCAACGACACGGTCGCAGCTTAAATCGAAGACATGATTTAATCCCGAGGCTGTGCTCGATCCATCGATCCCTTCGTCGACTTTCCGTTCGAAAGTATCTCGAATCATCCCCGTCCTGGTAAATTAACCACGGCCGCCTGGATCCGTCGCAGAGTATCGAAATCGTCGTGCGATTCCTACAGTCGTTGCGTTACCGTCGACGGAAAGAGTAACGCGTCTGCACGAAACAAAACCAAAAATATATTTGGAAAAGTTAGCAACTAGAGCGATACAGTGAGCATTCCTGATAAATAACAATTATTTGCATCGGCAGAAATGGATTCGTAGACAGAATTTGAAGAAGCAACAGCCACTGCAATGAGACTATTAACGAAAAGAAAAAAGAAGAACGTCGACTAAAACATTCTGAAAATGGCCGTCCGTGAAATGATGAAAAATGAAAAATATTGCAAACCAATGCAGACCAATCGGGCTCGGAGACGGGTCCAGCTAAACGTGACGCTACTATTGGTGAAACCAGAATAAATTCGAGTTACTTGAAACGAGAGCTTCCCGGGGTTATTCTGTGAAACTTTTTCCTTTACGAAAATGCGATACACGGTTTCGTTTTCGAGTTATCAACGGAAAACAGGAGCCAATCGGAGCGCGGGGGCTGGCTGAAGGCAGCGTGACGTAGTGTCTCGAATAAAATGGCGGCTGGTCAAAGACAGCGTACCATCTGATAGCAATACTCTTTTTCGCGAATAACTCGAGAACGAAGCGTCGAATTGCGAAACTGCAAAGGGAAATGTTACTCGAAATCGCCTGGGGAATCTTCTAATGTAAATGTTTTCGAATTCTAGAAACGCTAGAATAGAGAATCTAGTAGAATCTGAATGCGTCGATCGACGGTTAACATCGCGGTAATTAATACGCAAGTTGCTTGCAAAGTTAACTCGAGTTGGATAGCTGAAATTTCAGACTGCTGCGTCGGACGCGATGTATCGAGCGCGTCGATCGGAATAATCGATGACGGGAAAAAAGGGAAAGGCGTGGAAGCGTGATTTTCCTCGGTTAGGCCAACGTCGGAGGCTCGGCCATTCATCTTTGCCGGATCGGAAGAGAGGTCGGCCCTTCTCTTAGGGAAACGATTTCCGGATTCCCCGCGCTTCTCTGGCAAACGGCGGCTGCAACGGATTGCAGAGGGTTGCATCCGGTCGCATTCCCGTTTTACTCGGACCGTAATTGATCCCGGTATATCGGTTCACCGAAACGATTTAGCAACGAGACGACTAGCATGCGTTGTTGGCCCGCGATTGTGAACACGCGCGTGCGCGAGCACGCGTTCCGTGTAACTTTCGTTGTCCGATTAATTGGACACGTTAATTGGTCTATTCGGTGACGAGTAATTTCGCGTTTTGTTGCTCAATTAAACGGAACGCGGCGCGGCGGTTGCCAGGCTCGATGTAAATGGAACTCGAAAACGCCGCTGGACACGTCGGACACCGTACGCTTTGAATTATGGTCGCGGCAAATTGCTTTTCAAAGTGTACGCGATCTCGAAACCGAATTTTTTCGTTATGTCGATCGACTACAAATGTTTCCGGCGTCCCATTCTGTTGCGGAATGTTCGCCGTTCGCGACGTTCGTTCAATCTTTCGGCCGAGTTTCGCTGGGATCGAACGTTCTTAAAACTAATTATATATTAATATATTAAGAAAAATTATTAACATATTTTGTACAATTTTCTATACAAAAATTCCGGTTTCATATTTGCAGACCTGGCACGTTTTAACCCTTTGCACTCGAATGGCGCCTCTAAGCGGCCACCAAAAATTACCATAACATTATTTAAGCGATTGTTGCATTGCTACGTTCGCAGTTAAGAAATCCTTAAAAATTGCAGTATTGTAAGTACGAGCAATACTAATTAATTTCATATGCAGGAAAGGAAACAAACTGTATACAATGGAGCTATTATAGATAAAAATATTGTTTCGATTTTGGAATGGAACTGTTTTGACTCGAAAGCCTAGGCATTCTTCTGACTTAGGATATTTCCATTTCACACGATGCATTTCACGTTACGCACGTGGAGAATTTTACCGTTACTCGTCCTTGAAATACTTACAATTTTTACGAATTTCTTAGATACGAGCAAAGCGATGTAGAAATTTTTTGAAACTGTGATATGGCAATTTTTACTAGCGCCATTCGAGTGCAAAGGGTTAATAGTCTCGAATCGGTCGAAGATAAATCGAGCTCGCAGCGAAAACGTGAACTGCAACCGTTTAACGACGCGAAATACGGTTGCCGGAGGGAAGGAGAAGGTGAATGGAAGGTGATTAAATACTTTCCGTGGAACTGGTTCTGTCCGAAGCTCGATAAACTCGAACGAATCTCCGGAACATTAATCTGGACACCTCTAAACAGTCATGAACCATTTGACAAGCTAACTCGATGGGTCCGGGGGCTGGCATTCATCGCTTTGACACGTCCCGTTAAAATTAGGCGCGCATAAAGGCCGCCATAAACGAGCTGATTTCACGTGGACGCATTAATCGCTGTTTGCCGAAGTGATTAAAGTAATCACGCCTCCGCTCCCACTCCAGCGGCTCGTTAGTGCCTCTATGAATTTTCCGGCCGTGCCCGGAAAATATTCGAGCCGGCGATATTCGCCGCGCGTACACCAAATCATTTTCGCCTATTCGAATCGGCAATCTCCGACCCGTTCACCCTAAATTAATCATCTTTGTTACCGTTGTAACGAACCGTCCTGTTCAACGATCGTCGGGGTTGTTTGTCAAACCGTCGTCGTCGTCGTCGTCGTCGTTTCCGGCAGATTTCTTCAATGAAAAATACTACCGGCGTTATTTCCCCTCGAACCAATTTAACCCCTTGCCCTACGATTTATTTTGTGGTAACAGTGAGTAGATGTTCTTCGTCCTCCGAAGAACGACGAAAAGAAAAGGAAATTTTATAGCTACCGCGGACGTAGCTATTCTCCAATGACTGAATACGCCCAATAATTAGTTAAAATTTCATTTTGATTTATAGAAAATTGAGGACATACATGTTGAGACGATTCTGTTCGAAGGGGTTAAAAACACGTCCCCGTCGTCGCTTGGAAATAATACTAACTCTCGCACACGCGTGCATGTGCAACAAATTAATAGAAACGTACGCTTTGATCGGCGCGTCAAGATTAAATCGTCACAGCGAAGTTGTGCATTAACAGCGACATTTTCGCGATCAGCGGAATTAAACCGTTCTCGATCTCTGCGAACGGTAAAATTCGAACGGGGAAACTGATAAATTGTGGCAATGATTTAACGCATTAGTAATTTGTATTTTGCTTAGAACGTGCACAAAAGTGTTCGGTTCCGTTTAAGATGGCGGCGACGCGCAGTCCGTTCTTTTTAATCATTTTTTTTCCGGTTGGAATTTTGCATATGCGAAACCAAGCCGGGAGCAGTGACACCCGAATCATTTCCTTCTCTTTTCGGAGGCCGCTGCCTCCGGCGCCATTGTGGCCGCTGAAAAGCCGCGCTCCCATTGGCACATTTCGACCGTTCCGAACGTCTCCGAGTAATCTGCATCCCCCGGTGCAATGATAATGCACCTGAGACGCGGGCCTCGTTTGTTCGCGAGACTTCTCGCAGAGCTGTTGTCTCATCCTGCTCCGAAATCCGCGATATGGGTCACTCCGCGCGAAATCGGAGAATTTTCCGAGCGGAGTTCCGGGTTTTCTTCAAATTCGAACACGCCGTAGTCTTCGGCGGCAACGGCCCTCAAACGAGCTTTCGACATTCTAAAAATTCTAGATCACTGCGAGATCCGCGGAACAAGAAGCATTTCCGGTTCTGCGACGCTTTCCGCGACGCCATTTTGGCGAACGGGACTTACGAGAATTTATTCAAGACACAATTAATCCTGCGCAAAGTTTCTTTTGTATTATATTATCCTAGAATTGTTCTAATAATTATTCTTCCTCTAATAATTATTGGTTCTCCGAGGTACCTATTCGTACAGTCTAACAGCGTGTAACCTGGAGCAGAATTGCAAGCGTTCAGATATTGTTTGGAATTTATTCAAGGGACAATTAATCCTCCGCAACGAAAGCAGATTTCAAATAACAAAAGCAGAAGCCGAATAAAAATTTAGGTGCGCTCGAAACGCGGCTGCTAACAATTTATGCGATTTTACAATAGTATCGCGGTCGCGATCTGCGCGAAATATTGAATGTCGAATTAAAAAGAGCTCGCAGCGGTTCCTACGCGATTTCCGGTAGCATCGCGCGGCCATCGTTTTCACGAAACCTCAGTATTTCCATCTCTGAAATGGATTTTGATATTTAAACGTTTAAACCGGCTGTGCGTTCGGCTGAAATATTACAACATTTCCCGTTTCACTGTTTCACAAATTTCCCGTCGCTTCCGAGCGAGGTGCAAATCAATTGCTTCTGCTAATCAGCCAGGCCGACTGTATTTACACAATTTCCGGTGTTACGTTCTTCGTCGGGGAGCTTCGGACGGAAGCTGATTCTTCGATCTGGGTAATGCTCGATCCCATTAGAACGTCGATGGATTCAATGCGAGCGAGAAATCGCGGACAATTTTCCACTTGCTTGGACACTGTAATGTCTCAGACACGGACGGTGTAGCGAAGAAGAAGGGGAAGATCAAGAAGACGACGACGAAGAAGAAGAAGAAGAGAGAGAAAAAGAAAGGGAAAAATGGAAGAGAAATTGCGAAGGGCTTCGGATTCGATCGGACGTCTTCGGTGCTTAAAGTCTCATGGAAAATGAATGCTCGGCTCTCTTTCCATCGGCGAATCTTGCGACAAAGGTCTTGGATATTCCGTTGCAATCTCGCTCGTGCTTGCGAGCTGGGCGGACTCCATTTTATTATCGAAGACGCTCGACCGTTTTCACGGGAATTATCTTCCGAGAACCTGGCTGTGCTTTGTGCGGCCTCTGCAAGTCCTTCCATTTGTTATTCGATTCAATTTTGTTGCAATTATTGATCATTCGTTTTTGCAGAATCTCGCGACGCTTTGTGCGGCCTCTGCGAGCCGCTCCTTTTGTTATTCGATCCCGTTTTGTTGCAATTATTAATTGTTCGTTTTTGCAGAACCCGGCGTCGCTTTATACGTCCTCCGAAAGCCGTTCCGTTTGTTATTCGATCGTATTTTGTTGCTATTATCGATTACTGGTTTTTAGAGAACTTTACAACGCTTTAAGTTTAATATAATACTTGTCGTTGAAGAATAGGCTTTGCAAAACAGTAATTAGTACTTTCTTTTTAATGTTCTTTGTTTTTCTCGTTGCTTGTGCCAGGTTTTAAAGGTTTTCATATGAAAATGATTAGAAAGGATTCCTAATACTCCTTTATTTGTATCATTTACTAACGCGAATTTTGCGAGATTTGATTCGAACTGTATTTTCATTAGTCCGGTGAACGAGTTCCGTCGGAATACAATTGAAGCTATTCGGCCAAGTTTGACTACAGCTTGCATTTTAATTGTTCGAATTTAAATGTATTAAAATCGAATGACAGTCGACTCAATCTATGCGCGTGTATTCAAATTTATTGAAATGAATTAAACGAATTGAATGAATTTAATTTGAATTTGAATAGATTTAAATTTAATCTTCTGCGAACGTAGCCAAGCCTGGCTTATAGAGCGCGAATGTTCCGTCCGAGGAATTTTGGAAATGGCGTAGCCGAAGTACGCGGGTCGATTACAAAAGTTCAGAACCGTAGTTCTTCGCCGTATGTAATCTATTTTACTTTTTCCAGATTACTTTAATCACCGGGTCGTTTCGTCCGTGAAATATCGTTACCGTCACCGTGTTTTACGTTTCTTCGCGTTATTCTTCATCCTACTTTTTTTCCCGCGGCCATTATTACCGTTCCGTAGCGCAATAAATACACCATTATTATTATTTAGTGTCCGAACTATCGAATCTACGGGAAAGAAGCACAGCCCGGCTTCCTCGAGGCCATCTTGGCTAGATATAACTACGGCTAGACGTCTAGACATTGTTTGGAACTCAGTCAAGGGAAAATTAACGGCCCTTATTTAATATTTAATTTTTTACGAGATATCTCGTAGTGGGTGCTACAAGTTTAGATTGGCTACAAATGGCTATTTGAGTTAAGAACTATTGATAAAGGATGAATGAAAAATATCTATAGTGTAGAGAACATGTTGATCATCAATTTTTATTATTAAAATTATTATTAAAACTATATATTAAATTAATGTTATTAAAATAAAACCGTGGCACCCAGGGCAAGACAGTCAATGGGTTAATCTGAATTATTTCCGCTGCTATTAGAAGTCAGAGAAAATTATTAAATAGGATGTACATAGTCTTAAGGTGTTCATGCGACAGCGACGACAAAACAATCCTGCGTAGATCATTTTAACGATCCTTTCCAAGGTTGTCGTGTGTTCTACGCGTCAATGTGCATCTTCTTGCAAGACGATGCAGTAGACGACGTCGAGACGAGGTTCGACTTCAAACTGAAACTGATTTTTCAATCTTCAAGGTCGCTGCGAGGTCGCTTCAAGGTCAGGGAGTGTAGGAAAGAGGTACCTCGTTCCGTAAAAATATTTCTGGAAGTTGCAAAGCGTAATGTGTACGAGGAACGTCGTGGAATCGCAGAAACGTGCTTCGTCGGCGGCGATTCCCGAAGAAAACGTTCCGCCGCTTTGCATAAACATGCGGTTCGCGGTTATTATACCGGCGGTGCACGATAACGAATCGTACGTGTGTCGTTGGGAACGCGGCCGTCGTTCCGACGCAACTTTTCTCATTTCTCGACGGGCCGGCCTCGATTCCGTTCGGTAAAACTGCTCGGAGCGGAATCGTTGCCGCGTACCGGACCGCCGCGGAAATGTTTTCCTATGAAAATGATTTTCGTGAAAGTTCCGCGGCCAGGGACGGCGAGCGGAGGGGCGGTCGCGTCTGCTTCCGGCCGGAATTGAACGCGGGCCGAGGCTGGCTGGATTTTACGGAAGGTCGGCGAACTTGGTGCAATTTCGTTTCTCCGGATCGAGTTAGACATTTCCCGACTCGGTCAAGCGACCCCGCGAACGTAACAAGACTGTAAAGAATCCTCGAACTGCTTCCCCTGGAGCGAGGACCTTCGAAAAAAGACTCGACGACCGACCCAGTGTCCTTCGAGAATCTCCAAAGCGACGTAAGAACGTCCAGTTATGTTTGGGAATTTTTCAAAGACGTCGAGGACCGATGGAAAATTGCGGAAGGATTCGAGGATCGCCCGGAGACCCCCGAGCTTCCTGCGAGGCTGCCAAAGGAGCTCGCCAAGCTGACGAACATTTTTGATTTATCATAGTTGTCGTCGAACGACACCGAGGGATCGTAGAGGTGATTTCGGAACGTTGAAAAGATATTGGAAATTTTTCTGGCGGCTTATGATCGTCCAAAATCTTTAGGTCTCCGATTCATTTGAAATTTTGGCTACACGTTTCTAGATACGCAGGAAGAGTGTATGTCAATTTTTAAGTCGATCGGAATCGAATTGCAGCCGTGGCGCGACTTTGAACTTTCGGTGCGATCAATGGTGAAAATGGGAAAAATTGGGGTTGATAAAAGATAGCTTCCTGAAGTCCCCTGTTACGCTAGTCTAGATTTTGGGGGCTCTTCTTAAAGAGGAAGGTTTGGGGAAGATTTTCGTTTTTGAATCATGT
Organism: Agapostemon virescens; assembly: GCA_028453745.1. Taxonomy (NCBI): domain Eukaryota; kingdom Metazoa; phylum Arthropoda; class Insecta; order Hymenoptera; family Halictidae; genus Agapostemon; species Agapostemon virescens. Next base: position 16,152,570 of record CM052091.1, read on the forward strand.
CGATAGCTCTAATAGTTTGGCCGGGGCACGACTTCAAAGATTTGCCAAATATTGCCACGAAATCGCTAAATATTGAAGGTATACCCCTTCTTAAAATCGCGAAAAATCATTAGGTCTCCGATTCTTTTGAAATTTTGGCTACGCGTTTCTAGACACGTAGGAAGAGTGTATGCCAAATTTTAGCTCGATCGGAATCGAATTGCAGCCGTGGCGCGACTTTGAAATTTTGCTTTGCAGCCGTGGCTTGAACGGAACGGCACAGAATTTCCGCGTGGCGCTTAACGTGTTAAAACAATTCCAAGATTACTAAGAGATAGTTAGACATTTTTTTAAAGGTCCTGCCTCCTGGCAGAAGGCTCCGCCGAGACCCGAGGATCCTCGAGGAACATTTCGGGATCCAGCAGGACTCCTTCCACGATCACGAATCGTGCAACTTCGAAAACGTTTTCCAAAGTTCATTTTTTGGGTTAGTTATTCTTGCTTTGCACGGCAGGATTTTCAACAGCGGTTTTTTTACGGTTTCATTATGGCGAAAGCGTTTAACGGATTTTTCTCGCCACAAAGACGACCATCGCGTCGATCGTTTCCTCCGAGCTTCGAGAGAAAAAAGGACCGGACCTTGGATCGCCGTTATAGGATCGTTGCCGCACAAAGCGGACGGATGGAACCGCGAGGAATCATTTCATTTCAAAGAAACCGCGCACCGTATCCATCCTGCGGATCGATATCCTGCGAGAAGGAGAGAGTTTCTTTTCGAAAAAGAACTGGTTGATCTGCGGTAGATTATTCTCCTTAACTGCGTTTCCAGCGGCAAAGCGACCGATCGCTGGAAAATTCTACGGTAAAAAATTAAATGACCCGCGATAATGCCGTCGTGAACTGGGATTTTGGATATCGGATGACCCGCGTGCGAAACGCTGATAAAAAGATTACGACAACGACAAGAATAATACGAAGAAATTACTTGTTACCTCTTGACACGCTCGCGCGAAATATTTAATAAGTAATCTCGTGGTGGTTGAATTATTGTACAATTTTACAGATACGATCTAGAGGCATCGTATTAGCTATAGACGTCGCATTACTTTAAAAACTTAGACGCATCATAGATCTTTCATTTAAGAAAGACTCAAATTGGTCCCTTTTAATATTCGCTCATTTTGATATATACTCGAGTTAAATATTTAATAAATAATCGGTAGGTTGTTGAATTATTGTATAACTTTACAGACACGATCTAGAGATATCCCCTCGAACTTTCCTCCAACCCTGACCTTCCACTCACCAAAAATTCTAAACACAGAAATTCGACCGTTCGCACGATAGACATTTTTCAATGGTGTTTCTGAGCGAACCTCGCGCGCGGTGTCTCGCTAAAAAAGATTTGGCAAAACGTTCCCGGAGTCCGGGCTGCGAACCATTAAATTTTTAGCAGCGTGTCTCGCCCGTTTCGCAAATAACCACCGGTGTTTCGCGCGCGGCGAGCAACCGTGTCGCCATTGTGGAGTCGTTGGATTTCTAAGCGTGTCGGCAAAATTCTTCGTCGCGTTCTTGCTTCGAAGTCACACTCGAGCGAATAGTTTCGGCACGGTTTCCCGCGAGAGTCGCAAACCGAGAATGATATATACCCGTCGTCCTCGTGTTGACTCTGGTCGATTTTTTTGCGGGTTCCGTTTCTCGCCGGGGAGCCTCGTTCGAGCGGAATCTCGTCCGCGCCGAGAAGAAAAGGAAACAAAACGGAAAAATGTGGTGGCGCGCGCGGCCGAGACCGATGGGAGCTTCTCGGACGAGATCGCGTTCGCTCGTCGGTTGTAAGAAAAAGGAAAAAGTGAAAGTTCGTCGGACGCCGCGAGGAGGAGAGGCATTCCGCTCGAGGAGAACGCTAGGACGACGTGTAACGAGCGTTGCCAGCCGATCGCGCGGAATCGCTTCCGCGTGCCCGCTTGCGAAACCGCGCTCCCGGCTTCGACAACGATTCCCGTAAAAAACTCAACCGCCTCGTGAATGTCAGAGCCAATGATCCACGTATGTTTACGTCTACCAACGATTTCCTCCGCGTTCTTTGGGAACGATCAGGCGATCATTTCGTTGTTCCCACGTTTTACCCCCTTCGCAAGTCCCTCGAAGCTTTGGTCCAGTTATTAGGTAAATCGGAAAGTTCCGTCCGTTTTTTTACAAAAAGTAAAGCTTTATTCATGAAAGAAAATGAAAAAGTACGTTAATCAAAATATTGTCCATCGTTAGCGATGACTTTTTCCCATCTTTCGGGC
>CM052091.1:16167200-16178011 GCA_028453745.1 Agapostemon virescens
GTGTACAGACGCCCTGCCAATTTCAAAAACATTTTCAAATCCGAGAGAACGGTTACAAAATCTACGCGGACGAATTTGTTAAATAATTTTCAGCAGCCAGAGGGGATCGAGAAATATTTAGTGACAGACCGACAGGCTGCTTTAACAATGCCTATTAATTTTAACAACGCTCGCAACCAATCGGCAGTGTATAAAAATATTCCTCGATACGTTCAAGCTTCCTCATTAATTTCAATAACATCCAGAACCATTTTTAAAACGTTCGAACGCTACTTTTTGAGTTATTTGTCTGCACCGAAGCTTCGCTAACAACTTTAGAAACGGGCTTTGATTATCGGAGCGTGATCCGAATGCGTTTTCCGAATGAAAAGTAGCTCGGAGAGCAAATGGTTAATCGCTGATCGATCGAGGGCTGTGCCACGGTGACGATGGGGGTGGCTCGGATCGAATGTTCGCGAGGGAGCGCGCGCGCGCGCCAATAAATTCGCCCCGGTGATTAAAACCGATTGTTTGAACTGCGCGCGGTAGTAGTCACCTTAGAGCTCCGATGAAATGATTCGTGGATCTCTGTGTCTACCGGTTTATCCGGGGATCGAAAGTTGCACCCGGTTTCGCAGCGTCGACGTGCCCCGTGGAACCGGCTGTTAAATGAAGCGGCAGCGTTTAACGCGGCGTCGTTGCTCCACGCCGGAACAATTCCCTGCTAAACGACGGCCCGATGCGTCCGTTCCGACTTGCTCGCTGCAATTTGCTCTAATATCGTTCCGCTTGTCGCCGCTCGACGAATCCGCCCTATTGCTTCGTTACACCGTATCGACACGAGCCCCTAACGCCGCCGCCTTTTAACCGCTGCCTCCATTCCGATCGAACGCGTTTCGACTCAAAATCCGACGTTCACCAGACGCTGCTACCCTTTTTAATTTATATCTCGGGCCCCCTGAATTTTATGCAATTTTATTTGCAACAACAGACGGTCGAAAGTACGAAATACGACCTGCGTCGCACGCGGACGGTTTTACCCTGCAATAAATCATGGCAATCCCTCATTGACCATTTCCCACTCCTTTGGATATACTCCTTCAGGCGTACGCCTTCGAGCACACTCCTTCCGTCATTTCTACAACCAATTAACCCTTTGCACTCCAAGCAATTTGAATTCCTAACTCGAGACATTTTTTGTCCTAGAATAATTCCATTATACGTGGTTCATTTCCTTTCGTGCATAGCAAATTTTTTACTATTAACCGTTTGCACTCGAAGCAATTCCATTCCAATATTGAAACAATACTTTGTTTACACTTACAATTATAATTGTTAGGCTACGTGTGTTCTTCGATTGCAACGATCGATCATCCCTCCGTCTGTTTTCACTGGTTGTTTATTGTCCGTGGTAGAATTAAAAATTCTTTTGGACCTCGTCAATTCCACTACAAAATCGAAACAATATTTTTATCTATAAAAACTCCACTGTAGATAGTTCATTTCCTTTCGTTCATACGAAATTAATTAGTATGACTCGTACTTCGAATTTTAACATTTTATCAATTTTTCAACTGCAAACCTAGCGATGTAAAAATTGTTTAAATAATAGTACGGAAATTTTTAGTGACGCCTTAGAGGCGCCATTCGAAGGCAGAGGGTTAATCGTGTTTGCGACACTTCAATTTTCACTTGCTTCTTAAATACAAACATTGTGATGTAAAAATTGTTTTGAATAATATTCTGCCAATTTTTAACGTCGCTTCAGAGGAGCCATCGGAGTGGTAAGGGTTAAAAAGCGCTGTATTCCTTTGCCAAAAACTACCCTCAACCGGTCACGACAAAACCGAGGTGACGACGAGTAATTAATTTCGTATGAACGAAAGGAAATGGACTATCTACAGTAGAGATATTGTAGATAAGAATATTGTTTCGATTTTAGAGTGGAATTGCTTCGAGTGCAAAGGGTTAACACTAAACCTACCAAGCAGTAAAATAGACTGGTACTTGCTGTCTTATAAAACTGTCAAGATTTAATATATTTAGATTATGAGCAATGTTACTCGCAACCGGTTAAAAATGGCCGCTTCCAGATTTCTTACTATAAAATTATTAAAACGACAAGCATGCTCTCTTTAGAAACAGTTAGACAAAAATTTGTAGCAGAGAACGTAGCACAATAAGAACCGGAGAAGTATTAATATAAATTAATTGAATTCCATCGTTCTTCTAAAGCGACACGCACTAGGCGATGTTCAGACTTTAGGGTTTACTCAGGGTTTACCGTTAAACATATTACTTTGTTTGTAACGAAGTTGTCGAGGCCGTTGGTTATACGGTTAAAATCGGCAATTAATTTATACGGTTATCGGAAGGCGAACTTCACGTTTCGTAATTAAATGAAGGGGTGATTAGAAAAGAAAGGACTTGTTTAACGAACTCTCTCTCCCTCTCTCGGACGGCAGGATCGAAGAAACAGGGTGGAAGAGGTCTGCCGTCGGCTAGAGAGATAGCAGCGTGTTCGGTAACGAGTGGTTGCCGGGAGATCAGCTCGGGCTTCTCGTAATGAGGAATTCCTCCTAGGGACATTTGGTCGGGCGCGCATCCTCCGCGGCTTTGTGCTTCGCGTCGAGGCTCTATCGCCGCGTGTCGAGGCTTTGAGCTTGCACGAGGTTGCACAGATTCACGGGCTCGCAGGCAACATAGGCTCCTAATTAGGCCAGGCAACTCGCGCCTCGCCTCGTCGCGGCCAGGTTTACATGCCGCGTTTACATGGCCACAAAAAAATTTCCGCGTTCCTCGGAAGGCGTAGCGCATCTACTTAAGAATCTCTTCCTTCTCCTTAATCATTCAACCTAGCTCCAAAACAATTTATCTACGTTATTCGCACCATTCGGACAGCATCTCGTAATTCCATAAAATCCGCAGTCGAACCTTCTGAAATCGGTAAACCGTTTACTGGATTTTATATCCTAGATGTACGAAGATTATCTTCCAAACGCCTTCGTAGAATCCTTACAGAATGTCTTGCAACATTTGATTATTTTACAGACTCGTCGACTGTTCCCCTCCACGGAAATCTTAAGTAAATGACGAAAGATTTATGCGCGTTTTGAAGGGAAACCAGAGTAGGAAGGATTCGTGTCTTTTGACTGCCATCCTGAAGCATTCCTCCGAAGAGTAGCGCCTTTGCTCGTCCTTTCAAAATAATGTCTTCTTTAAAATAAATTGTCTCTTCTATTCCATAACATTTTTAAAACGGCATATGGCAAGGGTTAACATCGCCAAGGAATTGATCCCGAATGCCATTGATTTTGCAACTATTATATACTTTTGACTGCCATCCTGAAGCATTCCTCCGAAGAGTAGCGCCTTGCTCGTCCTTTCAAAATAGAGTCTTCTGTAAAACAAATTGTCTCTTCTGTTCCGTAACATTTTTAAAACGGCATATGGCAAGGGTTAAGATCGCCAACGAATTGATCCCCAACGCCATTGATTTTACGACGATCGTTTTCAAGCAGCGCAGCAACGACAGTCACTGTTGTGCGCCGTGCAACGTTTTAAACAATTTCCAGGGCGCCTTGAAATGTGATCGAATTTTGTTCTCAGGCTTGCTCGAGATTGCACAGATTCATGGGCTCGCAGGTAACGTAGGAGTGTGCGCCTGCGTAGACTTCTAATTAGGCCAGGTGATTCGCCAGGTCGCGACCAGGTTTAGCCATGCTGCTGGTTTTCTTCGACGACACGGTTAGACGGCTTCGGAGCAGCGGCCGCGTTTCACAGCCTTAGCTCGCGTATTATGCGTGTATCTTCTTCGGGTCGCGGTTTCCGGAGCGGCGGAAAGGCGGCGGGGCGAGGGACGGAGGACAGTTTCCTCGCGAATGAAAGGACCGAGGACCGCGTCAAAGCGCTCCAGGCATTTTTCAATTACCGTCTGTTACCCGAGCACCGAAACCAAAAGCTGAATCGCAGAAATGGGACGACCAAGATTCGGCGCAAACCGGCCGCTGGCTGGAACGCTGTTTTGTCGCTGAATATGCCATTTTCCTTCGCGCTCCCCGACCACTTTCACAATTTCTTAGATACCGACGCTGCGAAATTATTTTAAATAACATTCTGGCGGTTCCAAGCGGCGAGCAAACGCCGAAGGGGATTTCAAACGTTTTTTTCGTTTGCCATTTTGCGAAAGGACGCTTCCTTTCCGAGTCATTGGCGAAAAACACGGACCGTTTGGAACGCGACAAGGACGGACTTATGGCGATCTCATGGCGGCTCGACGACGCGCTTTGGAATCGTCGAAAAGTGACTAAAAGTGACGAGCAAACGCCGAAGAGGATTCCAAGCGTTATTGTCTTTTGCCATTTTGCGAAAGGACACTTCGTTTCCGAGTTATGAGCGAAAAACACGGACCAATCGAAACGCGACAAGAGCAGACTTATGGCGATCTCATGGCGGCCCGACGCCGCGCTTTGGAATCGTCGAAAAGTGACTCAAAGTGACGAGCAAACGCCAAAGGGGATTTTAAGCATAATTGTCTTTTGCCATTTTGCGAAAGGATGCTTCGTTTCCGAGTTATCAGCAAAAAACACGGACCAATCAGAACGCGACAAGAGCGGACTTATGGCGACCTTATGGCGGCCCAACGCCGTCCCTCGGAATCGTCGAAAATTGACGAAAAGTGACAAGCAAACGCCAAAGGGGATTCCAAGCATTATTGTCTTTTGGCATTTTGCGAAAGAATGCTTCGTTTCCGAGTTATCAGCGAAAAACACGGACCAATCGGAACGCAACGAGGGCGGGCCTATGGCGTCCCGACGCCACGCCTCGGACAGCATGGCGACTGATCCATGCTGCAAATCGCTCGCCGCGTTTTTCGCTGAGAACTCGAAAACGACTCGTCCGATCGCGATTCGACAAAAGGAAACGTTGCTCGGATTTCTCTGGGGAATCTTACGATACGGATTTCGTCGAGCTCGCGGGACACCTTGTACGGCTATTTCTAGAAAGAAAGCTGGACGAGTTTGGAAATTTCGCGGATCGATAGCAACGTTATCGAACGTTGTCACATACGAACACGCCGATTCCCGTCAGCGTTATCAGGGCGGCGGGAGGACGGCGGTAGAGTGGGTTAACTGGGTCACCGGGCCAGAAGTCCAGTATAATGAGGATGACCGTAATTTCAAAGGATAAGCTACCTTTCCACTCTGCCAGGAGCGAGCCAGCCACTCGTCGATTCTACTTGGAGACCCCGGGGTCTCTTTCTCTCTCTTTCTCTGTTGGCGTCCATTAAAATTCTACCGGATGAGGGGAAGCTCGAGCCGATCGGCGATAGTCCGAGCCTTCCCTCGGAGCGGAACCGAGCGGAACGGAGCAGAGCGGAGCGGAGCAGTGCGGAGCGGAGCACGGAATGGCTTTAATCCAATTTCGATTGCGCGGAACAACGGATGTTTAGCTAAGATCCGCGGAGTCGGCTGCTCTCGAGATAAGTAGGTTAAGGGTCTGCCTCTCTCTCTCTCTCTCTCTCTCTCTCTCTGGCTCTCTCTCTCCTCTCTCTCTGGCTCTCTCTCTCTGCTGCGCTCTCTTCTCTCGACTATCCCCGGTTGGTTACGTGGACGTCGTCGACGGATCGCGTGTATTGTGACGACACGTACCCGCCGAGGGCCTATATGCGCGCACACGGCTACGAACCCTTCCACTTTTCACATTGGAAACGCGCCACCGGCGTCGATAACATCTTTTTGTGTCGTCTGGGCGTTCCTTGACCCCCTCCGTCGAACGTTCGGTTCATTAGAAAATGGCAACTTCCTCGCCAGAACGGAAAACGCTCGGCGAAGTGCGACAGAAGATTGCTCTCGAGCATGGTTTACTTCATTTGATTTTCCTTTCGGCGTTCCTTGACCCCGCCCGTCGAACGTCTCGTTCATTAGAAAATGGCAGCTTCCTTGCCAGAACGGAAGACGTTCTTCGATGCACGATAGAAAATTCCTCGAGACCGGTTCGCTTCCCTTGATTTTCTCGTTGCTTGACTCCCGGGCGACGCTTTTGTTCACTGAAAAATGGCACCCAACTCGCCAAAACGGAAAGCGTTCGTTGGAGCGCGATAGAAAATTGCTACAGGTTCGTTCATTTCATTTAATCATCCGTTGGCCGTTGCTGGGCCACCCGGCAATGCGTTCGTTCACTGAAAAATGGCACCCAACTCGCCTAAACGGAAAACGTTCGTTGGAGCGCGATAGAAAATTGCTACAGGTTCGATCATTTCATTTAATCATCCGTTGGCCGTTGCTGGGCCACCCGGCGATGCGTTCGTTCACTGAAAAATGGCACCCATCTCGCCAAAACGGAAAGCGTTCGTTGGAGCGCGATAGAAAATTGCTACAGGTTCGTTCATTTCATTTAATCATCCGTTGGCCGTTGCTGGGCCACCCGGCAATGCGTTCGTTCACTGAAAAATGGCACCCAACTCGCCAAAATGGATACCGTTCGTTGGCGTGCGATAGAAAATTGCCGCGAACTGGTTCGTTTTATTTAATTATCCTTTTGGCGTTGCTTGACCCCTGGCGATAGATTTGTTCATTAGAAAATGGCACCTTTTTCGCGAAAACGGAAAACGTTCATCAACGAGCACTAGAAGATTGCTCGAAACTGGTTTTCCATATTTAATTATCCTTTTGGCGTTGTTTGACCCCTGGCGATGGATTTGTTCATTAGAAAATGGCACCTTTTTCGCGAAAACGGAAAACGTTCATCGACGAGCACTAGAAGATTGCTCGAAACTGATTTGCCATATTCAATTGTCCTTTTGGCGTTGTTTGACCCTTGGCGATGGATTTGTTCATTAGAAAATGGCACCTTTCTCGCGAAAACGGAAAACGTTCATCGACGAGCACTAGAAGATTGCTCGAAACTGGTTTGCCATATTCAATTGTCCTTTTGGCGTTGTTTGACCCTTGGGGATGGACTTGTTCATTAGAAAATGGCACCTTTCTCGCAAAAACGGAAAACGTTCATCGATGAGCACTAGAAGATTGCTCGAAACTGGTTTTCCATATTTAATTATCCTTTTGGCGTTGTTTGACCCTTGGGGATGGACTTGTTCATTAGAAAATGGCACCTTCCTCGCCGTTGGGGGTCAGATAATTGGTACAAGATTGAAATAGCGCGTGCCAACGAAATTATTCTCCACGGAGCAGAGACGTGCACAAAATTGCGAAACGATCGCCGGTAGTTAACGCGCGTAACCGATCGAATAAAGATCCTGGTCGAAGGTTTATTCTCGCTCTCGCATACACGAAACTCGAGATCCGATGGCTGGCCAAGCCGCATCGTCCAGGGAGGATCTTTGCGCAGGTGTCCCGGCCAGAAATCTGATCGTAGCGAGCCGCTAAATCTCTCGCCAATGGATCCATTAATTCGGAGCTCGTTCACATATTACCAAATCGATCGTTATAACGTCTGCGGTCAGCTGGTGTCGGCAAACAGTGGTTCGGTAACCGGAGCGAGGGAGACAGAAAGACAGAGACAGAGAGAGAGATAGCTCCGTTAGGTAATCTAGCGGCTGGCTCTCGGAAGTTGGACCGCATAAGTCTCGCTTCCGTCGGTGTTAAAGGTAATCCAACCCCTAAATTCGTCATCGGTTTATCGCATACCGACGACCACGACTACCACGACGACGACGACGACGACGACGACGACGATGCGTTCGATCGATAGATCGACGGGATCTTTCGTTATCGCGGCATCGTTAGCGAGATACAAGGGATTGTGCTCCGGTTACAGGATTAATCTAACGCGATACCGGACGGTTAGCCGCGTTACGAGACGCGGCGATGTTACAGCGGATTTCACGGTGTTCCGGCACGTATAGTTCCAGCTGGAAGGTATGCCGATGCATAATACATTAGAAAATGTCGCTGGAAAATGTCCCCGGAACGACGTGTACACGCCAGTTTCAACCCCATCTCGCGAGCGAACAGACGCTCGCAGGAAACTGCCTTTGCAAGCCTTTTCCGGAGTTAATCGCGATGGGAATATTTTAACAAATTTGTCACACGTTCTAGACACTCGGACCGATGACGGAGAATTTTTTCAGATTTTTAGGTCGACGATCCTTGACACAGAAAATCAAACAAATTGCTTCTGCTCTTCTGGCTCGCGATTCGAGCACGGTGCCGCGACGTCGCTACCGTTCAACAGAGTCGTCCGTGTTCCCTGTTAACAGCTCCTCGACGAGGCACCGCGTGCGACGTTTCCGCAAAGGGAAAGACTCCTCGATGTAACCCCAGGAATCATCTTTTTCAAAGAGCTCGAATAGTTTCGGGACACCCTGTGTGTATATATGCATTTCGAAAGGACACAAAGGAAAACGGGAAACATCGTAAAGCGAGATCTCGACGGCTCGCGCGATCCGGGAACGAAATCTCGCTGGAAAACGCGGGGGTGGACGAGATAGACGACCAAAGAAGAGACAGAGAAAGAAAGGGAAAAAAAGGAATATCGACAAAAGGAGAGAGCAAGAGAGAGAGAAAGAGCGCTTTAAATTCCTTTCACAAGCGGACGCTCTTCCGAGCCGTTTGTCGCGCGGGTTAGAGACAACTTTGCGTAGAACGCCTCGGAATATAAAACTTGCAGCGGCTGTCGTCTCCTTCCCCCCGCCGCCCCATCCATCCGGTGAACTTTCGAACTTCGAGCCGAGTCCTGCTTTTTAATTAACCCCTCCCCGATAATAATTCCCCCTGCACTCCTGCACAGATTCGATTCCAAACTCGATCGTCAGAATCGTTGGAACGCAACGAAATTCTTGGTTCGAGCATTTGGGTTTAACCCTTTCGCTGCTACGGTCGAACGTTTCGAAATGAAGCGTTAATCGACTCTGGAATCGACGACGTCTACCAGCGAATATATTCGATCTATTCGATTCGATGCTCGCTGTAACAGCAAGTCAGTTACCAATCCTGCATTACTTGAATTCCCTAATTTTGTTATAACTTTTTAACGAAACTCCAGCGATAATGGCCACCGGTGTCCATCGAATCGTCTGCGATCCTCGAGAGAAATTCTGTTAAAGAATCCTGATTAGAATCCTGAAAGGAAAGTTTCTTTTCTTTTTAACAAATACTAAGTGTCGCTTTTTAAAGAAAGTAGATTACAGAGAGGATTTCTAGCCCGAAATTTCGTTGCTTCGTTGCAATTGCCTCGTTGAGCTTTCCATCGCGATTCTCTTTTCTCGGCGAGGCGGTTCGTTTCGATCGAAAGTTCTTTCGGCCGGTTGCACTAATTAAAACGTCCCGCGACATTACTATCGGCCCCGCGCAACCCCTTCTCCACGGCTTCACGATCCGCCGCCGCGATTCGGCTGTTCGTTTTGCCGAGATTATTGCGATTCGCGTTGCGCAATGCTCTCCCGATCGCGCAACAAATGGCTCGTTTGTGCTCGCAAGCTCGTTAGAATAACGTTGAACTTGTCCCCGGCGATATTAAAAATTGAAATTGGACGCGGAACTTGCGCGGTGAATTAAGTCCGCGCGTTCCCGTCGAGCTGTTCCGCCTGACGGACGTTATTCGCTATCAATTATTTATCGATGTACTCTTATTCGGAGGACGAAATAAAGTGCGAGTTTCGTCGACGGAACACCAGAAACAAGACTAAACGTAATTTTTTATTTCAACTTTTCCTTGCCGAACAACGATGCACATTCTTCTGTGAATAGTTTAATGAATTTTTTCCGTTGCGAAAGTCTAGCGAAGAAACTTTGTATACGAGTCGAGAGACTGATTCTGATCGACTATAATAATTGAGTAACGTCAGCTAGGTACCGGAAACGAAAGATAATAAAATAAAACGTTCGGAACAGAAGCCGGAAGCGAAAGGTAATGAGATAGATAATATTGAGAATGAAAATTAAGGCGAGAGCATCGTATTTGCATTTTCTTTCGATCGAGGCACTCCCGGGGTAACTCGATGTCGAAGAAAAAAAGAAAAAGAGGTAAAAACGTTCCGGCGAGGATAATTTCTCTTGATGCGACGGCAGATCTGCTTTGAAGAATTTCTGTCGATTGATCAAGACTGTCTTTGTCCTTTAAATTATATATTTCCATCCACTTCGGAACTCCTTGGAAGACCGGTGTGCCGCCTTTGTATCGGTCCAGAGAGAAAAAGCGAGGGAAGAGCAAAAGCGGAGGGAGAAAACTCGTAGAATTTTTCCGGTCGAGCAAAGGACGCTTCCGGCGTCGTCCATTAACGCTCGATTAGAAACGTATCTTTCGTAAAATTACGCTGTCCTCGCCGGGAACTTCCGCCTCGGCAAACAGCAGGGGCGTCGACCGAACATTCTTCTCTCGCTTCCGGTTCCCGTCAATTTGTTTCGAGAATCGACGGCGAAACTATCTTCCTCTCGTCGAACCGTAACTTCCGTCGCGGAATCAACCGGCGGCCAAAAAATATACGCTCTCTCTTCCGATTCGAATGAAACTGGACAAATCGATTTTGATGAAACGGTTTGCAACTATTTTTACTTACCGATACAATTTTATTATTTCCATCGGCGAACCGTAAGAACCGAGGGATTCGAGATATTGCCGTTTTGCGCAAGTTTTATTGCTACGAGTTGCGCAAACTCGTTCCAAGTCCGAACGATCGTCGTCGACGAACCGCCGCCAATAAACGTAACGTAAGGTGAGAACTCCGTTATCCAGGAAACGGCCATTCTAGTTAACCTTTCGTGAAAATTGCCACGCTATCGTTTAAAACGATTTTAACTTCATCTTTGTCTTCAATCTCATTCCACTTAATTTCATCTTCGTCTTCAACTCCACAAACTTAACTCCATTCT
>CM052091.1:16195617-16207843 GCA_028453745.1 Agapostemon virescens
CGTGAAAAAAAATCGTACATCAATTTTTAAGGCGTCGTTGCAAAGAGTAGACTTCAATCTTCAAGTCTCTGAAGTTTTGTGTACGAGAAAAATTGTTTACAGTTTTGGGAGACGTTTGAAGTTGCTCTTTTTTTAAAGAAAAATGTAGGCGAGCAAAAACTGCCAGGTTCGTTTCAATGACGCGATTCATTTCGCGCTACGAATGTGCAGATGAAAGGACGAGAAAACTCGAATTTCCACCGAGGACAGCTATCTCGGCGACGGTAGATCGATCGAGGATGATCTTCTCGATCGTCGAAACCCGTTGGAAAATCGTTTCGGTTTGCGAGCTTCTCGAAAGCCCGCGAAAGCAGCGATAATTGCTCGCCGCTCTAATCCGTGGACGGGTGAACGAAAGCGTGAGTAAATCGAAAGAACGTTTGCGGCGAAGAAAAAAACTCGTGCGATACATCTTCCGTGGATTTGCAAGGCTCGCGATTTCCCAGCAACGACCGTAAAATCACGAGTGGCTCGCAAATGGCGCGATCCGGTACCGATTCGCACGGCGGTTTCCAGTTTCCACCGTTTTGAGCGCACTTACCTCGAATTATCCGTTGCGTTCGTTTGCTTTCCCGCCGCGGATAAACAAGACGGATCTCCATTCGACGACCAGTCCAGCGGGAAATCGACCTTCTTAACCCTGTCGCCGCGAAACGCGCCCGCAGGCCGTTTCATTCTGTAATTGCAACGGCCTTTTCGAGTATTCGGAACTCGAAAAATTACATTTGCGGCTGGTCGCGCGAAGGACGTACTAAAGTCGCCCTCATTTTTCTTAATGACCTGACGCAGAGCAAAAAAGACGCAGGGAAATTGGGAAATAGGCTACGGCCAGAAAGTTCGGTGTCCCCTTTCTCCTAAAATCCTACAAAAGCCAGAAGAACTAAGAAAAGCGTTCCGTTTTGGGCCTGCTGGAGGATTCACGCGCTGGGACCTAAAAGGCCCTTCCTCGGACGCCGGTACGTCGGAAAATGGCGAATCATGTGCCAGCGGGAAATCGTGTCAATCCGTCGGCGAGCGTGGAACTTTTGACAAAGCAAACGCAGAAAGTGTGTCAAATGCGGAACCGCAATTTTCTTCCGGAAAACTGAGAATGGAATCGTGGACGGAATCCCAGGCGAGTTGTTGTCGATTTTCCAGGCTACGTATCCTCCATAAATTCGCGTCGCGCGAGGATAACTAGAACCGTGGATATACGCTGTGTTAACGCGTGCTCCTTAAAACTCACCGTCGACATAATTAATTTCGCTCCGACGCCCCGCCCCTCGTCCCTCGCCCCGCCCACAACCGGCAGTTACGTCGCGGAAATTTCACGGCGAGCAACAGACGGGCGTTTCGCGTCCGGTCCGACTGCCGCGCGCGGCGACGTTTGTTTATTTCATCGCGTCCGAGGATTGTTATCCTCCGGGGATGTAACGCTTATCACCGTATTCGGGCCTGTTAAATTATAAACAATGCCTCCTAGCGGAAATGACGCTCGCCGAACGCGGCTGGACAAACTGCAAATCCGCGCAAACACGTTGATCATCCTCCGTTGTAAGATCCTCGCCCGTTGCGTTGTTTCAAGTTTAACTATTTTGTCCTTTATACTACAAGTTTGACTATGCTCTAAAATATTGTCCTTCGTATTTCAATTTTTACTGTGCACAAGAATTTTGTCCTTGGTACTGCAAGTTTGACCATGCACAAGTATGTTGTGCTTCGTTGTACAAGTTTGACTGTGCACTAGAATTTTGTCCTTTATACTACAAGTTTGAATATGCTCTAAAATATTGTCCTTCGTATTTCAATTTTTACTGTGCACTAGAATGTTGTCCTTGGTACTGCAAGTTTGACTATGCACAAGGCAGCCTAGAGTCTCACGGAAAATGGCGGCCGGTCTATGAGAACCGTCTCATAGCTTAGAATCGCCCCAGGAATCACAATATTTCAAATTTCTTTGAACTCGCGAACTTCTTTGATTCTGGAGGCAATCGATTCCTGATACCGTTCCCTGTGAAGTATCCTCGGTTACCCAGGGTCAGTTCGCCTCTCTTTTGCATTATGTATGCCATAAGTGGCAAAGCCTCGCCTAAAACGCTCCCTAAGGCGGGCTGGTAGAGTCCGTTGTACGTTCCTGAACGTTAATGGAAACAATTTGATCGGCACGATGGCGGCCCATCGAATTCGTTGAGGATACGCGAACAGAATATTACGGTCTTACCGTTCAATCTCCGAGGTTTCCAGGGGATCGTTAAGATCGCGACCGTATGATTGAACGGGCCGAGGATCTTCCCAGGTAAGCCTCTTACTTTATTCAGGAACAAAAATCGGCCCGCAACGCGACCAGATAGAACGGAGAAGCCTCGATCTTTCCCCTTGAGGTTTTCAAAGCCATACGCTTCCTCCGACCTCTCATCTTCCTCCTCCTCTTACCCCCTCTCTCTAAAGACAGAGAAACCTTGATATTTTGCCTTCAGGTTTTTAAGAATACGCTCCCCTTCTCTCCTTGGAACAGAGAAGCCTCGATCTTTCCCCTTGAGGTTTCCACACAGCCTCTTTCTTACACTCCCAAAACAAAAGCTTGAATTCTTCCTCTGGAGGTTTTCAAAGCCATTTGTTTTCTTCTTCTCTCCTTCGGAGAACCTCGATTTTTGTTCTTGAGAGTTTGAAGCCTTCGCTGGGGGAAGAAACTACCTTTGCCTGCCTTTGCTAGGAAAGGGAAACAGCGTCGTTATCTAGCAGGCTCTGTCTTGGATGTTAAGGGATCGGCAAGGGATCGGGTAGCAGCGAGAAAGGGCGTTCATTGTCCGCTCGTACCTCTGTCGGCGAGTCTAAGAAGCAGCCGGCACGATTCCCTCTTGCTTCGCTCTCTTTTCCTCGCCATTTTTTGGCGGGAAACGACAAAAGTGCGCGAAGCTCGAACAACGGGGAGAAAGGAGGCGGACAATGCCCAGATTCCTCGGCGGGAAATCAAAAGGAAAGTTTTCGAACACCGGGGTCGTCTCTTTTGCTTCCCCGAGCCTGCGCTAACTCGATCCTAATTCCAGTTTAGTTTCATTGCGGCTAGTGCGTCCCAGCAACTGCGGCTAATTATCTGCCGCAGATATTAAAGATGCAAACTTCCCGCGAAAGCTTCTTCTTCCAGCCCGAAGCTTTTCTTTCCGAAATTACGACGCCGGAGAACGGATTGACGTTTACTAATTGCGGCATTCTTGCCGTACAAGGGTAGTCGGATGTTTAACACGGGGTGGTCCGTGAGGAGTTTAGACAGAGAACAGAACGTTCCGGATAAACAACAACTGCAAGTCGTTAAGACGGATGAACAGTTTGGCCGTCCGTTTTCCCTGCTAACCGGCTCCTCTTGAACCTATGCAGCGTCTAATTCGGGGCCTGCTAGGTAACCTTGCCGAACCCGGATAATTGAGTTTCTAACACGGTCCGTGAGGAGCTTGGACGGAGAACAGAACGTTCTGGATAAACAGCAGCTGCAAGGAAACTGTAAATTATTATTTCAATAAACATCATTTGATCTTGCAGTCGCTGTACTTCCTACGCTCCTCGACAGAGGGACTGAGGGACAATTTGACACTCTTTCTCGCTGCTACTCAGTTCGTCTTAAAAGTATGCAGCATTTAATTCAGGGGGATTTAATTCGCCATGTAGTCTTGCCAAAGAGTCCTATATCCCATTAATCATATCAGATTAAATCTATTTGGGCGCTTCGAGCGTCAACTTAACGATACTCAAATATTTAGAGATGGCGCGAGTGAGTTTACAAAAATACACAACTTGTGCAAAAATAGAAACTAGACTTTAATAGCCTCGCGCACGAGTTTAACGCTTAAAATTACAGTTGCGAACGAACGAATGCTCATTGAATGTTGGAAGTTGTTTCAGCGACGGTTGAATTTAGAATCGTTACGAGTGTAAAAAATTTGCGGTATTTATACAGATTGAGGTTCAGCATAGCGCACCAATCAGCGATGATGGTTGCTCGGTCGAGCGACGCAAGATGTAGGGTGTGGGGGTGGTTTCGCTGGTTTATTACAGCGGGAATGTACAAATGGCTACTGCTTAGGATATACCGGGTGCCTAGATTAAATTTACAGAAAATTGTGCGTATTCGTTTGTGTACCTAAATATTACGATAAACGGGAAAATTGGTATTAAACAAATGTCGTGCTTTTCCGTCAGAAAAAGATGCTCAATTCTCCATGACAGGGACGCCATCCATTTTTGCGTTTGCCTATTTCGCGGAGGAACATTCCGCAGAATATTCTGTCCGCCGTTAACGAGCACAGTTTCCGATGCATGTCAAAAAATGCAACGCGTTCAGCGACTGCACCGTGTTCGTCGCGCGGCAACTTTTGCCTCGTAACGATATAGCGTTAATATAGCGCCTTGATATCTAGTTGACGAGGTATTCGCGGCAAAGAATGCGCCTCGTCCTTCGCATTCCAAGGATCCCATCTCGCGCGCTAGCTTCGCAAAAAACCAGCGGTTAATAAAAGCCAAAGGGACGACTTTGACGTTCAGCTCGCAGAAGGGGATTTACCTTCTCGCGGAGCACCTAATTTAATTAAAAATCGATTTAGAAGGAAATTCGCGCGTAACTCCTCCGCGTTTATAATGCGCCCGCGACCTTTAATATCCCGCAGACGCGGCACTCTTTCTTCCCCGAGACAGCAAGCAAGACGCCCCACGCTCTCTCATCCGTGCTACAAATTTTTACGACCACCTACAATTTTGTCCCTACAATTTTGTCCCTACAATTTCAATTTCTACTGTGCACGGGAATTTTGTCCTCCGTATATCAATCTTTACTATGCACAGGAATTTTGTCGTTCGTTCTGCAAGTTTAACTATGTATTACAATCTTGTCATTCGTACTACAAGTTTGACTATGTACTACAATCTTGTCATTCGTACTACAAGTTTGACTATGTCCTAAAATATTGTCCTTCACACTACAACTTTGACTATGCTCTAAAATATTGTCCTTCTTATTTCAATTTTTACTGTGCACAAGAATTTTGTTGTTCGAACTACAAGTTTCATTGTGCACTAGAATTTTGTCCTTCGTACTGCAAGTTTGACTATGCACAAGTACGTTGTGCTTCGTTGTACAAGTTTGACAATGCACTAGAATTTTGTCCTTCGTACTGCAAGTTTGACTATGCTGTAAAATATTGTCCTTCGTATTTCAATTTTTACTGTGCACAAGAATTTTGTTGTTCGTACTACAAGTTTGATTATGCACTAGAATTTTGTCGTTCCTTCTGCAAGTTTCACTATGTACTACCACCTTGCCATTCGTACTACAAGTTTGACTATGTCCTAAAATATTGTCCTTCGTACTACAAGTTTGACTATGCTGTAAAATATTGTCCTTCGTATCTCAATTTTTACTGTGCACAAGAATTTTGTTGTTCGAACTACAAGTTTGATTATGCACTAGAATTTTGTCGTTCGTTCTGCAAGTTTGACTATGTACTACCATCTTGTCATTCGTACTACAAGTTTGACTATGTCCTAAAATATTGTCCTTCGTACTACAAGTTTGACTATGCTGTAAAATATTGTCCTTCGTATCTCAATTTTTACTGTGCACAAGAATTTTGTTGTTCGAACTACAAGTTTCATTATGCACTAGAATTTTGTCCTTCGTACTGCAAGTTTGACTATGCTGTAAAATATTGTCCTTCGTATTCCAATTTTTACTGTGCACAAGAATTTTGTTGCTCGTACTACAAGTTTGATTATGCACTAGAATTTTGTCGTTCGTTCTGCAAGTTTGACTATGTACTACAAGCTTGTCATTCGTACTACAAGTTTGACTATGTCCTAAAATATTGTCCTTCACACTACAAGTTTGACTATGCTCTAAAATATTGTCCTTCTTATTTCAATTTTTACTGTGCACAAGAATTTTGTTGCTCGTACTACAAGTTTGATTATGCACTAGAATATTGTCGTTCGTTCTGCAAGTTTGACTATGTACTACAATCTTGTCATTCGTACTACATGTTTGACTATGTCCTAAAATATTGTCCTTCGTACTACAAGTTTGACTATGCACTAAAATATTGTCCTTCTTATTTCAATTTTTACTTTTCACAAGAATTTTGTTGTTCGAACTACAAGTTTCATTATGCACTAGAATTTTGTCCTTCGTACTGCAAGTTTGACTATGCACAAGTATGTTGTGCTTCGTTGTACAAGTTTGACTATGCAGTAGAATTTTGTCCTTCGTTCTACAAGTTTGACTATGCAGTAGAATTTTGTCCTTCGTTCTACAAGATTGTCTATGCACAAGTATGTTGTGGTTCGTTGTACAAGTTTGACTATGCACAAGTATGTTGTGGTTCGTTGTACAAGTTTGACAACGCACTACAATTTTGTCCATCGTTCTACAATTTACGCACTATAATCTGTCCTCAGCATTAGGAACATTTCCTACACACAAGAAATGTATTCTTCCACTTTAGAATCGCACCTCGCTTCAGATAAGTCGCGTTAAATGCTCCGCAGAAGTTTCGACTCTACCATGGCAGTTACTTACTAGTTACTCGAGCAATTAAACCGACTTTGCCGAACAATGCGTGGTACTGGCGAATTCCCGCTATACCCTATTGCAGAGGATGCCGCTCTCTCGCTAACCCTTTCGCAGAGTTTGGTAAAAAGGCAGTTGATAAAGTTTGATGATCTTTCGAGCATCGGAACGTGTTCTAACTCCTTAAACGTGGGATCGGCGGTACGTGAAAGACGCCGAGGAGCGGGGAATGTATAACTTCGACGCGGAACGTACATTGTTCCTACGACAAGATGCAGGAAAGAGAAACACAAAGCGAACACCGTGTCACCGAAAACCCGACGAATTACGTTTATGCGCTCACACAATGATCCCTATTACTCGACGCGTACGATGATGCTTTCGCTCGCGTGCACCGCGTATTTGCGTGTGCATACGTGTGGTGCAGCCTATACACCGAGCATTGCTCTTTACTCTATACGCGGTCCCGGCTTAATTACGGTTCAGTTAATAATGAATTTACGGCGGCTCCTCCTACGGGAACAAAGTTACTAAACGCGTATCAATTCTCATGTACTTTAGCGCTAAAAGCTGCGCGCGAGAACTTTCCCCCGAAAAAGCGATCGCCAGCTGAGCACCCTCCCGGGAACTGTTTCGAATTGTTCCGTGCGGATTCGATGGTTCCGGATTTAACGACGCTGCTTGTTCCGAGATTAACAGATTCACGGAGTTCTGGGAAATCCGTGCCGAAACTCGATTCGGTATCTGTTCGATTCGAATTCGCATGGGAACGAAAATTGTTGTCGCCGAGACTCGTCCCTCGTTTGCCAGAAACAACGCCGAGAGCAGATTAGCATTGTCGTCGAACAATCGGCCTTTATGCGAAATAAAAATGACCGGCATTGACCCTGTGGCTCGCGAACGCACTGCCCCAGTGTATTTTCACGAAATCGTTAATTAATTATACGGTTTCCGGCGATTAAATTAAACAAATAGCCGTTCTATCAGCTGTAAGGGGAAGACTAATTTGTCTGCAAGAAATGTGGGTAAAAATATATTTTTAAAAATTGATTTGAAGCAAGAAATATTCTTCTTCTTTTTGTAGGTCGATGACAATACATTAGTGTCGTTACTTTTATTTAGTTTTGCGCTATTTTTTGTTGTAAATGCGTTTATAGTCTAGGAACGTTGGGTCCACTTGATGGATAGCGATAAATAAATTGTTTAGGAATGATTAAGCGTATATCAGTGTATCCTAACATCCAGCTGAGACTTCGTAAACCTCATAGTTGGCGCTTGTCTACGCATACCTTCGACGGACCGGCTCTTCAGCTAAGATCTTCGGTCCTCGAAGGCTCTCGAAGGTTCTCGGAGATTGCCGTTCAACCGCATTGTTATACCCACTGACTCCTGACCCAATTATTCGCAGATTCGCCAATCTCGGACTTTATACTCAGCGACCCGCAATCACGCTTCGTTATTCTTTCGCCGAAGACCGGAAATCGACCAATCTGTCTCTCAGTTTCTCGACATACTCCTGTTAGGAGTTTTGAAGTTAAATAGGTCCACTAGAAGAAAATATTTCGTCAGATTCATTGCATCTTCTGTAAGAAACGATCGAATTATTCGATGAGAAACTATTGTGGAGTTTCTGAATATCGTGTCGTGTATCTTGCAACGGCATAGCGTATCATAGCACTTTGACTACGCTTAGGTAAATTGCGAGATTGTAAGCCTAGGATGGTGCAAGCTTCGCGTGGCTTTCGTGTTGATCCACTTCTAACAGGAGCCTAAACAATGAATAGGTTCGCTGGCAGCGTTTATTCCGCCGGCTATCTTCTCGAACGCAACGCTTCTCCTTTAATAAACATTGCTACAATTTAACAGGAGATTCTCCTAGAGTTTCCGAATATCGCGGCGTGTTCTATGACCTGCGAAATCAAAGTGTCTCAAAGTAGCTTGAGTGTGTTCAGGTAAATTGCAAGATTATGGGCGTCTGATGATGAAGCTTCAAATAGCTTCCATTTTGATCCACTCCTAACAGATGCTTGAAGATTAAATAGGTTTGCTAGCAGCATTTATTCCACTGACTATTCTTCGCTTCAAAAATATTTCGTCAATTGCAACGCATCTCCCTCAACAAAAATTAAAACAATTCGACAGGAGACAATGGCAGAGACTTTAATTATCGCGCTGTGTTCTACGACTTCTAACAGCCAAGTGTATCATAGTAGTCAGGCTATGTTTACGTAAATTACGAGATTGTGGGCGTTGGATGCTGCAGCTTCGCGTGGCTTTAATTTTGACCCACGGTTACAAGCGTTCCATCTAAATTCTAATTTTCGGGTAGCCTGTTCAAATGATTCGCTGCCGGTATTGTTCGAAAATTGACGTAACATATCAAGAAATTTATGCGATATCTAGTCGCGCGCGATCGAACAGTTTTCGCGAGTAATTTTCTGGTAAAGACCTTTCGCCGACTTCGGTGCATCGTTCCATTTCCCTGGTTTTCATCGTTCCCGGTGGGAACGCGCGACCCAGGCGGAGAACGAACCGCGAATAATAAATTAATGGAAAAAGACGAATGATCGATGGCATCGGAAAACGATTTGCTTCGTCGGACTCGGTTCGCGCGAGTCGCGAGAGAGCGGACCGCTGGTCGAACGCGAGCTGATTCTGATCGTGCGAGAGCGTTTAACGTGATTTCTCGCGGTGAAGAAATTTGAAAGCTGATGAGATGAAAGAACGGGTTACGACGTACTCCTGCGTTGCATCCTGTTGCACCAACCTGGTTCTAACTACATTTATTGTAGCTAATCCTATCGCTGTTGCTGCTGTCACTGTAACTATTGTTTCTACGATCTTATACGTTAATCGTCAACCGACGTCGCTCCATAATGTTCCAAAATCCTCCAGAAATCACAGCACCCTTAACACTTTACCGACCGACGATTATTTCAGAATCTCTCAAGTTCATAAGCCATCACTGAAAACTTTTTAATGTATTCCTCAACGCCGACAGTAATTTTTATTGTAAATCAGCATGACATTCTCAGTAACATTGTCTAATAATTTCGTTACAAATTTCAATGTAAAAGCAGCTTTTAAGCCTCATTTTGTTGCGGGACAATTATTGAAAGACCTATTAACATATTGCACTCGAATGGCGCCTCTGAGGCGACACTAAAACTTGTCATACTATTATTTAAACCGCTTTTACATCGCTAGGTTTGCAGTTGAGAAATCAATAAAAATGTTAATATTCTAAATACGAATCATAGTAATTAATTTCGTATAAAGGAAAGGAAATGAACTATCCACAATGGAGTTATTATAGATAAAAATATTGTTTCGATTTTGGAGTAGAATTGTTTCGAGTGCAAAGGGTTAACACATTGCGCACATTTCTGAACGCTCCAGAAGCGTGCTTGGCAAGCAATACGATGTATATATGCACATTTTTAATGTGCATTTGCTATTACATTCACATAAAGTATTCTTAAATATTGCTATATATTTTATACGCCTACTTATTATACAAGATGTTTTACATTTTAACAATTATTTATTTCACAAACTTGAATAATGCTTTAGAGCGTGATATCTGGTAAAGAAAAATGATCAGTAACAGATTGAAAGTGTAAATGATTTTTAAAAATCTTTTTCGACGAAGCCCGACGTAAAGCCGCCGTCGACGACTGGGTTAGGGCTGACCCGAGCCAGCCTCGCGGCATTCGATCTCTCGAATGAAGTCGAAATAGAAATTCCCGGGGAATTATAGGGCGGTATGCATCGCGCGTTCTCATTACGCGAAACGTGTCCCCCGCGACTCCATCTTGCCACCGAATTAAATTATTGATTTCGAGGCCGGCGGTTGTGATCTCGGCGATAGCGGCTCGCGAGGAGGTGCGTCGGGGAATGAAAAACTAAAATAAAAAAAAAAAAGGCCAAACGGCAAATTTAAAAGCGCGCGAATGCGTTCGGGAGCGGTTCGGTGACGCGTGGCCGGCGGATAACGCGCGTCGACGTTCGAGAATCGACGGGTACCGACTCGGATCGACGCGGTTCGAAGCGATTCGATACGGATCGACGCGAATCGACTCGTTTCCGTCCGGTCGGCCACCGGATCGGACAATTTTATCGATGCCGTGTGCCGTGCACTCGCCCCGTCGAGCCGACGCGTCACAATTTTGATCCGCGTTTCACCGGAACACGATGAAATTTTTAATCTCCGTTCTCCGGTCGCGCGAATCAATCGAAAGGAGCCTTGCCCTGTACAGGGCACTCGTTCGCCACTGCCAGAAAATTTCACGGACGATTCCTCTGCGCAATAGGCTGATCCTGATTGCGAATCGCCTCGCTCTTATCGAGACTTGATCAACGGAAACATTTTATTCGCGCAATAGGCTGATCCCGATTGCGAATCGCCTCGCTCTTATCGAGACTTGATCAACGGAAACATTTTATTCGCGCAATAGGCTGATCCAGATTGCGAATCGCCTCGCTCTTATCGAGACTTGATCAACGGAAACATTTTATTCGCGCAATGGCAGAATTCTTCTTCGATCGAATGCGATTTCTGCTGAATATCGTCGTATTCGATGTTTCATTCTCGGAGGAATTATCGCGCGTGTACGATAAAACATTTGGCGTGGTTGAGCTCGTTTATGGGGCGAGCAACGACGAAGCTGTTTTCGAGAAAGCCGTTTTGGAATCTTTAGTTTTCAGCGTCGACAGCGAATGCTGGTATCGTAGGATCGGAAGCCCCTATGGCAGAACGGCGTAGAGGAAATTAGGAGAAACGGGGACAGGGCTCCGTGGGTCGATCTATCCTATAATATAATATAATATATCGATAATCCTATAATCCGTAGGAGCCCACTCCGGGCAGTCGATCGGCTACGACCAGAAAGTCCCTGGCTCGATTTCGAATTGCGGACGGCACAGTGTTAACAATCGTTTTGAACGCGCGGACAAATTAGCTTCGTTCGCGTACGACGTGTACAGGCACACTCATTCGAGAAGTATCGATTCGCGAAGGGGGAGTCGCGTATATTTAAAAAAAGGGAGCAAAAGATGACGGGCTTTTACCGAAAAGAGACGCAATTAACGTGCCATAATTAACGGCTTTTGACGGCGGAGAGAGACGAAACAAGAGAGAGAGAGGGAGAGAGAGAAATCTAAACGGCAGTCATCGATGCGGGAAGCCCGGCCAGGTAATTCGAGAGATCGAGGCAAAGGAGAACTCGGTACACGACGATATTACCACGTTCCGCAAACGAACCGGCGAGACGCGTTCTCCTCAAAAGCTGTTCCGCGAAGACATCTAATGGCCGCCGCGTTCATTTCCTAGTTAACATCGGACGAACGCCCAGCCGTAACATCGGGCAAGACACCTATTAATCGCGCGCCAGCAACGTCTAATTTCCGAAGGGACACAATTGTGCGGCAACAACTTCGGCCGAGCGAATCTCTTCGACCGAAGTAGCTCGTGCAAATGTTCTGGCCGCGGTGAACCTCCTCTCCTCTCGGAAACTAACCGCGTATTCGTGCATTTTTCTTATCATTCGTTAAAAGGACCGAACGCGAAGATTAGACGCGGTCATTTGCAACGCTAGGAAAATGCGACGGGCCCAAGATCGTTCAAATGTCAGAGGACACAATTCATTCTCTTTA
>CM052091.1:16217909-16255452 GCA_028453745.1 Agapostemon virescens
TATATCTCTGGCAACTGTTAATATTATTCTATGAAAAAATTTGTAAAGCTGCTCAAAAATATGGTCTTTCGAATGCAGAAGGATTTGGTCCAAACCGTTCGCTAATTTCTTCCGAAAAAATCTACAAACTCGCCATGGAATGTTCTCCCATATCTTCTGTAACTGTTAGCATTTCGAATTGAACAAAAATTCTAATAATCGCTGGGAAGCGAGATTTTTTAGATCCAGAATCGTTTGTTACAGGTTCGCAGGCTTTCCCGGAAAATATTCGCGAAGATAAACCTTCTCTGCAGCGTGACGCGGAGCCGCTCCTTAATTTCGACGGGTGCGACGATGAGGAGGCACGCGTGCATGGGTGTTTAACATGCGGCGTAAAATTGCGGCTGTAAATAAATCGAGTAAATAGTGGGCATCGTTTAATACAGCGGAGCTAACTCTCTATCATGGTTTCGAGGCTAGAACGGATGTAACGCAGATGCGGTCGAGCCGCTCATACGCACACGCGACCACAGAGAAAATTGCGTTAGCTGCGTGCACAGTCACGTGCTCGCGCCGAGTTCCTTCCGGTTCAGCTTCCGGAAGGATCGAGAATCCTCCTCGTTCTATACAGCGAATCGCTAAACTATTCGCAAGTTCTTCGCTGCGAATTGCTAGTCGCTTCTCGCCTATCCTGTCGACGCTTTAACCGCCCAACCAAAAAGATTCGACGGAGTCGAAACAATTTATTGTACGAAATACCAAAATTGATAGAACGTAGAACAATATATGATTCTCTTCTTGCCTATTTATGGATCATCGTCAAATTTGATAGAATCCATTCATCTACGTGCAGATAAAATTCGTAGAAACGATTTAATAATTATTTTGCCAAGGCTGAACAAAATGCGCATAGCAGAGTAACCCTATCAAATCTACCTCGAAAAACGAGCTAGAAATCATAGTTAACACTTTACCAACCGACGAGTATTTCAGAAAACTTTTCGATGGATCTCTCAACGCTGACAACAATTTTTATTGCAAATCAGCGTGACATCCTCGTTAACGTTATCCAACGATTTCGTTACAAATTGCAATGTAAAAGTTGTTTGTTAGGCCTCATTTTTTTATACAGTGTAACTATTGAAAGTCCTAATAAATAAACTTCCGACAAGTCAAAATGACTGGTTCCTGATTTTTTCGTTTACAATTACCGAAGTTGTAAAAATCATTTTCATGAGAAAGTTTCGAACAAATTTCTTCATTGAAGCAGACATTACGATAAAAATTACAAGTAACCGAATGGATGCAATTTTGTCATTATTACAAAGCAATATGCATCGGTCGGATTTATTACTCGGTGGTTCTAGTGTTAATTAAGACTTCTTGTTTAAAACTTCTTTGATTTTCCCTCGGTTTCAGCGATTGGAATGAAGTGTGTCGTTTTTTTAAAAAATGAAGTAGATTTTTCTGTCGAATTTGTCGAATAATTGATACTCTCTGTATCGTCGTTAATTGAACAATAACGATATTGGCAAGGAAAATGTAGCGACGAATGCGATTGATTGCCTTCAACGTTTCGCTTAACTCGCTTAGGCCACGCCCTCGAGGGCCGTTTCTAATTGATAGAACTATACTAATCGTTCCCGCAATTTTACAAATTCGAACGATCAATTTTACTTTTTAATCGGCGAACGCGAAACCCTGAATCATTCGAAATGCTCGATTTAAAAATATCGATACTATCGTTGCTTGTAAACTGTAATACCGTTGAATCAGTGAATCATTGATTACTATTGGAGGAAATATTTTTTACACGCCGAGCTGAAATTTTTGTCTGGCAGTTTTTATATTAATCTTTGCGGATCAATATTCCCCTAGCAAGTCGTAATTTAAACTTTCGAGTCAGGGAATTTGTCAATAAATGTCCCAGAACGAAATCAATGTTTTATGGAACAAAAAGAATTTATTATGCTATGTTCTTTGACTTTTTTTTGTATTTATTAAACAATGTTCCAGCAACATATTTATAGACCGTACTGCTGTGAAAATTTCTATGGTAATTACCGTATTGGAATTTTGCAATGAAATATAATATTCGATAATTTCATAGAGGCACAAACTGAATAATATTTTTAGATAAGCTTGTCAGAATAACGGAAGCACAATCTATGGGAAATGATAACGTATGCGTGCAAGTATATATCAAAGCAGAGCAAGCTATATCCGTACCCCAGTAACAGATTAGAATTATTATTTCAACAAACTGAAAATGTTTCTGGATAATTGTCAAATGTTTAAATAAATTGTTCTTACTACACAGATTGTAGTACTGCTGGCTCTGCGACTAAAAGCGAGCAGTCACTTTCAATACTTGAAATTGAACTTCTAAACTCAGATATTTATAACTGCTTAACAATGTGTAACAAAAAAAGAGAATGTCCATTGAGAAACTTACAGTATTTCACTATAAACTATAGATTCATACATCCACCTTGCGATTAATTACTATGGTCTGACAAAACCACGTGGAGAAGTTACGTGAAACCATAGAGAGCGATCTCGTTTCATGGTTCCATAGATATCTGTGTACACATTGGAATAATAAAATGTTTAAGGTTGTATTAAACTACCTTTAATGGTTATAAATAATATCACACATAGTTCTCCATAACTATATAGAAGCAACCGCTGAAATAAAACCCATGAGACGTGACATACCGGACTGTACGCGAGCAGCCAACCTCGACGCAAGGTTAACCCATAAAAATTCCATAAGATTGTAATAGAACAATAACTATGTTAACATCAATGCCCAGAAATAGAGAAACCTTAACATTTTAGTCATTGCAAAATTAACAAGAAAGAATCATATCCCTCCTATACACCAGGTAAATTATCAACAGTCCAAGCACAATTGTTAATTCGCAACAAGTTAAAAAAACCAAGAGAAGATTTTTAAAAAATTAAAAAAAACAAGACAAACACGTGGCTAACAAACTATCACACGATTTTCAACAACGCAGTCGTTACCTGCGAACAACAAGCAAGCCGACATTGCTTAACAATCCAGTTCTATTATTTAACGCTAAATCCACCAGAACCGGTGAAACGAGCATGTTCAAATTTTTTATTTTCCAACAAGTCGCCATCGACGATCGTATATTGTAATAAAAGTCTAAATAAATAGAATCCTGTTACTTTCACAAAGACAATGTGGAACGTAGGCAATATCTTAATACCAAGCAGTTGCAGCGTTAATTCCTCGTCCGTCAATATTTCCAGAAGACCCATCGAATTACGCGAATTTCGTCGAGATCGGATCGCGAACAGAGAAACTCGGGATCAAAGCATTGTCCACAACACAGAGGAATCACAGTCACAATGAAAACACCGCGAGATCGAAGAAAACGATTCGCCGGAACTAGAGGCGAAAATTCAAAATTAATATTTCACTGGGCCCCCATAGATCCTAACCAAATTCGCCAGGCTCGATTTATCGTGGAAACCGCAGTTCGAAGACTAGCGAAAATAAATTCGCGCGACACGCGAACGCAGGCCGCGACGAACGCGTGTTAATCCGCGATCGGCGAAAAAACAATAGCGAGTCGAACGAAGGTTGGTTTGTGGTTATCCTGACACTCGTGTCGGCGCGATTACTATCCGTGCAAGGACGTTTCCCACGGGAACAACGGGATCACCGATGTCAAATGGAAAACGAGAACGAGACTCACCATGTAAGCAGCTCGGCCGCTACCACGCCGCGGTTTTAACGCTTGTCAGAAACATGACCGGTGCCCAAACAAAGAATTCACGTGGAACGGAACGCATACACACACCGACAATCTGTCAAACGAAGACGTTGGAACACTCACGAGATACAGCAGGAAATACCTCACTACGTTAGTAGAGCATTTATCCACGGACTATGGTGTCGGTTCTCGGGGAAAATCGAGCGACAGACCGGACGCCTCGGACGAAACGATTTAATCGTCGAACTATGAAAATTCCCGGTCGGGGTTCGTCGTCCTGGCAGCGTTAACGCGTTAACTTGCCCGACAGAGAATACCTGTTGACTCATTTTAAAAAAAACAAGATGGCCGTCCCGAAGGCTGAGTCTCGCATGTTGTTTTGCTTTTACCACGGACACGGCATTCGCTGCTCTTGAACAGACGGGTGATAAGTGTTGCACGATAACCGGGCGGAACGATACCGGCTGACGGAGATTTCTCGTGCGAACGAACACGTGTCGCAAACCGTACGAGAATCGATATAACCTAGAAATAGCTCGAACGGTGATCGAACTGTCGCGACCTTGTAAAGCACGCGGCCGAATCATTGGATATTATAACGCGTTTATGGGGATCATTTACGTGTCCAGACGACGTTGTATTACTGTTTTTATTGTTTTCTGAACCGGGACTATTTTGGTAGTTGGAACCTAACCTAACCTTGTTAGATGTCCGCTAGGTTCGTTGCGGGATCTCCCTACTGTCTGCCCGCCACTTTGTTGTTAGTCGATGGTATTGCGTTTAAACCTAACCCTGAAACAGCGGCATGTAGATAACAAGATGTTGAATCGTGTTAGGTTAGGTTCGCCGTACCAAAATAGTGGCGGGCAATTTACGAGACTCTTGTTATACTCGGCAGACAAAGACGTACTTCGAACAACCAATACCTTTTCATCTAGTTTTAATAAATTTCGAAACTATTTAATACAGGTTAACGTGTAAATTAGAAAATCGCCTGTGTCAATGCTGAATCCTAATACTTTAAATTTATATACCACAATTATTCGACAAAGTTTCTTTGAGTTTATATTGTAAAACGAAAAATAGTTATAAATTTGATAAAAATAATTTGGTAAAATATTGGTTTTCAATACTTCTTAAATCCTGCGTTGAAACAAGTACAGGAGATAACAATGTTGGTCGTAGATAACTAGAGCAAGAGACGTACGATGCGTTGAGTAGTTTCGTATCAAATACTCAAATAGAGTACTTAAATACAATTAAGTAACAGAGTATTTGGTCGTTGTCGAACGAGTGGTACGCGGCGAACAAACAGAGAAAAGTGACGGATGAGCGCGAAAGTACGCGCCTGCGTGGTTCCAGTTCAGCGCTCTGAGCAGTTTGACAACAGCATTGTCAGCGTTGACGAACATAACCTACTGCGCCCTTCGAGCAGTAGTGTACCGTGTCTCGAGCAACGTTGTGCTCGCGCTCCTGAACATCAGACATGGCTGCTCCCGAGGCGATACAGGTCAGCTCACTGCCATTGCCACCGGTGCAGTACATTAATCTATATACGGACGAAAATGTCCGTCGAGGTAGGGCACCACGGCCACCGCCACCAATACACGACTCGTACTCAATGTTCGGAAATGTATTTAACGCGGACGACACGATCATCCGACCTCTCGAGGCTCAGGGCATCAAGCGATTGTACCCACAACACTTTGATCGACGACGGGAACTCAAAAAACTCAACCACTCTCTGCTTGTTAATTTCCTGGATCTGATAGACCTGCTTGTACAATGCCCTGAGAGTCCAAGACGAGCTGAGAAAGTGAGTACTCGCTTGTCTGTATTGTTGATTTGTTTTGGGATCCATGTATGAAATTACCTATCCCTAAAAGCTAGTCTATGCCTACAGCTATCTATAACGATTGACTGTGTCAAATTGGTAGATGAAAATAATTAGCGATACTGTCCCATAACTAAAATCAGATCCTGGATTCTAATTGTTTCTTGCTGCTATTTACAGGTAGAAGATCTCAGCCTTCTCTTCATTCACATCCATCATTTGCTGAATGAATTCAGGCCTCACCAAGCTAGAGAAACACTGCGAGTTATGATGGAGTTGCAGCGTAGACAACGCATAGAAACTGCACTCAGGTTTCAGAAACATTTAGAGAAGGTACGGTGCTTGTAATCGACCAAAAGATACAGTAGTCTCCCTATTAACTAGATCTCTGGCCTGATATACGAGCGACCGTTAATCCGAATTGTGTATGCAGGATGATAAAAAGTTGAATTCTATTCCAGGTTCAAGAAATTTTACAGCACGCATTACAAATGTTACCAGACACGTCGGAATTAGATTCCAAACTAGCAATAAACACAGATGCAATGGAATCCATTGATAACTTAGGATCTGAACAACAAACCTCTGATCCATGCAGTCCAAGTGATCGTATTATGTGCAAAGTAATTGACGATATGATATCGTCAAACGGACTATTTTAAATGATAAAATACCGATCTAGAGATCCGTTTTCAACATTATCTTGTAAAAATAAAAAACAAAAAAGACGCTGTATATTATAAATGTAAGATACACTGTAACGATAACAATTCTACAAATACTGCTAGTTTTATTTATTAAACAATACAAAGCAAGATCATTTTTTGTGATTCTCGAAATATTTTAATATAACACGTACAAGAGGAAACACAATATATTTCTGATAAATATTCTTTATTCAATTAGCGATATTGTAATAAATTTAATAAAGTAATGTTTACATGTTTGAAACGACATAAAAAATTTCAACATTATTTTCCGAATATTACAATACGTATTAATACACACGAGAAAGAAAAAGAGAGAGAGAAACAAGGCAAAAATGCAATGGCTCTCGCATTTTTCTATAGTTGACAAGTAAACGTTACAGAAAAAAACATTTTGCATAACGTACGAGTTATAAATAACAACTATAAAAAATTGTTTTCACAAATTGTAAAGATTACTTGCATGTACAAATATTCTCACGTTATTGGGCACAAAAAATACAACGTGTATTATGCAATAGTGATATTTATTAAGTTAAATGATATATTGATGACGCATTTATTAGGACGCTGTAGCGTTTGTCTGTGCCAATTGACCGTTGTGTATGTTTCACTATGGTGTCACGGGTTCGTTGATGTCGACGAAAGGATCCTAAAGGCTCCATATCTCACCTGAAGGGGTGGACGTAGAACGATTAAATGATTTTACCAAATACAAAGTAGCCTATTAGACACCGCACGTTTCCTCCGCAACTCAAGTTCAATGGAATATAGAGTACAACAGCAGCAATTGCATGGTTCCTTTGAAGTCAAAGTAATAAGTCCAAAATATAGTAGCAACAATTTCTCTGCACATTTGGAAACCTAGGCAACCCTAACAGCAGAAACAGCTTTCACTTTACACAGTACTGGGTCAACCAATGAACAAACTAGACACCCGATTATGGTATCAGAAAAAGGGGAACACCATAAAAATCTTTTGAATTAAGTATCCATGACCTCTGAAAACCTTAATCGAACACTGAATTTACATTACAGTGTTTCAAATACACAAAAGATTAGTTACACAGCTAACATACGGTAAAAATCGCTATCTCATGCATATTTGAAAAAAGATTGAAGTGAATAAAAACGAGAAAAATCACGTGAAGTGAAATTCGAGTAGCATATGCTAGTTAAAAATTGATAGAATATTTTAAGTAGCGACAAAGAAAAACAAGGTATTAAGAATACGTTGACCTAGGAAATTGAAAGTGTGTCGGTTGTTATAACAAAGAGTGCTACTTTTCTTTTGATAAACTTTTAATCACTAAAATAAAATCCTCCTAATTTCCCCGTCTTTCCCATTCCTCTTCCTTGATTCTACTCTATTCAAATACAACTACCTGACTGAAAAGGAAATTTCAAACCAATGTTTAAATTGGAGAGATTTTTATTGAAATTACAGTTAATATTCTGCAAAGAACATTAAGCTTCGAAGAAGAGAAACCGCATGAGAAAAGTACCCTATAATTGAAGAAGCAATCTTCGCCAATTCGAAGGTCATTTCCTTAGCAACAAAGATATACAAAAATGCTGAATAGAAACTCAAGAACTGATGAATCTTTGCCACGAAAAAACGATAACGCGCTTATGTAAACATATAATGTCAACTATACAGGGTAAGTTACTATGATTTTCACATAGAATATCTTTTCTCTTTTTTTTGTATACGGAAATTATTTATTATATATATACATATAATTTATATATTTTATATATACATATATAAAAGAAAATATTCAGTTCAAAGAGGCAATTTTTGTTGTAGAGATGTTTATCTCAAGGTAATATTTTTCTAAACATCAAGGTCATTTGATTTTTCAAATGCGATGATGCAATTTGATTGATCATCACAACCAACCAAAATATACCATACTGTTAAAAAAACAACAGTGATCTCGAAATTTCAGAAAATATTAATTTGAGAATAAAATCTTTTCTAAACAATAAATTACCAGTTTAAGTTCAATATTTTCTCCCTCCAAAATTTTCTCGTATCACTAAAAACAACAAAGATATTTTCGTTAAGAATCTTAGGTTACTTGCCCTACATACTAGCAACGAAGAACGGTAATCCAGGCCAAACTTTGAAGCGCGATATCCAATCTAGAGAAACCGTACATTCGTAATCAGGATACTCTAATCGATACTACGAAACTTAAAGAGAAACCGTGTCACTATTACTAACTTTTCGGACTCCTTCCTTGCTTATCTAAGAAACCATATGTTTGCTGTTGCTATACGCCACATTTCGTGAACCTGAAAGCACAGAAAAAACCTGTAGTAACTGCTAAGTTACTTCACAACTCGGTAAAATTTTTGTATCATTCTTCGCCCACCCGTAAAGGCGAGACATGATTCCTTGGGATCACTGGTCCACATCGACGAACCTGCGACACCATAGTGAACGTACACAACGGTCAACCGGCACGGACAAACGCTTCCTTTGCGCTACGGTTACAGAACGAAAAAAGAACTGTATATTTTCTTCGTCACTTCCCTTAAAAGCACTCTTTGTAAATAATCACTTTTACAATCATCATTTGTATGTATGTACATTTTACAGTGGTTTTACCTGGTACAGTCTTTCTTGTTATTGCAGCTCTTGCCGTTTTGTGCTTACAACGTAACCGGTCCAGTGGTTAGTAAAAGTTCTTTCTCCATGTACCGCGACCTCTCGGCCTGTAACCACCACGGCCACCCGACCTGTTTCCTCGAAATCTACCTCGACCTATAACGAAAACATGAGTCATGTTAGTAAATAGCACGTTGAGTATTGTATAGAATCGAGTTGATGGAACATTTTAAATACCGTAATTTGATGATATGTTCGAACTGTATTTGCCACTAGGTGGGGTATAGATTTCTCTCTTGCTTTTGTCCTCTTTATTACGTTTATTTGAATTACTGTCGTTGCCGAATGTGATCGGAGTGTGTCTCTTCTGAGCAGATGAATTTTTCTCGTTCTAATATAAAAATATAATTAGTATAATAACCTCGCGTGCGTGTCTGTAATTAATAGACTGCAGATATTTATGCAGAACAAAAATGGTCTGTTTCGATTACGAAAAAGGTTTCATAAAAATTGATTTTCTCTGTCAACCTCTTTAAAATTAAGCAGACTTATTAGATTTATTAGATAACATGCGAAAACAATTTTTTAAAACTGCTACTGCTCGGAATTTAGAAGACAGAAGACCTACTCATTTTTCTCCCATTAATGCATAAAATCCGCACTTCAGTAATTAAGAGATGCAACACATAGAAACTTGTGGATACCTTCTTGTCAATGACTGACGTTTTCCACGAGAGATGTATGACGCTTTTAAAGCTAGGCGGCGAATGAAACAGATCTTTAATTAAAGTATTAATGTTATTGGTTGTTTTCAAAGCGACAACTTTCAATTGGTTCTCCTCTGATTTCAGTTCTTCTTCAGACTTCCCACTAATCGCTTCCCTCAACTTTTTTATATAACCTTGAATACCGCGTGCAAAATATTGTAACCTTAGTCTGAATTCTTTCAACTGTTCCGCATCTTTCATTAGAAACTCAGGCGTTTGTTTGCATAATTTATGAAAGGCATACATAAGACACTCGACGTGACTGAACTGTAGTTTTGGTACCTCTGTTATTTCAGTGGCTGGTGGGAGGGGCATATACGTCTGAAAATAATTAAAATTAAGCTAGTTACAATCTGTGCCACAAGTACGTGTCAGAAACATTTCTATAAATACTTTTTAAAAAACTTTATATAAACCGTACGTATACTTAAAACACAAATACGCTTTTACTTACTGTTAGAGTATTATAAAGTTGTTGTACTTTGTCTTCCGGTTTGTCGATTGTACCACAAAACACAGCTAGCTCAGCGAGCAGCTTTAATAATTCCAATTGAACATCTCTACCGCCCGGCGCAGTGATCAGAGAAAGATGCGGTAAAACTTGTACACAAATGTAGGACACGAAACGCGATGAATCTATTTGGGACTGTAACAACAAAGTGAATGAATCATATATCGAAAAAGAATTGCGCGTTCTCCGTTGGAAGATCTATAATCAAAAATACTTACGCTAAAAAATGGAAGTGCATGTTTAATACATTGTACAAGTCTATTCCATTGTTCGGCATTAGTATGTTTGAACGGTTCCGATAATTCAGCTTGTTCAATGGTAATGTCTACTAGTTCTTGCTGTCCGTTCACCGTCG
Organism: Agapostemon virescens; assembly: GCA_028453745.1. NCBI lineage: Eukaryota > Metazoa > Arthropoda > Insecta > Hymenoptera > Halictidae > Agapostemon > Agapostemon virescens. The sequence goes on from CM052091.1 coordinate 16,228,429, forward strand.
AACCTAATCGGGTCCAGGCAAGGATTTCCATAATACTATGGAACTCGTCAGCAGTCACATCCTACAAAGAAAATATTTTAACGAGAATTCATCGATAGAAGAAATAACGGAGCACGCTTATTCGAATTGCATATAATTTCGTCAATCCTACTTGTAATACTTTCTTGCATTCTGAAATCAATAAGTCTTCTGGTTCCTTAGTAATAACATCGTGACCTATTGCTTTCAGTTTTGTTGCTAAAAATTTAATGCAACGCTCGCGTGTCCCATCATCGCCGTTAATAATTTGACTGAAAAATCCACTTATCGTACCTGAAATTGGTTTTTTTTTTCATTTTATATAGTATATTTTTTAAATATTTCTTGCCAAGATCTCAATAAGAAAAGAATCTTGAAAATAATTATTTTTTAATTCTCATACGGTAATAAATAAACTGATTTAACTGAGACACTCTGTGCATATGCCAGATGTCTATGTTTACATGAACTGTGAATACAGATTGCCAGTACTATAGATTTAATAATATTTTGGTTTACCTTTTGGATTTGATTTCATTAGAGACATTACACTATTATGAACTACAGCCAATTCAGACGTGTCTTGAGCTTGGAGCAATTGAGCTAAAATGTCAGCAATCCTTGCTGTATGTTCTTTATTATCCTTGCACAATGCAGGCAAATCTTTAATAGCTTGTTTTCTAATCTGTAAGCAAATAGCATGTACTTTCATTATATGTATACATTACATATGATGCCATATTTGTATACTATATGCTATTCTACAAATAACCTATGCCTAGACTGTGGATCTTTATGCGGAAAAAATATTGTATATATCAATTCTAAGAAATAGAGGTCCAATAAAAATGTATTTCCTCATTTAACACTTAGCCAATTGCGCATGCCACATCTACCATTATTAGTGGGCAGATCTCCCCATTCATTTAACTAAGTATTAATAATTTAAACATAACTGAACAGTGCCTGTTAATTGCTCCAAAATGTTTGTTTTATATTTCATTCATACAATTCTTGTTTAAATGCATAAACTCCACAGTCTACAACAATTGGATCAAACAAAGACAAATCAAGAAACTTACGGCCATGTCTTCATCCTCGCAGAGATCTAAATGAGCATCTATAGCTTGATCAGCCAATTTTGGAAAATACTTAAAGAACCTTGCTATGAATTGCGATGCTAATCGTTTCTCCTTTGGCGAACCTTTTACTGCAGTAAGAATTTCTAGGTATTCTTTTTCATGCTGTAACAATTACGAGAACTTTTGTCAGCACACGTATTTATAAAACAATATGGTTAAAATTATTTGTGACATGATGTAAAATATGGTTTTCTGAATTTATAAATGCAGCTTTCAAGAAACTAAGGTTGGAATTCGAATGTTTAATATTGTCGGACCGAATGCTCCAAACGAGGAAAAAGGTTTTTCATTGAAAACGTCAAATTGAGGGTGATAATTAACATATTAACGACCAAAGACGAATGTTAATATTCAAATTTTACACTTGAAGCGTCAAAAAACGACACGTCTTTTGGAGTGACCTAATACACAGAAGAAATCCTATTATGCGTATGATATAAATGCAGTGTTCCGTATTGGTGAACTCGCGACATTTGAAATTTCAAAATTTCGACAAATAAACCGCTCGATTTATCTGCGTGTGCAAATATCGTGCCCCTAGTAAGCTAAACGTGGTTATTCAGTATAACCATGTTTGTACATTACCTCAGCCAGTTTGTCTTTGGCGTCAGCGAGAATACCAAAATTTTTATACAGCTTCTCAATACTGTCCGTGCTCATGTTCAACTTTTTATGTAACCTCGACACTCGCAAGCACAAGACACATAAATACGATCATGTACTTAAAAATCAGAAATCTAGCCGGCTATGCACCACGCCAAGAAACAACAAAGATGGCAGCGATTCCATGTGTATACATATACGCCTCGAGCACAATTGAATAAACCGTTTCGTATCGTGGCGCTCGAGTCGGAACGAGAAATGTTATCAGTTCCACTATTTCAAATGCGGCAAACGAATTCCGGAACGTTGCATGCGTCGTACATCATTAAACAAACATTAAAAGATAAAATGAAATGAAAAAGAAAACAGATTAAATTGCCACAATACAGTTTACAGAAACTGTTGCATTTCTAGAATCATGCTTATTTATCTCTCGAGCTGCTCGCGAACGCCATTAGATGCTTAGTCGGTAAATTATAAATGCGAATAAAATACAAATGTTTGAACATGTAAAAATTTTATAATTTCAATAAACTCTACGTGTATATGTGCATATGAGATTTACAAAAATATTATAAAAATATCTTATAAATTTACAATTTTTCTATAAGTTCGGGCACAGCCTTAAACAGATCGGCGACAAGACCGTAATCGGTTACTTGGAAGATTGGCGCTTCTGGGTCTTTATTAATTGCGACGATTGTTTTCGAATCTTTCATGCCAGCAAGATGTTGGATTGCTCCAGATATTCCCACAGCAATGTACAGATCCTGAAAAATATTTATATTTACAATGGATAGTATTTGGGAAAGACAGATACAATGAGAATGCAAAGTTTATTTACAGGGGCAACAATCTTTCCAGTTTGTCCAACTTGTAAGTCATTGGGCACAAAACCAGCATCGACTGCAGCTCGAGATGCACCAACAGCTGCATTAAGCTTATCAGCCAGTGTATATAATAATTTGAAATTATCACCAGATTTCATTCCTCTTCCTCCAGAAACAACCACCTTTGCGGATGTTAGCTCTGGTCTATCAGATTTGACCAATTCTTCTTTGATAAACTCTGTTAAGCTTGTTTTGTAGTCACCAGCTGGTGCAGAATCGCATTTAGCACTACCTCCCTCTAAAGATGTCAGTTCGAACGATGTTCCTCTCACTGAGACTACTTTTACATTGTCTTTGCTCTTCAGTGTTTGAATTGCATTACCTGCATAGATAGTACGGACAAATGTGTCTGGTGCTTTAATACCAATAATATCACTGATTGGAGATACCTCTAACTTAGCTGCAACCTATGAAGAACAATGTTATTGTTGCTTACAATACATATATTAGATCAGTGTAAAATTTCATGCCTGATGACTTTTTGCATTTTAATATGAAATTATGTGTAAAGTTTTGCACCAACTTGATACATTTCTACAAAATATTTAAATAAAGATATTTACTCTTGGCAGCAACGCTTTACCAAAAGCAGTAGCCCCAGCCATAATATGTGTAAATTTATGCTCATTTTGGGTGGCAATAATAAGAGGGGTTAATGATTCAGGGAGAAACCCTTTAAAAGCATCATTTTCTGCAACCAGAACCTTGGAAACACAGCTCGCCTTGCTAACTGCTTGCGCAACTCCAGCACATTTTGTACCAGCAACCAATACAGTTATATCACCGCCAATCTTTTTTGCAGCACTAAGTGTATTACAGGTAACAGGTGACAATGATTCATTGTTATGCTCTGCAATAACCAATGTTGATTCATAACGTGCCAGTGTTCCAAACTATAAATAGTAAATTTATGTTGTTAAACATTATTTTTAATTCTGTTTTCTTTTATGGAAAAATCACGAAGAATATTTTTTGGTAATGTTAAAATTAATCCGATTAATGTAACGTAAGGTTTAATAATGTAATATATCGAATTATTTAGAAAGAGTTAACGTCTAGTCGATATGGTTAGTACAAAAAATAAATGAAAATTATAAGAAATCGAAACGTTCATTACTCACTTTGTTACTAACACGCAATGATTTTAAACACGTAGCGAACATTGTAATAAATTATAATTCAAAAAAGCTACTCTTTAGTCGGTTTCGACTAACTCTATACAGAAAATTTATCCGTATCTATTGAAGTCCAAAGTCCTTCAATATAAGGGAATAAAGATTACATTTGTTGATTTACTGAGATTTAATTTTTATGCTGGATATGACGAAATGTGTTATAAATAGTGACACATTATACATTTTTTTTTTAAATAAGTATTTATCTGATAGAAATTAATATTCGTTATATTAAATTTAATATTACAGCAATGTTCTTGTGGAGCAAACATATTTTATAGGAAAATACATAGGAATAATAAAATGTCACTGAATTTTCAAATATAGCTTTATTAACATTTAAGCTTCCATAACTAGTATTTTTAATATGCAAAACATTTAATATGTAAGAAGTGCGTAAAAGTAAATGCATATAATCGCAAATATTTTTGCAACTTCCAAATAATATAAATGTAAAAACAGTTACGAGAAAAATAATAATATGGCATTTATTTTAATATTAATATATATTAATATTAACAAGTAAAAATTTTCAGGTTTTAGTAATCATTTTCTTATTGTTGGCGAGACGTGCGCCTAGTGATATTTTCGTGTAGGAAACACATCTTAGTGAGTTAATCGTTCACTCTGTAAATTGCAGTCCGAGCAAAATGGTAACGTTGAGGTTATATTGTTAAATCCAACAAATCCTTCAACATCCCAATTGTTACAATAAAACGATATTCGAGAGATTACTCCTAAAGTGTTACCAAAACTTATTATCTGTTTCAGTCGGCTCATAAAACGTTTATTATCAAGCGAAAGCTTGCCAAAAAGCTGAAGCAGAACAGGCCAATTCCTCAATGGGTCAGAATGCGTACTGGCAATACAATCCGGTAAGATTCAAAACATTAAACTGTTTTTATATTTCAAGTACATAAATTTTATTATATTATTGTATCAAGTATATGCTATTTTTTAACTACATGATAATAGTTCGAAAAGTAGTTATTATTTTAATTTCTCTGTTGCAGGTACAACGCTAAAAGACGTCACTGGAGAAGGACTAAGCTGAAACTCTAAATTAATTTTAATTTATGTTCGTTTCCATTTTCTTTCCGTGATTTAATCTTATGTTCTTAAATAAATTCGGATTACATGTGTAAAGGTGATTTTAATTCAAACGAATCCCAAATTCAATACTTTATTATCATGAAGCTGTTACACTAGAGTGAATTATGTACTTTGCGTTGTTTCAATTGAGTCATATAATTTTCTAGCAGTTCTTCGCCGCTTAGAGGATCCTTCAAATAATAATTCTGTGGTGGTTTTCCTTCTTCTAATCTTACGTAGTAATTACAAAATTTATAACGTACTTCTCCTATTCTTTTTTTGGCATGTCGACGCATGCCCTTGATCACTATAGATTTTGTTGCAAAAGACTCGGCTGTGTCAAACAAATATTTGTTAGCTTTTCAACACATAATAGTTCGAACTTTGATAATAATTTATATACTTGCCAACCCATAGATTAGACTTAAATTCTATGTTATGTTCTTCTACAGCCATACGCTGTGCCTCCAATAAAATGGTTTTTACAATGTGTCCACCCTTTTTCTGCAGAAAACTCAATTGTTTCACAGCCTCGTCTATACTCATTCCTCTTATGAAGCTAGCCACATACCACATTTTCTGTGGACTGTATTTTATTTTTTCTTTCATGTGGCATACAAACTGTAAAATGTTTATAGATGTACATCATGCATCAAGCATGACGTTCTATTGCATAAATATATTATAATATTACTTAAAATGAACTTACTCCTGGTCTTCTTGGTTCACCTGGTTTTTGCGGAGGAAAAACGATTTTATTGTAATCGAGAAATTTTAGTAGAGTGGAAGATCCGTGTATATTACAAGAGGAGATTACATTTAAAGGCTTCAATGTATCGAATAAACAATTTGAAACATTTATACCGGACAATTGATTCGAGACAGATCTTATAGTTTGTCTTATGCACTGCATCTTCTGTGAAAAATATATATTAAATTGATAATGAAGCTATTGGATAATCAATTTAATCTATTAATTATCTAAATTACTCGAAATGTGGAATAAAGTTATTGAACTTATAATACATGTAAATAATATAACCTTAAATTATTAACAAATAGTTCTCTACGGTATTTATCATACAAATATTGAACACTCGTACTTACGTCAAATTATTCGTAAATACTTATTAATGTTGTGTAAACTGAATAATTGTAGTCATAAACAACGAGCATACAAAATCGATTTAGAATTTTATCATTGTATTAAAAACGAAGTGTACTTTTTAAACTAATTAGGAATGTAATTATTAGATAATTCAATTTGATTTTGCATATAGAATCGTAAATAAAGGAATATTTGTTTCTCAGAGATATATTGTCCACCTGGTATATAACCTGCAATTCGTTTCAAGTCTGTGACTATATGTAATTAAAGTTTCGTTCATTTCGAAACGCTTGAGGGTGTGGAAAGGCTTAAAGCATTCTTTATTATGTTCTAAAACTGTATATTTCCTTAAAAGGGATGGTTTCTGGAACTATTTAAAGTAATATTTTTCTTTACGAAAATGTTTTCCACAGTTTTGTTAAAAACTTATGAACTAAAAACATGGACCAATCAAAGGCTATGACTTCGCATACATTCTTCAATTAGCTTGCCAAATAGAATCTCATTGAAGGTGTTTGTGGGAGCTTTCTCTCGTTGTTTCCTTACCTGTTTTAGCTGTGGATTGTATATTTTTGTATATACTATATATTTAAACTATTAAATATATATATTGATTCCATCACGTATCACATGCGGTGCTATTGTAACTATTGTAACACTCCCAAAGAGTGTCGTCTCTTGTTATTTCTCTATTCTTTGGTCTAAATGGAACTCGGAGGAAATCCTGGTTCTGGAACTATGTTCACGGTATTGAAACTGGTGCACTTACGTGGAATCGTGTTCTATAGCATATCACGTTCATGACGTAACTTATTAAATTGCTATGGCGGAGAATTAAGAGACGAGTGATTGAATTTATTTACTATTCTGCCCCGTCATTCTGTTCGGATAAAGTTTCGTTCGGCCTCCGGTAACGAATCATGGACAGTAATAAAGATGAAGCAGAACGATGTATGGAACTCGTAGAGCGATATCTCCGCGAGAAGAAATACGAGGAGGCCGAAAAGTTTATGCGCAAAGCACATAAACTTTATCCGACGAAGAGAACAGAAGGTAAGCGAAATGAGAGTCCACGTCAATGTCCGTGCGTGATTCGTTGGTCGATTTTCGTCTGTTCATCGTTCCATGCACACGCGATCATTGATCTTTTCCTACCCGTTGTCACTGTAAAATGTGTCCCGTCGCTTCGCATACGATTGGTAGAATTTGAAGTTAATCAGGTGTGTCGTTCACTCTCGATAAAATCATTCTGATGGTCACTAATACGTTCTCTTGTAATAACCATACACCTTCTATTCGCATAGACGTGAAATATTCTCACGAAAAAATCTGAGCTTCTTTCTGAACAAAAAAAAAACACGAAAATCGAGAAAATACAAAATCGCACGGTGTCGTGTGAAACACCGAAACACCTTGACGTGTAACCAACTTGTATTCGCAGATGTATTAGCAAAACTGACTATGCTTACAACACAAAATCAAAAGTCTGAGCCCGAACCTACTGTTAGAAAACGTCAAACAGCACCTAAAGAAGCTACATACACCACAGAGTATACGAAGGATCAACTCGAGCATGTTAAAAGGTACAAGACACAATTAAGCACAGCAAAGTATTAGAGTTTTTTCACACCAAAGACATCAGACTAATTATGTGTATGATTTTTAGTAATTTATCATGTAAATAAAAGTATGTATAACATTCAAATGTATGTCACAGAAGATTATGGTCACAGAGTATAAACAAGGTTTTGTATTTTCATATAGTTTGTGTAGAAAATTTCAGGGAATAGATATATATATATATATACATATATTGTTTTTACAATATAAATCATTACAGTAAGTTTAATATTTTTCGTTACAGGATTAAGAAGTGCAAGGATTATTATGAAATTTTGGCTGTAAGCAAAGATGCTACTGATAGTGATATAAAGAAATCATATAAAAAATTAGCTCTTCAATTACACCCAGACAAAAATAAGGCTCCAGGTGCTGCAGAAGCCTTTAAAGGTAAATATTATTTGTTTTACTTTACAGAAACTGTTCCTGGTATGCGAGACATATTATTTAAATATTATAATGTCACAAATTTTTTTGGGTTGTTCCTGGAAATCCCCAATATTCTTAAGAATCCCAAATTTTTCAAGAACCCATCTTGATCCTGAATAAAATTCTCAACGTGTCCTGATTTGTCATTTGTTGGTTGTTGCACTGGTCAAGTATGGAGACATAATTGCACATATATTTCATGTATTGTGTAGCTATTGGAAATGCTGTCGCCATTCTTACCAATGTGGAAAAGAGGAAACAGTATGATATGTATGGCCCTGAAGAGGCAAGGAATCAAAATGTTCCAAGCCGTCAGAATTATGCACATTATAACTACACAAGAGGATTTGAAGGTATTATCATATTAAATTTAATTGAAATTATTTTTATATTTATAATTAATAGCATGATTGACATATTTTTTGATTGAATTAATTTTTGTTAGCCGATATCACTGCAGAGGAATTATTTAATATGTTTTTTGGTGGGGGATTCCAACAACAAGATTTTTATTTGGGACGTTCCGGTGGAAGATGGATGAGACAACAAGATGTGCAAGCTGAACGTTCACAGTCTCAGGTATAAACACGGGGATATACTTTGTATATAAATAAAAATTCATTGACTATCATTCCAGTCGATTAATAATACTGAAAACGACAATCTTCTATTTCCAGCAAGCAAACGGATATACCACATTCCTTCAGATGTTTCCTGTACTGTTCTTAATATTGTTAACTATGATGAGCAGTTTCTTTATATCAGATCCTGTATATAGCTTGCATTCGAACGCGTAAGTGTCCCCCACAGACCAGAGTATTTATGATGAATAATGGCAAATAAATTAGTTTTAATTAATACTTTCATGGAATGTTTCAATTTCACTGCTTTGTGCTTTACTTTCTTGGCTGTAACCTACGGGTATATGACTAAACATTAAAAGCTAGACAAATGACTTGTGTGAGAGTGAATTATATGCACATTTTGATTTGTGCGCAGAAAATATTCTGTATCGAGAACAACTCAAGGATTAAAGGTGCCATACTATGTCAAAGAAAACTTTCACACTGAATATCAAGGCAGCTTACGTAGGCTAGAAATTTCTGTTGAAGACGAGTACCTGAATAATTTGAGACATGCCTGTTATAGAGAAAGAAGTTACAGTAAGTATAGAACGTTTCACTGCTCATATTATTCGATCTGGATATATAATAATACATGTATATATTAATGTATAGTAGATGTATAAGTATAAGTATTTGTACATCCTTTAAACACTAACAACATTTCTTAAATTATACCAAATGATTTGTCCTTTTTCAGAAAGGTTAGATACATACTAGGTAATGTGTAAATAATAGTTTTAAAATAATTATTTACGCATTACCTAGTAAATTAGTCCTTTTAACATCTCGAAACTTAAAGTCGTTTGGTCTAATATAAAAAAAAATTATTTGTTTTCAAAGAGAGTACGAATATATTTTTTACTGACTCTAAGACAAGAATAATAATGATGTTTACACGGTTGCTGGAAAATGGTGTACCATTAGATGTTCGATATAAATGGCTTTTAATGTTTAGGGGAAACGCTAATATGGAAGGCAAGGAACTTCGACGACGAGGAATTATTTAGCAAAGCTAAAAGTATCGAAACACCCTCCTGTAAGAAAATACAAGAGATGCAAAGAGCATAGCAGCGCCACACAATCGAATAGAACTTTGTTGTAGATAGGTGTATATTATATTTACACGTGTGTAGTTATTATTGGATGAATCGATGAGCATTGTGTATAATATGTGAGACGATACATTATGTTTCTTCGCATCCAAATTTTGTGAACGATAACTGTTTTGGTCCCCCCATCAAATTTTTATACGGACCACTTCAAATGTTTGACTTGTACTCAAAAATCTGTAAATTATTTGATACTGTTATTGATCACGGTAAAGCGTGTACAGTGAATCGGAGCAAGAAATATGAACGATTAATAACTTGATTTTACCGAATCTGGGCGTGCGATTTCAGTCCATACTCAAATCAGACAGCATGATATTTATAATATGCAAACGAACAAAAATTCATTTACTCATCATATTGTCAGCGTTTACGTCTTGTTATTGTCATGCAAGAAGGAAACAACTGTGTCCCTAATAATGGAATGGGCAAAATGTGATTTTCAAGTATTTTCTATCATTTCATAAACGTTCGTGGAACTTGAACGACGGTTCAAATCTTGCCCTGCTATTTATGCCATTGCTCGGAACGATATCGCTGCAGATTGAAAAATGTTGATTCCGAAGCGATGATTTTGCCAGGAACAGTTACGACACTGGAACCTCTTAAATATAGAATGTAGGCGATCGCGAAAGTTTATGAATCGTTGAACCTGAACGCGTTGATCGTCGTGGTTCGATTAGCTGATAATATATCACTTGTACATCGCACGGTCTTTTTCCTTTATGTCTTTCTATATTTCTTTCAAAGAAAATATGTGTATGCGTTGTACAGATTCTCGATGATTTGAAAAATCATCTCCTTGAGAATAACATGTGCGACGGACTCGACGCGTTCAGTCTCAGCTTTCCGCAAGAAGAAAGTATATGAACTAGGCGAAAGAAATGTAAGGCTAAGATTAATGACTTTTGGCCGAGATGAATGAATTGATTGCATGGACAGTTTTTCTCACGCGTAATTTTCGATGTTAAATGAACAGATGCACTTTACGACGATTAAGTTTAGTAAAGGGACATGCTTTCAACTTAAATTAGATTTGTTTGTCTGGTAGGAATACGTACAGTGCACAGTATTAATGTTCAAGATTATTATCATATATAAATTCTCTTATCAGCTATACTAGTTTTGATTCTGAGGCACCTTTATATCAAGCGAAACGTGCAAATTACCGTCACATTCCTTCCATTGATTGCAAATATACGATGAAAGGAAATCATGAACATAGTCCGGCAGTGTGTATGACGCACAGTCTAGCAGGATTTCTAGACTGCAGATATTTATGCAAAATCGAAATTTTCTGTATCGATCGTAAAGAGGTAGTAGCCAAAAAGCTCGCGCAATACGTTCTCGAATAATTTTAAAGCCTTTTTAAGTTTTTAGATTTTATCTCAATTTTAAATGACACATTTTTATCATAAAATCCGCAATCTAACGGTTACCGTATTAATTACGGAACAAGATGATTTCTCATATGGCTACCTAGCCGAGCAAAATTATTTGATTCTTTAGACTATTTTCGTAATATTTTTTTAATTGCATTTCTCCACCTTAGGAACAATCTTGACGATATCATTTATTTGTATACCATTAAATACATTTCTTTTGCAATATATTTTTTTATCAGTTCTCAAAGTGCCATAAAAATTATTACAGCATTTTATAACGGTTCGTATTATTTTTATTCTGCATGCATTTATATGAATCTACGTTATCGTTTTATTTATTCGCGAGTCTACGATAAATCAATCGATGATAAGCTAAAATTGATTTTTTTATTTTTGCTCGGCTAAATTTACATTTGCCACTGATTTACAATCGAAATGATAAAGTACTATGCAGGGACATTTAATGTCAAAATTTTAATAAGTGACCCTGGTCCAGCCTTTCGTTGGAACATACGGAAGACTGTATATTTTTTGCGTTATCAGCTGTCTCTATTGTTGTTTATAAATTATAATGTTAAAAGCGGATTATAGTGTATAATGTTTTTCGTATGGTGTGTTACCCATGATTGTTTTAATCGAGTCTACACAGTGGCTGGAACCGTCACGTAGATTCGAACTGCACATACAAATCGAATTTCTGTTGTGTATATGAGTCGGCCAGCTTTTGACTTCCTTTCCTAGAATTATATTATCTGTACATTGTGTATGACAGTTTTATGAGCATCGAATAAAGAAATTTTAAAAATGCGAATCGACCTCGTCCGTAACTGGGTCAATTCAATTTGTAAATAAAAAATAATGACAAGCAGGGATAAGTTTAAATTAATGCGTGAAATATATTGTCAATGTAGAATCGATTTCCTGTTCACTTAAATGATTTTTCCGCATCATGAAGGATGAAATAGAGACGAATCAGGTTAAGTGGTTTGAACAAACCGATTTCTATCGTAACCCCTATTACGATGGTTTTAGCGGTTATATAGTTTAAACATTCTAAGGTACACAATCACGTTTACGATTTGGAAGACTCGATGCATTCGGTTATGTCTTGGAATCCTGAGGAACACAGTCCCGGCTTGACTTTCCGTGCATGGATATCCGTATTTTAAATAAATAGATTTCTATAATCTAAATACAATGATTAGAATCGGTAAATATTTAGAATTACATTTATACAGCTTCGTTAGAGAATTCACTGTAATCCAGGATGTACGCAGGATACGATTTTCACGAAGACGAAACTCCGGCGTTTTTTGACAACCAATTTCCTATACGCATGCGTCTATTAGCAGATAAAATTTCATTTTCTAGCCTGCCGTTGTAGCTACGGTTCAACTACTGTGAAAGCATACTTCTACCTTTCTTTTTTTCGTGTATATCGAACTATAAAAAAGTTTGAACGGCAAAGCATTCAAATATTTTTTACTCCAGTGCGAAATTATATCCTAACAATTAGGAATAAATGAGTAACAATTTAGTGCAAGTAGTTGATATGCTAACGATTTGTAAGTATAGAAAAATTGAAAACAATAGTACTGTAAAATATCGAGAGCAACAGCTGTGCTGCTATTTCCTACAGTTGGGAAAAATTTAATTTTAAATGGACCGCTCGAAAAGGTCGATATTGGCGTTGTCGTGGCAAAACTTCAAAGCTCGGTTCAGGTTAGACAGTGCCAATTAACGTAGTGGTAAAACGCTGAAACTGCTACCCAAACTTATGAACAGAGCAGTGCCACTGTCTACCGCGAGATAGCATTAGTGATAAAAGTGCAGGCTATCGTTATCAAATGTCAGTAATATTTGTTTACCGGTTTTAAATTATACTGTAAGAGTCGCCACTATCAACTGTGCTGAATTCGATTTTAATTTTTACGAATTGCATGTACAGTAGATTAAAAATATATTCCAGCACTAAATACCCGATTCTCAAAAACTGGCTTATAGTTAGAAGGCGTGTTTTCTCAAAAGTCAGAAATACAGCGTTCAAATTCTTTTTAGATTCATTGTACACTTAATTTAAGAATTCCAACACATCCTTTCGACGTCGAGTTCACAAACATAAAATTTGCAATAGTTTTGTTTATTATCTGTATAAGTAGTTCTACAAAAGTGAACATTAATTAACATATAATATAATCATATAATAGGAAACGCGATAACGTTAGATTTCCATGACTAGCATTAAAAAAGCTCCTGGTAGAATCCTTACGTCGATTCAAGTAAGTATTGATGAATTTCCCTTTCGTAGGTACAATTATAAAAACGGATGTTGTACAAGAAAATAGGATAGATAAATCATCTACGATCATCTTGATTTCGCTATTGGAAAAATACCACGGCAGTCGAGAATAAACGGTGCGCGAGAATACTAAGATAGATTGTTTTACTTGTGCATGGTTTGCACTGCAAAATAAAATGATGGTCTTTGAAAACATGAAACTTTTCCATGATCCGCAAACAGTACAGCTCGGTTAAGCCAGCTAATTATTTTTTTCGGCTGGATTAGATGTCTATATTCTTAACGATAAAGAATAGACACAATCCACTTCATCGATGCAACCCCGCGCGTGCACGTTTTCCCTTTGATAGTTCCTTCTACGATACCATGGTTCTACTTCCTATGTCTACGGTAGACTCCAGTTTACTCATCTATCAGAAGCATATCTCTACAATGCTTTTGTTCGGTGATTCTCTCCGGTCTCGTGTACGAGACCGAAGATAGCATTACTCTTGCCAGTACAACTTACTCTGAAAGTGCTTTCCATTATACGGATCATAAGCGCACGCTTGGCAATCCGGATATATATTCTCAAATCAATGGCCGTTAACGCTACCAAATCAATAAAATACTTAACTTATACACGGAAACACGGTGAACATCGGCGAAACGCATGGACGGACTGAGATTAAGTACGATTCTGTGAGCCTTAACATCTTAGACAACTTTTCGAACGGTATAGAAATTGTTTCTAAAAAAAGGAAGAACCGTCTCGTGTAAGAGATCATACTGTACCATCGGCCTAGTCTTGACCTTTGCAAAAATTCATATAAAAAAGGGTACACGAAGATCTCGATAAGGTGCGTTCCATTTAGGGAACCATTTAGAGATTAAGAGCGAATCTATTCTTCTGCGAGAATTTCACTGTCTAACGAAGTATGGATTAATGAATACTATTTAAAATCTAGTTGTTATTTAGTGTACTACCATTTTTCTTTTCTCGTTGCGAACAAAACGCTTGGACGGCCAATTTATCGTTTTACCTTATCTTGTCGACCCATTAAAGTCCCACTTTAATGACACTTCCATACGAATTCTCCGCTAGCATTTATAAATAACGATGATAAAAGATTCGAATGAAAGTGTGACCAAAATAAGGCACTCTGAGGGCTCGAATGAAAGTGGAGTTTAGGCGAAAGGTTGTCGATCTTCGGATGAACCGGTTAAGTACACTTTGGACTAGAATGAATGTTCTCGCGAACAGAAGAACCGTTTCTACACTATTCTTCTTCGTGAGTAACGATTGAACATTGGCAGTTTTCAAGTCTGATTCAGTCTGAAACGGAACGACGATTTATTTGAGCTGCGCCGGCGTGGAAGATCTGTCGTACGTTGATGGCGGAGGTAAAGCCAATGACGGCGGTAAGCTCGTGGTACTCGTCAAAGTCGAGTCCAGTTTGCGTGCTTCGTGTTCCAATAATACTGCGTCTAGCGACGGATCTTGGGCTACTGTTCTCAACGAGTCGCCCAAAGCCTGTCTCAGTTGTTGCATCTCCCTGCCAGCCCTCGAACTTCTCAGCACGTACAATTGTCTACGTTTTATCTCTTGATTCAGTTGTTCCCGCAGTAATTGAATCTGTACGAAAAAAATTAAGATTAGGTTCAGCTATCGGAAACCCCCATGCTTTGAATTAGTTGACACGTTGCAAATAGGTTCTCTCTTGGCAAAGAGAAGTTTGTCTGAATTGCTTATGCAAGAATATTGCAAGTCACTTGCAAAAGTATATGGCATTTTTAGATATAAATTTGAATAAGCTTTACTTGATTCTCCAGACGTAGGACTTGCTGACGATGACTCTGTTCCCTCGCTTCTAACAACTTCTCTGCCTGCAGCTGTGCAGCCCTGAGTCTCTCGACTTCTCCGGACCTGTCTCGACTATAATCGTACATTGAATGACTATGAACGTAGCTTGATTTCAGTCTTATGAGTTCCGCTTCCTTCTCTGCCAGTTGAGTCTCCAATCTCCGAAGTTTCAATCTCAATTCCCTGTTCTCTTGTTCGTAATGGTCCACGTCGAAACCGGTGCCCAACAGTTCTGAGTGCGCTTTCTCTGGCCTTTCGTAGCTCTTGCTGCGAACGCTAGTTGACTTAGCAAACGATACCTGGCGTTCTAAATTACGTTTATCGGCTTCTAACATCTTCACCTGAAACATCAGTTCTCATCTCGTTAAATGGATTGTTTTACGTTTATGGAATTTTTTAGAATATCTACCTTGTCACTAAGGGCATCAAGCTTTCCTCTCATCTCGCTCCTCTCTCTCTGCGCAGCTTGCAACTGACGCATCAGCTCTTCGTCTTTGTTTGAGGTTTCTTCTTGGGGGAAATTGGCTATTCTCAACTGCGACTCCAAAGTGCAACGCTGCACCTCGTTGTTCGCCAGTTCATTCTGCATTCGATTTATTTGATCCGTTAGCGACTGATTCGTTCGTTTCAGCTCGCTCAATGCCTGCTGCGAGGACTCTACCCGTTCTGTTAGAATCCTTCGTTCATTTTCGGTATTTGTCAGTTGTTTTTGCAACTGGAACAATGGATAGATAAATCAAGAAATAATTTCATAAAATTTTTAACACGTTGAGTGTCCATTCAACAATATAAAAAAAAAGTTACAAGAATGCATTACGCATTACTCTATCTTCCATTTCTGGTACACGCGGCACTCAAAGTGTTAAATGTAAAGAAATACCTGTTTGGTCTTTTCGTTAGACGTTTGCAAAGTCGTCGTCAATTCCAGAACGTTGCGTTGCAGAGAGTTTATTTCACTCTTCAGCTCAGTCTCCGTGCTGGACGCCTTCTCCAAAGTTATATTTAGCTGTTCTATTGTTGACTTCAACGAAGCACAGCGTTCCTCCAAGCTCGCCATGGCTCTGCCCTGAGTCTCGCTCCTTTCTTGCAGCTTCTGTACAGTTATGTAAAAAAATAACGTAATTCAAGATCACCGAATGAGTTTAAATGCTGTAGACTTAATCTACACACATGAATGTTTGCTTCTTTCTCTTGGTACATCATTTGCAGTCTCTGGAGATCACCATCCAACGACATCCTTTGCAATTCCAGTTTGGTAGCACGAGACTCGCTTCTATTAAGCTCCTCTTGCAAACTGCGCTTTTCGTTTTCCACTCGACCTAGAGCTTGCTTCATTTTCTCTAGTTTGTCCTGTCGAATTACAAAACAATCGATGAATAAAGTCATTTCTATTGAAGAAAAATTTTGGGTTACCTCGAACTGTATCTTTTCTTCAGTGCCACTGTTGATTACCAGCTCAAGGTTCGTCAGCTTCTCGCGCAGCTGCTCGCATTCCTCTGTCTTTTGTTGCAAAGCGTTCAACTTAAAAAATACGTATCAGTAACGACTTACAAATTATTGCCAAAGCTCTGCAAACAAAACATACCTGTATGTCGTAACTGCCCTGTCTCTGAGACAATTTCACTTCCAAAGAGTTCTTCTCGTCTTGTAGCATTCGGATGTTAGCCAGCAGCGTGTTTATTTGAGAGTCTGACTTGTTCTGAATTTCTTGAGTCTCTGTAAGCTGTTTCTTCAAGTTGCTCAGCTCCGTTTTACAATCGTCCTAGAGATTGATCAATATTTAAATTAAGTATCACTTATTTATGAATTTTCGAAACATTTCCTTGGCGGTACCCAAGGATTCAGGCTTCGCAATCGGAAGGTTAAAAGAAATATGTTGGAAAGTACCCTTTCTCGTTCAATTTGAGCCACTTGTTGCATAAAGGATCGCACGCCCTTCCTAACTGCTTCAGGATCGACGTCGAATATCACGTCTCTGTTGGAGTCAGTATGCTCTTGAGCTGAAACATAAGCTAGAATATTATTAACTAATCGTCTATGTAAATTTATTACCATTAAACTTACATATCAGAAAAATAACTTATAATCTGGGTACTCACCTCTCGCGGGGCTCCATCTTCTCGAAGGACTCATCAATTTGAACGGCATGTTTACGCTGCCGTCCATCTGAATGCCAATGATTCGTCGCAAGGTAGAACCAACGCTATTTAATTTCTGTTCTGTTTCCTTCTTCGCCATCTCCAATTGAGATAACTGAGCATCCAGTGCTCTGACACGTCCTTCGGACCCTCCAAGACGAGCTTTTAGTTCCTGAATTTGTTGGGAAGCGTCAGCCAGGCAAACCTCCAAATTATGTTTTTGGTCTTCAAGCTTTCTCTCTCGACATCGACAGTCCTCCAGTCTGACTAGCAGCTCTTGCTCCCTCGTCCGCCACCTTTCATCTTCCTCGTCAGCACGCGAACGCAGTCTTCCAAGTTCTTGTCTTGTGGCTTCCAAACTGTTGTCCACATCTATCAACTGTTTTTTCACTTGATGCAATTGCAGCTGCAGTCGTTCTCTCTCCTCTGTCTCATTCGCCAGTCGAGCTTGCAGCTCTTTCTCGTCGCTCTGTGCTTGCGCATTGCTGTCGTGAGACTTCTGCAATTCGTCCTGTGTAAAGCGTAGTTGTTTCTGCAGTTGCGAAGTCTCCCGTTCCATGTCGCGAAGCTGAGCCTGAAGACGCGATCTTTCAGCGTCTATGGTTACTTTCATGTCTTCCAGAGCTGCAATTTTCTGATACGACTCTTCCAATGTCCTACTCTGTTCTCGCTTTTCACTTTCAATGCGTTTTACGTGTTCTCGCAACTCCTTATTGCTATTATGATACTTCTCCTTTTCGTATGTGGAGTCAGCTAACTGCCTTCTGACATCTACCAATTCTTTTCGAAGGTTCTCATTGACAGTTTCAACGTCTTTGAGTTTGCGAACAGTCTCTTGCAGCTGATTTTGCAGAGTGTCGACCCTATCCTCCGTCAGGTGTAATTGAACCTGTAGTTCTTCTGATTCCCTCTGCGCTGATTCTCGTTCCTTCCAAAGCTCTTCAATCTTCAGATCAAGCTTTATCTTCTCTTCGTCGGATTTCAGCTTAGTCTCGTCCAATTTCGTCTTCAGGCGACTCAGCTCATCGCGCAATTGTTTGGTATTGTTGCGTTCTTGTACAGCACGCGCTGCAGCCTCTCTCTTTATCCTCTCCACGTTGTTTTTCTCTTCCTCCATTTCTCGCAGGACACCTTCGAGCTTCTCCATGAGCGCTTGTTGATCGTGATGAGCCATTAGAAGGGCCTGCTGTTTGTCATTTTCCGCCCTAAGAAGAACCTCTTCGTGCTGTTGACACAAATTCTCAATCTGTTGTTGCATCTCGTCTATCCTCTGCTGTAGCATGTTGATCTCATTGTCCTTTTCGCCACCCAGTTGCAACAGGGATTGTTGGAGCCGCTTTTCCATGTTTATCTTGACCTGTTCTTTCTCATCGTTCAGCTTTTTAATATTCTCTTCACTGTGTTTCTTTAAGTTCGAGATGATATGATGGAATTCAGCCTCTTGGTTGCCGCTCTGTTGCGTTAGATTCTGTTTCATCTCATTCGCACGTTTCTCATTGTTTTCCAAATCTTTCATTAGTCTTTCTACTTGTCCTTTCAGACTTTCTTTGTTAATCAACAGTTCTTTCTGCTCCTTCTCCAACTGCGTCTTTTTCACGTGCATGTTTTCGAGATTAGTTTGTGCATCGAACATAACACCCTCCAACGTTTCCTTCTCACTGCGCATCGATGCGAGCTGTTCTTGCAACCGCTGCACTTCCTTCTCGTTGGTCTCCAAAAGTACCTGTTTCTCCTCGTTGTCTTTTATCAGATCCTCCAAGTTTCGATTGATCCTCCCATTCATCTCGTTTGCTTGTTCTAATCTCTGTCTGAGTCTCATCAGCTCCTCGTTCAAGGTTTCTTTCTTTCTGGCTAGAACTGACAATTGATTGCTCAAGTCTCCGCGTTCTCGCGTGACCTGCGCCAATTCTATTTCGGTTTTCTCCTTCTCGATCTCCAAAAACTTCACTTTTTCGTTCATCGTGGCTTTTTCCGATTCCAAATCTAGCCTGATTTGCTCCGCCTGCAGCAGCTCCTTCCTCAGAGAGCCTAAATCACTTTGCTGGTCTGTGCACTGATTCGCCAACTTTGCTTTCTCGTCCGTCACCTAGAGTTCGTCATAGTTAGGAATCGAAATACAGGATTAAATAATTATTTATATTGAGGATTTTCAATACCTTCTTCAGCTCCTCTTGCAGACGATGTTTCTCTTGTTCGTGATTGCTGCAAACCGTTTCCAACTTCATAAGGACCTCCTGTACGTCCGATTTTTCCAATATAACGCGTTCTAACTCCAGCTCCAAGTCACCTGTGTAATAATCCAATTAAAAAAGAATTGCAAGTCTATTTTATTGTCGTCTATATGTGAATATTGACTATACAATAGATAACAATTTTCTTGCAGAAAATCATGAATCGATGAAAGAAAATTACCTTTATTCTTCTCGATTTGCGAGATTAAACCATCAGTCTCCAATTTCTGCTGTTCCAACATATCTTTGCTTAAATAAGCTTTGTTTAACTCCTCTCGCAAAGTCAGTAGCTCTTCCCTCATTTTGCTGCACCTTTCCTCCTCTGAACGGAGATTAATTTCCCTGATAAATCGATATGAAATCAGGGTAAATTAATCTGTATAACAATATGTGCTCGAATAAAGAAATTTATCGAATAACTTCCCAAAGAAGCGTCTTTACAATTTTAATAATTATAAAATAAAAAATCTGAATCCAGCCATTCGATGGATGGCTTAGTGTTAACACACCTCAACTCCGCTTCTTTGGAAACTCTGTTTAGTTCGCCCTGCAGATACAGTTTCTCATCTTCGAGACTATCGCAGAGCTTCTGCAATTTATTGTTAGCCTTCTGCAGCTTCTCGTAATCGCTGTTTAAATTCTCCATCTGAAAAGAACATCCTGCATCTCTGTACACTATCCAAAAAATGCACACACGCTTCGTACGATAATAAAAAAATCATACCATGCTGTTAATCTCGATCCTACTCTTGTCCAGTGCATTCTTTTCTATTCTTACGGTGTCTAGGCCCTTTTGCAACATGTCTTTCTCTTGATTAAGCTGCGAACACTGCGATCGAGCCGTATCCAGCTCAGAAATCAACTCCTGTACGCGTTTTTCCAAGGTTTTGATATTTTCTTCTGCGTTCTCACATTGCTTCCGAGTCGTCACCAACTGTTCTTTATTGCTTTGCAGTTTCACCTATCCCAGGTAGCAAAACAGATTACTATAGAACACTATGAGCTCCTTCGAGGACAAGTATCAAGTTATGTCCACATTAAAGCAACATTGAGCTACATTTTGATACCTTCTTCTTTTATTCAATAAAAAAGGCGACGAAAAGCTGCTCGATGTTGGTCCTGCGTGGACATAGCTTTACGCTGCTTCGATTTACCAAAGTATAGAATATAAAATCTTCACACCTGAAGCTCGTGTATAGTCAACTGATATTTATGCAGCGCTGCTTGCACAGCACTGATTGTACTTTCAGCAAAGGCTGGGATGGTGTTGCTTCTTGTACCTCTTTTCGGTGACTTCTGGGGAATCGATATGCTGGGCGTTAAATGCAGGTGAGGAGGACCTTGGGTGTTCTCGATTTCGCGAGCTTCTGCATCCTGGATCACTGCGTGCGCTATGTCTCTCAATGCAGACTGTAGGACCTCAACGTCGTCTTGGACGCGCACGTTACGCTGCACTTCCATTTCCGCCTCCGCGCATCTCTCTTCCTAAATAACGAAGCAAAATAATTGTTAGACTGCGGTTCTTTATGCAAAATAAAAGCTTTTCAAGATGACTTGTGTAAACAATGTCTTATTGCAATGATTTACCAAGGTATGAACGTCACGAATAAGCTGATTGATTCTGTCTTCCTTCAGGCGGTTCTCATTTTGAACTACATCATACTGTTGCTTCAGCGAAGATAACTCGATCTTTAAATCTGTCGCTACCTGTTCCTGCGCTTGGTGAACTTGTTGTGATATCTGAAAATCGTCTTCAGCTATTATACTGCCTAACAAATTGTTTTAGGACAAACATTGCCTTATGAGTTTACCATTGGCTGCATGGCTGCTTGCATTTTCATAGCGAAACCTAGGTTGCTGCAAGCTGATGAAACTTCGTTAAAGGTGGAATTAATACTATTCTTCATTTTCAGCAGGTCTCTTTCTGTGCTCGACTTTATCTCCGCAAATAATCGTTTCACAGAAACAACATCGCGCCAAAGATTCAACAATCTATTGTGTTCTGAAGTATAATAATCGTTGAATGCCTGCTCTTCTTCCCTCCATTCATCTTCTTTGATGGCTAGATCTTCTCTTAGTATATCCCAATCATTACTCAATTTTTGCAAATCATTGGTAAGTGCCTCGTTTGTCTGATGTGATTCTTCTAACTGGTCTTTCAGTGTGGTGTTCAGTTGCAATAATTTTTCACACCTAAAACAAAATTATCATTCCAAATATAATAATCGCAATTTTTTGTATATGGCACAATGACTCTTAAAGTCATGCAACATCAGAAATCAGCTACCTTTTGCGTTCATCTCCAAGCTTCTTTAAGGCTGTGTCTAAATCATGAATTTGTTCTTCGCGCATGTCTCTTAAAGTTTGATGTGCTGTGTCCAGCGGAGTGGGTACCACTGGTACAGAACTGGACAGTTTATTAGAATCATATGTACTGGTCTCAGCTACCTGGTTCTCCAGCTCTGAACATCTTTGCTTGTATTGTAAAACCTGCAAGTATCATTTGTTAACTCTCTGTACACTGAAAGCAATACGTTTGTCAAGTACTATGGTCTGTTCAATACTGTACTTTGGCTTGTAAACGGGAAACAAGAGCTGCTTGATGCTGTTGTGCTTGTCTATATGTGTCCAGTCGTCTCTTATAATTCGCAGACTCCTCTTCGAGACGGTGACGTAGTTCGAAATTTTGTCTGACCAGTGCATCTGGCGAAAGGTCGTCTTCGTCCTTCTGTTCAACCATACCACTGGCAGTGCTCCGCGACGAATCCATTTTACTACTTGTGTTCCTGTCCGTCTTAAAAGGACAGATGTTTAATTATTTGAAAATGCTAACACTAATGTACAGGGTGAGACAAAAGTATGCAATAAGACAATATTACGATATTTAGAGATGTATACCTTTTAATAACGTTTTTATATTACATTTGATTCGCAGAACAAGTACGCGCAGTGCATCGTGAGGTTAACGAGTATTTGGCATAGTGATTAAAGGGAATAACTGTCCCTTAATGTAAGTAGTGTTTCATGACTGATATCTACAGTACATTTCTATTTACTTTTTTTTTTATTGCAAATGCGTTACAATGGAGCAACGCATTTCGTTGGTCGATCATAAAGATCCGTGTTTATCATTGAGGTTATGTTTCTGTTTACTGTTTACCGCCGGTTGGCAAGGTGCATGAAAATCGCTTGCATATGAGTGTGTACACATCGTTGATCTATGGATTAGTGAATACACATGCAACATGCGGTTTCACGATACATGCGCGCCTGCATAGTGCAACCACAGTGCACGAATTTCAAACGCCCATGCAATTAGCGTTTGGAAAGTAGTTTAACCGAACTTTAATTAAAAATATAACAAAGTTTCGGAATTTTATTAGAATGTCGGTTAGTCTTAATCAGGCCAGATGCATTTTTAGAATGAAAAACGTTTTGCAAATAATTTAATATTAATCCTTTAAAAATACAATACTTTAATACGCGTTGCTTAATTTAATCTTCAAAGGTATTGCGTTGTATTGTAAAGTATCTTCGATATTTGATATGTAAAAAAATGTTTCAGCGACTTGGCAATACCTCTTTCGTCTTATTAGGCCCTCTAAGAAACGGTGGCCGCCGCCTTTCCATCTGTCCCCTCGTCGAGAGCTGTGGAATACCTTTGGACAATGACTGCAACACATAATTTTTCCAATAAATAAATCAGGGACACGAACACATTGGTGCGAGGGGAAAGATCGTCTTCGCTTATCTCATTGCCAACGGAATCTTCTTCTGTCGATGAATTATCATTGGAAATGATAAACAGGAAAAGGAAAAGAACCGGACGATAATAAATAAATGAACGTTCAGCCAAGACGCGACGACTCGTGTTCCGTGGCACGTACATATTTCAAACCAGCCACTGTTTCGTTAGGTCAGCTTAATCTGTGCTGGCAAGAGCAACAAACAGTTGGAAAAGCATCGTTATCAGGCCCGCAACGTGACCAATACGTTATGTTTAATTAATCTCGAGCTTTCTTCGCAAAATAAAAATTAACCTCAAACCTACGCCTTTCTTTTTCAGAGATGACAGTAAGCTGGGCATTTTGGAGGACATGAACTTCACAGGTTCCCAAATGTCTTTCCTATACCCGAAATTCCGTGTACAAGGTGCTAATCACTTAAAATGGTTCTGGGTTAGAGGATCTCCTTTAAAGTACAGAAATTAGCCACTCTTTTAGAAGGTTAAATTTTACTTTTATAGCAGCATATATGTTATATTTATAACAGCAGTTTTTCATAAATTCTAGACAAGAAGTGTACAATGGATCAGGTTGTTCTAGGCCTGGGATAACAAAAGTCGGTTGCTTCTATGAAGAGTTGAACCCTGTTACCATAGGTCCTAAGATGTCTTGCAAGCTCTACGCACTGTACATAGGTGTAGTTTAGTAGGTAAAATTATTTCAAGTGTTTCAAATATTTCTGTAAAAGGCAAAGAAGCTGGCTAGCTTCCTAAGACCTTGTGCACCTAACTGTACCTCGTTTTCACAGGACTTACAGTTTTTTACAAGTTCTAAGCTCTAACCAAAGTTGAGTCTATCGAATAAAACAGTCTAGAGTCTGAGCCAGCTCAAAATTGGAGTATTCCTTTAAAACAAAAAGTGCTGTTTAGCTCCCTGATGTTTTCTGAGGGTTGCATCATAATTTCTTAGATCCTAAAGTCTTTTACAATTTCAGAACAGTACCCCTAGTTCCTGGCCCATTGGTTAAGACAGTCTTGGGTGTAATCTAGCTCCGAATTGGAGGATTTCTTTTGGAAACAGAGTCTAGCTAGCTTCAGGAAGACTTGGGGAGGGTCGAAAGCTACTCTAAAACGTTCCCTAGGTCCCAGACATTGCGTCTAGGTGGCGATCGTCTCGGGTTAGGGTACGAGGGCATCCTAATTGTCTGTGGAAACGATTCGCGGGCGGGACGAGGCTCGAAGAGGCGTTCCTCCCTCGATTGTTCCTCTTTCGGCTGGCAGAGGTTTGTCGTATCCGGTGTCTGGGCGAATGGAAGTAGAAGAAGCACGACCCACTGCCAGGCACCGAATGGCACCAATCGATATGTATATGGCGAACCTGGGTTCTCGCGAGGATATCACCCTTCGAATACACTGTCCTAACTTTTCTACGACTTCGTGCGCACAAGTTTAAACGCGCGGCGTCCGAGGCGAGCCGCTAAAGTCTGGCGAGCCGCAAAATCGTTAACCCTTTGCGGTCCAAAGTGTTCCCCCGCTTTTATTTCAGCTGCTCTTGCAACGCCAAATTACTCGCGTCTTATTCCCACATTGAAGCTTTACGAATCTGCTTGGACAAACGAGGAATTAACAATTATTCCTAGGCTAATAACGATTAAAATTATTAACCAACGAGAGGCAAAACTAAATAATCATTGTTACTCTCAATTTGTTTGCTATTAAGCGCCACGTATTTATGGTATGAAATTGTATAATTACATTATGATTTTATGTGTTAAGGATGAGCAACCACTGTTACACAAGTCGATGCGTGGCTGCCAATAGGGGTTGAGAGCTTATTTGGCTACCAGAAGAACCGCTTTGGACCATGGTAAGCCATCCGATTGATTCTACGTACAAATACGCAACAAACGCGTAAATTGTAAGCTGCAATAGCAAATTGAAATTTAAAAAGATCGTTCATGTAAGAAGAACCTAATTGTATGACTTCCGTGTTTTGCAAGGGATGCAGACGGTTTTGTATTTTGTGCAAAGAACTGCAGTCTGCTGATAAGAAAGAGGAACCCGCTGGAACTGCGACTGAACGTGGAACCATCGGATACCTCGAGAAAGAGAAATACTCGCAGCATTGCCGACGCCTCGAATAAAATGTAATCAAAACGGAGATTCGACTTGTCGTTGCGGTTCGACGTATCTATCGGCAATTAGGTGATTTTTAATTGTCCGGAGCTCGCGGCAGGAGCCTCGGAAAACGGCATGGGCCGAGTTCAACGAACGAGGAAACGTTTCAAGCAACCCCCCTGAGAATCCCGCAGCTGGACTAACAATCGCGACGAGATAAAACCAGCGTTCTCTCTCTTTCTTGGCCACAGTCGATCCTCCGCGTCGATAGTAATAACAATTAGCCGGAGCGGGGGGGAAGGGGCGGCCGGAACACGACGCTCGGAAACTTTTCTCGTTCGTAAATCCTCGCCGCCGGTTTTCGATCACGTGTCCCGCGATATCGAGTTCAGAAACTCGCGTAATTGCCCGGTATCAGGGAAGCCCTGCAGGAGCGACGGAATTCGTCGAACCCATCGACGAACTTTCTTTCCGTAAATCAATCTTTTCAATTGCGATTCGAACGGCCGCGTCTAATGAGCCTCGTTACGCCTCGGTTTACTTCCCCTTCGCCCACACCGGTGCCTATCGCGACCGAGACAAAATTTATCTGGTCTAGTTAGGCTCGCGGACCGCTGATGCGAGTATTAGTGGCGGACTGTGCTGAACGGTCGAACTTTAGTGTCGATACTTTCACTGGTGAAAACTTAAAATGCGCGACTCTTTTTATATTGTCCAATTTAAGTTTTATCCATTGGCATTCGAACGACGCCTCTGAGCACCGCTAAAAATTGTCATACTATTATTTAAACAATTTTTACATCGCTACGGTTACGGTTAAGGAATCGATAAAAGTTTTAATGCTCCAAGTACGAGTAATATTGGGTTGTCCGGAAAGTTCGTGCAGATTTTGACGAAAAATTGAAACGCAACGTATTTAAGTTTTGGTATATATTTATTAGAAATAAAAATAAATCGGCACGAACTTTCTGGACAATCCAATAATAATTAATTTCACATTTACGAGAGGAAATAAACTATGGATACTATGGAAACTATTATAAGTAGAAATATTGTTTCGATTTTCGAGTGGAATTGCTTCGCGTGTAAAGGATTAAGATTGCCTAAGATTTGCCAGAAATTAATTTTTAAATTTGGACAAATAATTCCGATTTTTACGTGCGAGCGATGCGGCAGTGAATGTGTTAAGGATTACCGAAATTTTCTGGCCAATGAACAACTTTCTGGACAATCCAATAATAATTAATTTCACATTTACGAGAGGAAATAAACTATGGATACTATGGAAACTATTATAAGTAGAAATATTGTTTCGATTTTCGAGTGGAATTGCTTCGCGTGTAAAGGATTAAGATTGCCTAAGATTTGCCAGAAATTAATTTTTAAATTTGGACAAATAATTCCGATTTTTACGTGCGAGCGATGCGGCAGTGAATGTGTTAAGGATTACCGAAATTTTCTGGCCAATGAACAA
>CM052091.1:16275963-16338737 GCA_028453745.1 Agapostemon virescens
AGATGATAGGATTTTCAATGACTGTCCCGTCATCAAAGGAAGTTTAGAAAAATAGTCCTCCGGAGAACTGCGCCCAAACACAATGTAGATAACAGTTTTTCGAGCGTGATAAAAATTGCCTGCGAGTATCGCAAATGTAAAAACTATTGAGTTATTATTTTTCATAGACATATACCAAAACGAATCGATGAAAAATAGATTGGCGATGAGCAAATCGGCACGAACTTACCGGACAACCCAATACACGAAAGATTCTCTCTGTTTCTTTAACCCTTTGCACTCCAAGCAATTTTAGTCCGAAAATCGTAACAATTGTATATATGAAATTAATTACTATTACTTGTACGTAGAACATTAAAATTTTTAGCGATTTTTTAACTGCGAACCTAGTAATGTAAAAATTATTTAAATAATAGTGTGACAATTTTTAGTGGTGCCTCAGAGGCGCCATTGGAGTGCTAAGGGTTAATATTCCGAACGAATCGAAAATTATGAATCGTTGTTCTGAAATTATGGCAGACTGTGTTGTGACGAATGCATAAAATCCGGGGGCCAATTAACCATTATTATTGCGGTTTGTTCGTTGGTTGAAATCGTTGTTAAAGCTCTCAATCTCGATCGAGGGCTGCAGACGATTTCGACGAAGAAGCGTTAAGATGAAGAGAAGATTGCGGTGGTTTTTAAAAACTCGTTTCTTAAAAAAAAAGAAGGAGAAGCAAACGCTTTATTGACTCGGCAGCTCGATGGTACCTGCCGAGCGTGTTTACACGGAGTTCTCGTTGCCTGTCGTCTTAGAAAATACAAAATACTATGAATAGAAGTGTCCCGCGAGGCCGCGAGGATCGAGTCGATACAGCGACAAAGCCCGGTTTGCGTTATTTACAGTTTGCCGCGTCCGGCGCGTCGCGACGCGAACATTTTCTCGACGATTGCTTAAATTATGCGATTACATCGAGCCGCGCATGTGTGTCTGTGTCTGTGATTTTGCACGCTGGCTTATTATCTAGCGGGTTCAAAGTCAACTCGAAACGGCGGCGACTTCTACAGCGACAGCGGCGAGAATAATTTCAAGAAGAGGTCTCGTCTCGTTGCATCTTACTTCGGCTGAATCGTGCGAATTGTTCACGACGATTGCTTAAATTATGCGATTACATCGAGCCGCGCATGTGTATGTGTCTGTGATTTTGCACGCTGGCTTATTATCTAGCGGGTTCAAAGTCAACTCGAAGCGGTGGCGACTTCGACGGCGGCGACAGCAATTTCAAGAAGAGATCTCGTTGCATCTTACTTCGGCTCGATCGTGCGAATTGTTCGCGCCACTGTTTACACTCGCGCGCGATTACAGATCCAAACACGTTGCACCACTTCGACGAGGCTCCGTCCCTTCGAATCGGTCCGCGCAGATAGGAACGAGCGTAATCTCCGTACCGAAACCAACATGGCCGACGCAGCACGTAACGGACGCATGGTCGGCGCTATGTCTCGTCAGCGAGATCGAACTTGACCTTTGCGCGTTGCTTCACACCGTCGGGAACCTCCTAGACCTCCTTCGATCCGATCTGCGCGAGACTCGTCTCGGACACTCTGTGCCTTCGTCTCCTCACCCTCTGTTTCCACAGCTTCGCTCGAAATGGATAACGTCGAGGGGTTCTCGGGGGTAGTTCTCTGCGTCTTCGCTAACCGCTTCCATTCCCTCAGGAACCTTCCCTGAAATCTTCGCAGACTCGGAGAGACTCGTCTCGGACATTCTGCAAACTTTGTCTCTTATGTCCCATAGTCTTCGTAGCTTCCTTCGCGAACGACAGCATCGAGGGGTTCTTAGGGGTAGTTTGCATCTTTGTAGGTTGATCCGCTCCTTCGAGAACCCTTCGCGTGATCCTTACAATCTAGAAGAGCATCGTCTCGGCAACCCCGTCGTCGAGTTGTTCCACTCGAAATCGTTCTCTTAGGAGTCCACCCCAATAATAAATTGCGTCGTCCTCGACATTCTTCTTTGATCTACTTCGTTTCCTCGGCTTCTACATTTTTCTCTGTTCAAGACCGTCTTCGCAAGAGTTTCTCAAAAACAATTTGCACCTTCGTAAGCTTTCAGAATTCCTTTCAGAATTATCCTTCGTTTCGTTCCGTCCCTATCGAAACTGGACTCCTCGAGAGGCCCTCGACGATAACTCGCGTCTTCTACCCTCGTGGGAACCTGCTTCCAAATCATCTGCAAGTTCTAAGGACGCCATTCGCCGGACACTCATCCCAGACACCCTTAATCTTCCGATCTCTCCGGTCCTTCCTCGTCTTCGTTTAAAACAGATCTCGTACAAGGGTTCCCAAGGGCAGTTGTCCGCGAGCAACTCACCCCCGACACTCTTCTAATCTTTCTCCACTCGTTACCGCGTCTCTGTCCGGAACAGATCCCGTCAGGTGTTTCTCAAGGATAGTCAGCATCTTCCCAGCCTCTTCCCCGAACGGCTATTGCACTACTCCCAGCGGCGGGTTGTGTTGCACCGGCTGCGCCCTGATCATGCCGGCGAGCCGTCTGAAAGGCAACTGAAGGTGGTAGTAAGCGCAATAAGGTAGCGGATCCCAGTAAGCGAACAGAGCCTCCCGTCTGTCCAGCACGGTGCCCAGCAGATGAGGAGCAATCTCCCCGGCTGGCAGGTTCAGCGCGCTGGCCACGGCATCGGGCAGCAGATACCTGTCCGCCGTAGACAGGGCCCCGGAATTCTGCCTGGAGAAGTGTCTGCAAGGTTTCCAGACCAACCGAGGGTGCACCCCCGTGTAACAGACGTACGGCAGACTGACGCCCACTCTGCACCCAATGGGCACGAGCTCTCCCTCCTCCGTAACGGCCAATCTGAAACTCAAGTGGCCGTTGATGCGTCCATTGAACGAGCCCCCGAAGAACCTGTCCAGCCATTGCGTTACATCCGGTCGTTCTTCCGGAATCAAGCCTCGCTCCTCGTCGATCAGACAGGTCACGTTCGCGACGATCCTCGACTCCTTCACGGTGGTGCAGGTGATGTAATGGTTCCCGCTCGGGTCTCTCACCACCACCCAAGGCTTGCTCTCGCTGATCTCGTGCTGCTGATGACGGAACTCGCGAACGGTCGGCGGGATCACGATCTTGGCCCTGTCCCTCATGCCGGCCGGGCCCGCGGCCAGCATCAGGTACCTTCCGGTGGCGAACGCGTTCTGCTCGTACAGCCTCGAGACGTCGTCCGGGGACCGTAACACGAAATGCTGAGGCGTGGCCAGAGTTATGGAGCGACACCTTCGCAGCAGCTCCAGAGGATCGTCCAGGAACGCGACCTCCCCGGCCCCGGGCACGAAACACTCGCAGCCCATGTGCTCGAGATGCGGTTTCGCCAACGCGTCGTAGTAAGCCGTGTTGCTCGCGCTGACCGGAATGTAGTAGACGGCCTTCTCCCTCTGCACGATGTCCTTCAGCGCCTTCACGTACTCGACCGCGTTCCCCGGGCCCGGCTTCGGGATCGCATAGAATTTCGAGCACGCCGTCGAGTACTTGGCCAGCCCGAACAGCCCGTCCAGCTCGCAGACCACCACCCGAGCACCGGCCTTGTAGAAGTTCCGCGCCAGGTGAACCGTCTGCACGGTGCTACCGCCGCTGATCAGGACGCAGCGTTTGTTGCGCACTCGCTCCGACGCCGGGGTATGCAGCACGGTGATGAACCACTTGAGCGCGGTCAACGGCAGTTGGAAGATCGCCCATATCACGTGCACCCAGACCGAGGCCCACAGCGCCGGCGCCCAAATCGCGCAACTGACCACGCCGATCGTCCCTCGAACGATCCCCAGCAACGCGTAGAAATAAGCCTCCAGCAGCCTGAAAAGCAGCGGTTCTTGCCGGTTATGGTTCTGACCCTGGCTGGCCTGCGACCGAAAAGACGAACCAGCCTGTTGAGCATGTTGATGGTGTTGTTGCTGACGCTTCGGCACGAAGCCGACGAAAGACGAACCTGGAGCGTGCGTCAGGCTGGGGACGTTGAAGACGGAACTCGAGGAACTGTGCGGCAATCTCTTCAACGTGGACAGCGGAGACACCGACGGCGGCGACGTTGATAACGGCGAGCTCGGTATCGGCGGAGACACGCTGTTGCTTCTGGAGATCGCCGGACTCGAAGGCCAGTCCCTCGAGATGTTGTCGCTCGTACACGCTGGCATCGTTTAGGTTAGTTTCGTGATTTAGGTCCTCTTTGTCTTCGAACGGTTATAATCGGCTGGATTCCGTCTCGCTTGACGATCGCTTCTCCGAAGGCTGATTCATAGCTCGGTCCTAGGGTCCTGGGCACCGATGTTTTCGGGGATGATTGTTGTGCCGGAGATTGCGCGGTGAATCGCTGCCTCGAGGAACACGTGCACGAGACACTCGCGGGAAGAATGCTCGCCGAGACTCGAATTGTTTTGGCCGCGGTTCGCCAAACGAATTCGCCGGTTTGCACACGCAGCATTAACTGAGGCCGGTCCTCAAGCCTCCTGGTCTCTTATGCTCTCTGCATCTCGACCGCACTATGAACCGGCTCGCTTATCTAATCGTGTCGCTTCAGACATACCGTCGCTGAAAGAAACAAAGTCGAAATGATCTCGCGGTCTAGGTGGAATTGTCAGGCGAAAGTTAATAGAGCGCAGGGATGCTGCAACGTAATGATCAAATTATTCCTTGGTCGACGTCGCATTCGGTTGGCTTACCTGATGGTTCCGATCCTTACCGTGTGTAAATTATCGCGATTTGTTGTCTCCTCGTCTCGTGATTATCATTTTCTCTAGCTTCGCACGCCCCTTGGAAATCCTTGGTAGGTTCCCGTGAACTTTGATCCGGAATCATTTGTCGATGATTCGTTTTGCCGAATAATTGTTCCGATTGTGTCGCGGATGCAAATCGTTTGCTAAATTGTGGAAGCTAAGGTTTGTCCTTTCTCGTGTAATCGACGCACGATGCGTTTAAGCATCTCAGCATTTTCCATTTATGGCACTTCGGTAAGTTAATGTTTAAACAATATTTATTTTCGGTCCGTTGTCTCGATAATCTCGAATGTATATGTAACAAACAACTTCTGTCGTTCGGTGTTTCAAATTCCTCCTTACAAGTGTCGATTCGCATAGCGGCGAAACCCTCAAACTATTACCTAAATAGCGGGAAATTTGAAATGGAGTATAATAAAAATCAGAGTTCGAGATAAGGAAGTCAGTAAAATCTTGAGTTTGTTTCCATATCTCATTTGTCACAGACAAATAATCGCTACAATTTGTTATTAATGCATCATTGGTAACACTTATTGATAAACCATGGATTTTACGCATTTCTAGAAAAAATTAATAGATGAGACACATAAAGTAGAAGAAACTTATTAGCATAGAGTTAACGTGGAACAGAACCGATATCAACTTTAGCATGAAACAGAACCTACATCGTTTCTAGCACGGTACAAAACACCTTTTACTTTTATTTTCTCTCTGTTATTAGTCTAACATGCTAATTTTATTAATAACGTCTAGAAATCGATTCACGATAATTCGTTGAATTTCGTTCATTACATTCTTCAAAGTACAGCACTATTAATCGGTTTTTTCGTAGCCGTAATTACAACTTGTCATTTTTTACTGACTATCGTTGTTTTCATCCGAGGCGCCACTGGCGCTTTGTTTGACAACAAACTGTTCAATCTACGTTGCACAATTTCATTATAATTACCATAATTTTTAATACTGTCAGCCTATTTATCGAAGAAAAATTGACTGACGAACCTTCCCTACCAAATAGTAACGTTTTAGCCTTCATTTCAGAGGAAACAGACTACCGAAAAAGAATATGCTATCAAAAGCGCTCTCCCTCCTCAGCCTCGACGAAGCCGAATTTAAAAGCAAACTGTCAACCGCCAATATCTGTGGGACAGATTGTGGCTTGAAAGTTCCTTAACAGTGGAGATCGGTGTTGAGTTACGTCCTCAAAATCGGCAAAATGTCGAAAACAGCGAAAAACAAGAGGTGTGTAATATTCTAATATCATAATTCTTTCACAAATTATTGAAATTTCAAAGAACGTCGCGTGTATTCGCCGATCGTGTATGTATTCGTTTCGGCTAGGGTTGCCCGGATTTCCCTTGATTTATGATTAATTGTTAATTAACTCGAAATCGATACGATTTTAACGGGTCACAACACTGATCGGTATACTCCGAACTTATATATGAAATGTAAATAATCTTTAATGTGTTTCTTCCTTCAATAATTTTCATAAATCTAAAACAATGTAACAACATTCTTTTACTATATTTATAAAGTTTAGGAATGCTGAGGGTTTAAGTAATCACAGTTCTAAATTAACAGTTTTAAGTTAGAAATTTTTTCTCCAATCAATATATTTATTTAACACAATATTACATTACCATCCTTAGGATTCTCAGCGAAAAGAGAAATGCAGGAACACAGACGCACGACATTGATACAACGTTGGAGATAGCACGCTTGCAGGAACAAGTGAAACTTCTCAATATCGAAATTGATCATTTGAGGCAGTATAGCATTGAAAAACCATCAATAGCTACAAAAACTACACCACCAGGGACCGCAATGCAGTTTAGTAATGCGATTGAAACTCCAAAATCTGTTAAGGGTAGACAACTGAGCCAGAATACGCAAAGCACACAACGAAAACGCAATTCGATGATAATACGTGGGTGTACCTGTAAAGGAAACTGCGCGACTCAAAAGTGTGGCTGTATGAAAAAGAATACTTCGTGCGGAGAGTTGTGCAAATGCAGCAGTTCTTCTTGTCAAAATCAGGTGAGAAATATTTTATTACTGCTGGCTTTACTATTACATATTATTCTTACTGTTTTGTTATTTTTCAGGAAAAGAACGACATAGAGCAAAACAAAGAAAATTTGAAGAACGTCGAAGTAGTCCAAGTTGAAGCTAAACAAGTAAAGAATAAAAAATTAAAGAATGTTACTGCTCATAAAGGCCTCTTTAGTCCAAATACCACAGAGGTTTCTTCTACACCTAATATATCACAACTTATAATTCCATCTGTGGAATTTGGGAGTCCTAAGGAATTATTTAAATCTGATTCTGAAGGAGGAACGCCAGAACATATTAGTGAAACAAAAGAGGAGAAGAAAACAACGGAACTTAAGACTAAAGAAAAGAACTCAAAAAATGTTACTCAGAGGAAGGACAGGCAAAAAAATAATTTGGAGGTGGACAGTGCTCCCATAAGAAAGCTGAGATCCCTCTCGAATGAGGGAAAGAAAAAACAGAATAAAACGGTAACACAGACAGAAACTTTGAGAAGATCCAACTCCCACGACATGAGCGACTTAACGGATGAAAAATTGAATACTGTAGACATGGAAACGAATAACTTTTTTAAAAATATAAAAGACGGTCTATCATCATTAAGACGTGATATTAAAAATAGACATCCACACAGCGAAGAGAAAATGCCACAGCAATTAGCGGTCAGAGATCCAAAACAAACTGATCGTCAAAAGAAAAAGAAGCATAATGAAAGTCAAACAGATGAGGTAATGTGTAATAAGTATTTTATCCTATATATATATATTATTAACGTGTATTTGCTACTTTAGGACAACTTTAATCCTATGAAGCCTAAATACGAGCTACCAAGAACACCGACCAATAGCAAGAATACAGGTGATTCTTCCTGTGTTTCCTCATCGTCGTTGCGGACTCCCGTTATGATGCAAGAAGAAGAAGAAGAACTGCGAGATCCTGAAGGTGAGTTAACTAATTTTATTCATAGAAGTATCGCCTATTTCAATCATAGTTGCGATCAGATAATAGCGATAGTAACGATCAGCCAATCGATAACAATTATCTACTAATCCAGTTAATTTCAGTATTAATAAATTGATATTCGATAACATTAATTTTGTCATAATCATTTTTAAATAAGGATTACAATTCTTTTTGCAGAGTTCGGTCAAGTAGAAGTCGATTGGGAAAAGTATCAAGCTCAATTGGTCGCATGTAGTAAATGTAAAAGAAAGTTCCATCCGCTTCGAATTAAAAAGCACCAAGCCTGTTGCAAGAAAACGTAGTCGGTAACCGTTGAAATGCGTGCTCCGAATATTAATGGCACCTATTTTCCCCATACACGTGAGTAACGAGTGACAAATCATATTTTTCGACTGCAACGTATAAAAAACGGACAGGTTCAATTAACAGCACAAGCTTGTTACAACTTTGACCCATTCAATATAATTATACCGATCAGAATCAACTATACAATGTTCTTCGGATAGCATCTAACAATACAATAGAGCTACTTACATACAGTGTACATATATGATGATGATTAGTATGTATACATGCACGTATATTTCTATGTGCGGGTGGTATACGTATACATCGCATATGCACGGAACCACACGCGCGCACGCGAATTCATACATACCCGTATTCAATATTGTTTACTCGAATAATTCCCCCCACATGTCGTTTTTCTTAATTCTCTATCTATCATACATCTCTACGGGCAATTAATACTCTTTCAATGTCTTCTCTTCTCTTTTCCTTTTGTACACTCCTATGTATGTACAATCCAGGATCGAACACTAATATACGGATACTAACACACGACGTCACAGAATAAACCAGTGGCCTTGTTCCTAGCACTTAAGAAGACATTAAGAAAATACAATTTGATGTACCCTTAACGCAACGATATTTTCTGAGTCTCTTGGAAAGATCATACACCAAGCAAACATACTCAACTCACCCAAGCTGATTTCAATGAAAGCTATGCGAGGAATATTTCTTGAATCTCTCGCATAAGTCTCAGAAAAATCTGCTTGCGTAACTCGAACGTATTCTCTCGCAAGCAATCGAAGTAATTTCCTCATTTCTCGCCTTCCGAATGATCCCGGAATCCATTTTTAACTCTTCTGCGACGCTGTTGATCAGTTTGTCCAAAGTTGGACTAAATGACTGTGGCCTAACATGTTCTGGCCCTTCGTCTGCGACTAGAAGAATTGTGGTTGGGAACGGACTTTTCAATTTTAATTTTTCTTATCCAAAATTTTTGTCCACGTGATCTACATTATGCTCTCTATCATTCCTAAATTCTTGAGTTGAGATCTCGCGAGCACGTTAAGGACCACTTTTCCTCTTCTTTGGAGTCGGTATTTGCAAATCTTGAAACATTGGTCGCAAGCAGGCGAGAAAGGATGTGTCCTGCTGGTCATCGAGCAACGGTTGTTGAGTTTGTCTTATACTAATTCTTTAGAAAGGCGTTCGTCGTCTGTACTCTGCTTCTCGAAATTATGTAAAACTATTATTTTATTCAGGGTGAACAACGTGACTTGATCACCGTAAATAATCACCCTTAATAACTGAAAAAAAACTTTTGTAGAAATACATTGTTCGTTTTCAATAGATAAATATAATGAGTTTTTTTATAGAAGAAATTTTTCTTTGTTATGACATATATTTTCCTCTTCGAATCGAATGTGTCGACATTTTTCTTTTAAATATTATCAAAAGCAGGTAAGCGTACGTACAGAAAAGAATGATATTGTTAGGAACGTAGCGAAATTATTTTTATACTGTATGTCGATTGCTGAACTAATGAACGAGTTGGATGGTTCTTCTGTGTCAGACATAGCGTGCCACAAAGTCGACATAATCTAATATACGTTTTGCTTTTTAAATAGAGTATCGCTTCCGCTAATTTGTAAAAAAATTCATTGTAATAAAATACACAATAAAATGTATGTAAAGTTCTATTTTATAATACATGTGGTACACAGATACCGGCGCATTTCGATACGATTACAAATAATACTGTTGGAAACTATAAAATGAAATGATTTTGTTTCTTTTCTCTCTTTCTCTCTCTCTCTCTCTCTCTCTCTCTCTCTCTCTCTCTCAATGCATCGAAGTAAAACGATTAAAAGGTACTGGATCCTCACGTGACTAGAAATTATACTTAATTTTCTATACACGGTGAAACGAATTCCCTTCCGAATTCACGTGTTTGTTTTGTGTGTATGTGTGTGTGTGTATATGTGTACGTGTATGTGATAAACTGCAACTGTGATTCTCTTAATAAAATAACGCGTTCTCGTCTCGATTAGATTCGTCCTGCTACGTGGATGATTTTAATCAAAATGATATTCTTTCCATTGTTTTCCCCAACCGGAATCGAAGGGCTCGCGCACTCCTATTCCGTCGTACATTTAATGGTAAGCTTTGTTTCGTTATGTGTATAAGTAGAAGTACAAAAGTAAAGATAATTGGCAATGTTTTATTAGAACTGGCATGTAATAATGACACACAGATATTATTTGTATAAGATACGTGGTAACTTTTTCTATGTTTTATGCGTCCTCCGCATAATCCTCGAGATTCTTCTCAGTTGGTTTCCGCGAACCTCGCTCGGAACGTCTCCCACCACTTTCTCGATTCTTTTTTCTCGTGACCTTCGTATCAAACGCATTCTCGCAGACAGAATGCATGCTACACATTGTGCTGATTATACACGGCGAGAGAAACAAGGGATCCCGCACACCTCTCGCTTTTATTTTCAATTGTGCACCGTCAATTGTTTTCCCAGTCGATGATATCGGTGCCCGTCTCGCAGAAATTCAGCCGGTCCAAATTCGAAAATTGATCCTGAAACGTTCGTCGAGACACCGACAATCGAGAACAACAGAGAGAAGCGCACGAACGAACAATCTTCCCTCCATTTTATTTAACTAACGGCCATACTAGTTATCGTTAAAGTACCACGTTGAAATCACACCCCTGCAGCGTGTCTCTGTACTGCTTTCGCCTCATTTTATTTTTGTCAGCGCTATTCCTTGATCTTTATAAAATTTGTGCCTTTAGAAAAATGGAAGTGTATCGATAGAATACAAACGGTAGAATTTGTTATTCGTATAGGGAGACAATGTTTCTCTTTTCTTTTATCTCTCTCTCTCTTTCACTCTTTCTTCTTCTTCATCTTCAATCTTTGTATTTATACAAATTCCTTTGCACGATCAACTTGGTGGATTTCATGGATCGACTTTCTAACCTTTTCAAGTCAATTTTCTCGTGAGGAAATGCATCGTCATTCTTCGCCGTTTCAAAATGTTATAAAATACTTGTTCCGAGAACACGCATATTTTTGTTTCAATTTCACTTTTACCTTCACGATTAACTTTACAGACACGGTCACAATAAATACATAAATACATAGATATACAATATACATATACATATATATTGTATATTTATATGTATATATACATACAAGGTGTTCTGCTGCAAGTAAAAATCTTGTACGGTGATTCCACATGCAAAAATAGAAGAGTCCTCGTTTCATACATTATATTAATTCATGATGATTTGGGAACGAGGCTGTAATTGTATTTCGGTTTGTAGAACCACCCCATAAAACGTGCACCGTTTCTTGTTGAACATCCTGTATACGCATATATCAACTCTGTGAACAAATTAGTGTATTCCACATATACGACATTGCTTACACAGTATGTTACTGTTGATTTGTGTTTTTCCTTTTTCTCTCTTTTTGTTTTAGAGTCTATGGTTTAATTTTAACCAACTTACAGTTATGTCATAACACATGTTACGTAATTAAAGGTATTGTCTATCATAAAGTTTATGAGTTTTACATCTGTATAGACAGCGGGCCACAACGTGGCGCACTGCGATTGCATGACCCCTCCCTCCAGAGAATCATAATGTGTGGTATATTGTTGATTTTGTTTCTTATTTCTGTGTTCGTTTCTCATTTCTAAACCGTTGAAGTTCCGCCGATTCTACAAAATGGAAAAATAAAAGACTAGTCCATTTTCACGATGCAATAATAAATTGCACACCCCGACAATCTTTAGAATCAATTACACCGCGTATTATTATTGAATTATGTACACGACCATGCGTTACCGTTGGAAAAGTTCACAAAACAAACGCGTTTCTTTTCTTCTTCTTTTTTTTTTTGGTTTTTATCAAACAGCAATTATAAATAAACGTAATACAAAAACAGCAGTACAAATAATACACGGTATATTTTTTATATATATATAATATATATATAATTTTTCTTATTTTTATTTTGGTAAATTTGATAAATATTCAATCTTATATTTTTCCATTAACAATATTGACATCGTGTATATACTGTGGCGGTTGTAACTCCTACGTTCGCCAACAGAGGAAAAATAGAATGACTTTCCCTCTGGTCTCTGATCCACCTCTGATTCATATGAACAAGACTCATGTCTTGCTAGTTGTTCATAATTCATTATTCGACTTACATCGTTCTTAGCATTGACTTTAACGAGGAAAATCTCCTCTTGCACACAGTGTATCTTTCTTTGTGAACAAGGATTAAAGAAAGGCCTTGAAACTATCTCCAAACTGTTCATCATCTTAGGAGACGGACCAGGTACTAGCGAGAAAATCGTCCTATTGTCCCTCTGTTGGCGAGCATAGGAAATACAACTGTCACAATACTATTCTACTATAATTTAAAATAAATATTAACAATAAATCGTCAAATACCGTCGGAAACGAGAACCGCCGTAATCGTGTTCCGATAGGGAAATCATTCAGTTTAATACTATTAACATTCTCTATACGTATGTATATATATACACATACACACACACACACACATATATGTATATATGTATATGCATATTTAATTGTCAATGACCATCTCGAAATTCATTAATCGTAAATTTACTAAAAAATAGGAAAAAAGTAATCACAGATTGCATGTTAAAGAAATTCCGCTGCGCACGTGATCGCGTGTCACAGAAAAGCTTGTTGATTTCCGTTGAAATCAAATGACAAGTGCATCGAGTATATGCGACATACAAGACGATAGTGCAGGGTGTTAGAAAATTGTCTGTCGTGACCATTACCTATACCTTTAGATTGATAGAGATTTTATTTGAAAAATAGTTGTAAAAATTGACCATGACCTTGACCTTCAAGAACCTTGGCAAGAAGATCAATAGTCTGAAAGGAATGGCTTATTTATTTAAGGAAAACCAGAATATTTGGTAATAAAACGAATTTTAAAGTTGTTAGAATTTGCCATAATTTTCTAAGAGAACGCTCGAGCGGAGACCCGTGGTTTTCTTTTGCAACTTCGTTCCATTCGATCAGTGGAATACTATGAAACCGTTAAAAATTGTTGACCTTCAAAAAACTGGTCTGATTTTGTGGCAAATATTTTTTGTAAAGTCTCCACCGATCCAAAGATGTAGAATCAGGCTGTAACGGTCCGGATCAATAATCTCCTCACACCTTGTACACATATTCTCTACTGTTCTCCGACGCGTGGAATACGTCAAGGGACGCGCGCAACGCGGAGAAACGCTATTTTGAAAAATGATGAAAAATCAGAGACACGGTGAAACAATGTTTCGCACAGTTCTATCCTCTACACGATCGCAAACCTGTCGACGAAGCAGAGCAGGCCGATCTTTCCTAGGAACGATCCTAGATTATTGCGACGGTTCGCGTCGTGAGTTTAGAAGTGTACCGGATGCAACCTTTGCAATAGGATGTACCGTGACGTTCTCTCGTCATTGTGGAGAAGGAAAAATCACCGTAGAAGAAACTTAGGGAGTTCTAAACGTCGGAAATGCAACGATCAGTTTTTGTTTTTCCTTGTGACGTTCGAAATGCAAGAGAGCCCGAAATGTATCGCGCGTTGAACGAAAAGTGAAATGCATCGTTCGGGTATACCTTAGCGGGTCGATGGAGATTCAGATAAAGACATGAAGAGGGTACCCGTGATTATGTACAATTTGTGTTGTACCCACCATCGATTCGGTCACTTACACGAAACCGTTTAGACTATACCACGAAATTTAGGTGCTGCTCTCGGCAGAGAGCTGAGAGCGCAACGACGAGTAACAACCCTGACAAACTCTGACAGGCTTCAGAATCCCTAGCCTTGAGATTTTCGACTCGAACCGGCTGCATCTGAAAAAGTCGCGAGACTTATGGTGAATCGAGTATGCTACGTGGACGACGAGAAACGAGTCCGTTGCTTACACTATATACAAGGTGGGACAATGTTTAGAACTAAAATATTATTTTGTTGCAACGACTTACTTTGAACAGAACACTTGTCCACAGTTGCGACAATGGTGTCTCCTTTCGTAAAGATTAAATCTAACTCCGCAGCCAGCGCAAGAGTCAGCACCTTCGTCCTTCAGCCAGTGATCGGCGACTGTGCGACCCGGTTGCTCGCACACGCTCCACGAAAACACTCTTCCTCTTGTATCTCCTACGTACACTGTCCTGTGATCCCTTGAATTTCATTTGTGATTCATTTATAAAAGAAAATTTTTAAGCTCCCTCTTTGGATTTGGAAAGTTATATCATGGATGATTAGTATTTGTATATATAAGACGAACTATACCAAAGGTTAAAATAAATTGTGAAAATCCAGCGTAACAATTTACCTAGAAACTGCGAGGGCCGTTATAGATGCCGGTTCTGCATTATCCTTGCGGTCGTACGCGGTGTGCATTGTTAATTTACTCCTAAACACTAATTGCCGTTGCCACTTGAAGCCGTCTCTTAAGACATTCTGTGGATTGATTCTCTTAGGCTTGGTGTCGGCTTCCGAGACCATCACGAAGCTGTCTGTCAAGCTCGTATCACTTTTACTGGTGCGCAGAGCACCCTCAGAGTCCCCAGCATTGCTGGACATCTCGCTGCAAAAGTAATAATTTACTTACACGAAAATATACTATTTTTACGTTCAGCCTACCGCCAATAACTCTACAGACTCTTAAAATTTAAAAATAAATAATTACAGGTTTCTTAAAGAATTTGTTCAGGAGCTGCAGTGCGTTTAGTTTACATTAACA
The DNA here is from genome assembly GCA_028453745.1 of Agapostemon virescens. NCBI lineage: Eukaryota > Metazoa > Arthropoda > Insecta > Hymenoptera > Halictidae > Agapostemon > Agapostemon virescens. The sequence goes on from CM052091.1 coordinate 16,290,843, forward strand.
ATATCGTGTAACAATTTCTTTTAGAATTTCTAGAATGAAAAGAAAGCATTTAAGCTTCTCTTGGATACTTAAAATAACTTTGTGTGCAAATTATTGAAGACGGCGATAGACTGAACATGTTGATTGTGACACTTCTTGTAAACTCATTTCAATTTCACTCATTCAATTTAATTGCTAGAAACTGTACAATCGAATTAATGCGTTATAAATGTAACTGGCTGTATTACCTTGTTTGTGTACCCTCGCTATCAGCACGCCCCCCACCCTCGCTTTTTCTGAACATTGGATTTGCCCGACTTTTCCTCCGAAGCACAACGGCGTGTGTATTATTATTCTGCGGCGACGGTTTGCTGCTGGAACCATTGCTCGACTCGTTATCCGAGCATTCCTCCTTCTCCTCGTGCAACCTCGAAGCCTCTTTCGAAGTTTCCGCTTCCGAGAGACTACTCTCCGATCCGCTCTTCGCAAGCATACCTGCGAAAACAAATGAAGAGGGGGATATCGCACAAGAACAACACCCATATCGTTTCTACGATTACTTACTCGAACCTTCTGCGGATATACTCATTTGTTTAACCAGCTCGTGTACTCGTTTCTTGGTGCTTTCACTTTGATTCTCCGTTTTGCTCGATTTTGTGTTCTTCTCTTTGGTGGTTGCGACTTCTTCGGGTTTATCTTCCTCTGCAGGCACTTGCACGTAATCCATAGACCACATCTGAATATTGTTTATTTCTGTTATGCATTTTTTAACTTTTTTCTATTACGAACAGGACTTGAAACCAAAAAAACAGAAATCTGAACATGCAGATTGCGGATCTTTATGAGAAATCTTTATGAGAAAGTTTCAGTTGTTTATAATCAAAATTATAAAAGTTTCCAAGCCCTGATTTTTATTGGATTGAAGCGAATAAAATTCTTACACGAGCTACACCGTCAGTCGAACCTGTCATTATAACATTCTGCGAGTCCCATTCGTGGGTCTGACTGAAAGCCACACACAATATTTGTTGCATTCTGTCGGCTCGACCAACGCATGTATTCACGCTCGCCAGTTCCTCGCCATTTATGCTCCACACGTGTAACCATGTGGCAGCACAGGTTACTATGTCTCCCTGTAAACGATATATTCAATTACCAACCATCAATATGAAAGACATCGCTAGACTTTGAAATGCACAAATGTTCTCAGTCCACCTATGGCATTAACGTAATCAATTAAAATAACTTACTGTCAGTTCATTTATGGCAACCGCAGCAACAGGACCAGCGTGTCCCCTCAATTGGCGGACAAACAAACATCTAGACAGGTCCCATATGATTGCGGTGCCGTCTCGAGATCCGGATACTATCACGTTATAAGCCGGGCTCGATGACAAACATGTGACAGCGTCGGTGTGGCCGTAAAGACACTGTTTGATAGACAATTGCCTCTTGGTGTACTCCCAGACGGTTACAACCTGTTAAACCATGGAACCATGAAAGGTTGACCAGTAAAGACTGAATTTGAATGAGTCGTAATGTCCTTACGGAGCTTGTGCCAGCGGTTACTATCAATTTGGAAGACGGGCAAACACAAGCAACTATCTCCCCGCTGCTCTGCATCATCGCCTCACAGACAAACATTGCTTTGTCGCTGTCATAGTTCCCTATTCTGAGCGAATGATCCGCGAAGCCCCACGCAACGTACTTGTTGTAGGATGGAGGGATCAGCGTCTTGTTTTGTTCGACAGCCAACACTGCTTTGTCCACGTGGAGGATTTGACCAACTGGACCTTTCAGTTCTAACGAACAAAAAGCAAAAATAATAATTATCTTAGAGATTTCATTTAATAAAGGAGCCTACTATATTGTAACGAGTCAGACTCGTGTTGAAGATTTTAACAAAATCTAACAAGTATAAATATACCTTTCTTTTCGGACGAAATCAAATTTTATTCTTTTCTAAGCGATATTTAAGCATTGAAGTAAATGTAGATGTGTACATTTTCTTTTCTGTAAGACTGTTGGCTCTTTCTGTAATATTAATGCCTTTCTTTCTAGACGAAATCAAATTTTATTCTTTTGTGATCGACATTTAAGCGTTAAAGTAAGTGTAGCCGTGTAAATGTTCTCTTCTGTAACATTTTTGGTGATGAAGAAGTTATAATAAGTGTCAAAGAAACGCTAATGAATGACCAAAGGTAAATGCGCAATTTATCTAAAACTGAGCACGGTATTGTATAAGGACGAAGGTGCGAACCTTTAATTGGTTGCAATGATGGTTTCAAATTGTCTAGGTTGTGGAAGAACAATTTATCGGATGTGGTGATGCTTAAGCCCGGAGTAATTGGTCCAGGATCGATGACGCTGGTTCTTTGAGTCATCTTCTTAGCCGGATGCGGTTTCTTGAACAACTGCTTTGGTATCTGGCCGAAATTGTTGATGAATCCAATGGTTGCGTTCTTCTTCAAGGGATCATCGATACTGAAATGCACAAATGCAATACATATATTAAGTTTCTGCTCGAATGTAACAGTAATTAAATTGTTGTATAACTACTGTATCAAAGAACTATAGAGATCAGTGCATTTCGCATTAAATTTTATATTAAATTTGACGTTTAATTTCTTACTAAATTTTGTATTATATTTTATATCAAACTTCGCATTAAAATGCAACGATCAGACACAAGCTTTTGCACTGACCTAGTGCTATAGCATAGCAACAACACGATTTTTACTTGTAAATATCGACGTTGCCTTCGTAGAACAGGTGATGGAACACGTTCACTGCTTCAACCGCAGTTGCGCCGTTTTGTTTGCAACCGAATATTAAATCGATCCATTGGTGCAGATGCTGCGACACATAATCACATTCTAGTGCGAGTCGATGCACGCGTATGAATTCACGGGGGTCTTGTTTGGCCCATGGTGGAAGTACGATGTCTCCCAATTGTACACCGCTTTGTTTAGAACCTGAGAAAATTTTTTGGACCGTTAGTTTCGTTCGTTTCATCAGGAACGAGATAGATAGACTGTGAAATTTATGATTTATGATCAAAATTAAACGCTGTAATTTTAAAAGGGAAAGTACACTTTCGTTTAATTTCTGTTATTTGAAATCGACTTAGGAAACGTTTAGGTCTAATGACAAAGCGCAATACCCACCTAAGTCGAAGTGATTTGAATTAACAAGAAACTCTGGGAGATAAAAGAATTCTGGTATAAGCTCCTTTACATCCGCCATGTTGTGTTTCGACGCGGACAGCCAGGCCTCCTTTATACTATTGAACATCCTGTCCGCCAAATCGAAATGTCCACCCTGCAGAAAAATTATTTTAAATATTTATAATGTTGCATGTCGCGTAGATATCTGTTGCATATAATGGGGTATAATAAGTGAATATTTTTACGAACCTGTAGCCTAAGAAAATGTTGTGTGAATGGTTCCATCCTCACCAAATAAGAGCATACTATCATTGCAGAAGAGTAATGTGTCCCATAATGATAAGGAGGCGTTTCCCCATGCGGATCATCCCACTCTTTATATCTAGTTGAATATAAATTTGTAATTAATAAATCTGTTTATTCGCACAATACAAACTTAATGTACCTTTTCTTAAACTGCAACAACCGCTCCGGACTCTGTGCGCCCATAGGTTTACCGAAGTCTCTAAACGTCACTGGATCGGTCAGGTCCAGCTCTTCGCTGTCATAGTCAGCTAATATCCACGGGAAAATTGGATACTGCATCAAATCATTGTAACTGCGACCGGCCAAGGTATTCAGATGCATCAAGTATTGGAAGTTTGATATTTCACCTCTCTGAAAGTATCAAATTAATTTAAATCTGGTACAAATTAAATCATACTTTTTACTTCGCGTTGTAGGGGTATTCACTACAAGGTGTAATCAAGTTAAAATACTGACCACCCATCGTTGGGTAACCGAGGTTTCACCGATTAGATTCGAAAGTAGGCCTGTAGCCTGTTCTACGTTCGCCGTTCTCCTTTGACCAGCTACCGATTGTTGCGCACTGTCAGCTATCGCTGTTGCGAATGTCATGAATCTCTGATAAACCTTGTTCCTGACTTTCAGTGGAAATGCTAACAAATAGTTCCTGCCGTCACCGCTAAACACTTCTAGGGCCATCGGTTGTAACAGGTACCTTCTTTTATGCACCTCCCTGTGACAATACAAAAAGTGAACTCAATCTTTTCGTTCTATTAAAATTGTGTACTAAGTCAGTGCAAAGATTCATAATTGATATTCGAATTTGCTACCTAATGTCTTCATAATTGAACTTGGAACACTGCCTCATCGCTCTTGACCGTCTAGGAGATCCGGGCGAGGGCAAGATGGGTTCGTAAGCCTCTGGCAAGCTCTCGATGTCCCTGATTTCCCTGGACTTCAGCAGCGTGAACCCATCGATCACGTAGAAGTGTTCCTTTCCAAACAACAGTAGACCTTCGGTTGTGTCCAAGCCTTGAATTCTAGCGCATCTGAACATGTGGCTTATCTGGAAACACAAACCAATTAATCCCTGCAACGTTGAGCTACTGTTAATTTGTTTTACACTAATTGTTTCTTATAATGCTGTACAAATTATTTGCATTACAAGAAGGAGAAATGTGACACTATCATAAAACATACCTTCTCGTGCTCCTCTAACAGTCGTATCAAAGTTTGATTGTCTGGAACAGCCTGATTATTTTCCTCCTCCTGTTCGTTGTCCTCTGTGACTTCGTCAGGCTCGCTGGCGTGGCGCTCTAATGTACAGGGCACCATAGGTGGTTCGCTTTCTGTAGAGGCCTCATTTACGTTCAACGGAGTGTCGTCGATAACTGGATCCCGTTCCCGTTCGAACATACCCGAAGAATTGCCAAGTTGCTTCAGGTAATACTCCTTGCTGTCGGTGCTTGTAGCAACTTTGTACTTCAATTGTTTCTGTAAGCAGAAAACCCATGAAATATAAAATCCATCCAGTTCAACCCTTTCATGACTAGACTACGAATCTTTATGTAAAATAAAAATCTTAACACTAAAACTATTAAACTTAAAAATAACTATGTTGCTTTCTATTTAGGACAAATGCAACCTACGTTATCAGGATGTTCTAGCTCGGGTCGGTAAGGATAGTGTATGTAAAAGAGTTCGTTCTTCATCATCTTCTTGCGCATCCTGCACGGACCCTCGGTCATGTCTAGCATCCATTTGTCCAGCCTGGTGGGTGTGGGTGGACCCCATAGACCGCGTTCCCTTGTTAACTCAGTCTCCGTTTGCAGCCATTCCTGTAAAATAAAAATTAAAGATAAATCTAATGTTAAAGACAGTTATTATAGACATATATTGTTTGATTAGTTTGCTAAATTACTTACTTGGTACACGTATCTTTGAGTATGCTGATTAGTTTGTATGTACTGTAATCTCTTCGCTGCAGCCAACTCGCGCACCAGTGCAACGTGTTGTTCCGTCCATTGTGCTACGGTATTCTGGTGTAAACGCAATCTGACGCGCACGGACTCCTCTTTCCTTACTTTAGTTCTACTTGCCAGCCTAGTCAAGCCTCCGGTGACTTTTTGAATTTTCTAAAACGTTATGCAATAACTTTTTATACCTTGTTTTCTAAGATAATATACTATATAGATAATTATAATAAATAATACAACCACAAGGCTTACCGACTGTATCTGATTGTGAAGCTCCCAAGGAACTCTGTACAAAGCTTTCCTTTCCATAACAACATAATTCATCCAAAGCCTAGTAGCAGCTTCGTTGAACTGGTCCCTAATCAGAGACAGTTCCGGCACACGCTCGTGCCCTACAGGCGCTGGAAGCGTTATTTTAAAAACTTCTTCTATAGCGGGTTTTTTACATACATATAACTCTTCCCAGACTCTCATCGCAGCGACGGCCATTAAATTATGTCCCTGATGGGAAGTTAATCTATCGTCGCTAGGCTCCACCTGCATATTCAGGTGCCATGTGGTCTTGGTATCCAGCATGACTTTCACGTCAACCGTCAGTTGCAAGAGGCAGTAGGTCAAGCAACCGATGAATTCTAACTCGTGATTACCAGCGCCAAAAACCAATAATCTGCACGAATATAATTATAGTTAATTCTTCATACTTCGTTAACTATGAACATGAATCATGTTGTGAACAACCACCGCACCTATGAGTTGTGAGTTTGTGCAACGCCTCCAATACAGCCATTTGATCAGCGATCGAGTCTGTCGATCGGGATAACAAAAACAGAATTGTCCTGTTCAAACAATGATGTAAACCTTCCATACTAACGACACCAGGACGCCTCTTGGCTTGTCCAATTAATTTCACGATGAAGTCGAATACCTCGTGGGGATCTTTTGTCAAAGCACCTGCATCAAAGACGGAAATCATAAATAACTTATTCCAATTATATTTAATAATCGTAATTGATGAAATCTCTGAAATTCACCTTGCCATAATTTGTCGACTATTCTGGCGGCGACGTAGCACACGTTGTTGGTAATATTGTTGACCGAACCCCCAGGAACTACAGGCAACGCCGCTTGTTCTCCAATTAATACGTCCGCAGCTAGCAGGTGTTCCATTAGAATGGACAATACTTCCGTTTGGTAGCGCGTCTGCTGGCTGGTGGACGCATGCTCTGGCCACGCTTCTAACACTAAGTCAATGGCTGGTGGAGATTTTGCACTGACTGGTAAAGAAAGGGAATCCACCACGATCACTCTGAGAAAATCCATGACGAATTTCTTCGCCGGGTGGTTTGTCAGACCGATGTCCTTCGATGGAGATCGCACCAGCACCGGTTCTTGCTGCAACGGTAACGTTACACCATTAAACTAAGATTTTAAACAAAATTTAACAAACTCCAGTAATATGACTTTCTTTTTAGACGAAATAAAATGTCATTCTTTCGTAATCAATGTTTAAGCGTTTATTGTTTATTAATTTTCTTCTGTGAAATTATTCAGAATGAAGAATAACGGTCTGTAAACTTCACCTCATCTGCCGGAGTACTAGCCCCGCTGCTATCCTGACTCGAGCTCGGAGGCTTCGGGAACAAAGTGCCAGCCAATGCGCCTAATACTTCCGCAGACATGAACACTTGCATGAAGTCTGTGAAGTTGTGGTAGAGGAAGAACAGGAACTGTATTATTGTCACTGGATAGTCGCTTAACCAGTCAGGCAAAGATTCGGGACTGCAAAGCAAGAATAGTTATGAGACGAATGAGATGAACTACCTTGCACAATGAATTAATCAAATACCTACTTCATCGAATAGTTGTTAAGCATTGTTCGCACCATGGCAAGCAGAGTGACCACGGCTTCAGGGCAGAGATTAATTCTACTCGCGAAGGAAGATAGTGTGTGGTTCGCTGGCACACCAAACAAGAAATTCCAGACATTATCCAAGTCGAGCTGTCACAGGAAATACAACAGCTTGTTACGTTTATAGTTCAATGATTGGTAAATTAAACATTTGTTCAGTGCCGGATTAAGACCGCTATATTTGGAGACCTGTTTTGAGACCTCATTTGTTAATCCAGTACTGAATGTGGCTTTCAAAAAAGTTATACCTTTAAGATAATTTTTGAATCAGTTGGTAATAATTTTACAGGCTGGCCCATCATAAGGGCGATGAAGAGGAAATACAATTCTGGAACGAGGTCCACGTGCTGTGGCAGTAGCCATCCTAAATGCTGAAAGCCTGGTACGTGAAGGCTGGATGGCTTGGTCTCCCCGCCCGACATTTGCTGATGACAACCTAAGATAAAATTAAGAACACGGAGAATTAATCTTCCGCAATCTAGCGATTAATCTACTATGAGTAAAAATTTAATGGTTCCAGCAAACATACCAAGTGCGAGTGCCATTTTATTATGGTCCGTGTGACGCAGCCAGCCACCATTGCTGGTTCCTTCTTTGAATTTCTGCAATATCGGTAGCGCTGAACAGACGGCTACCAATATTCGCAACCCCCATATCACCGTTGTGCTATGGAGACCAGATTGAAGGAATAGTAATATCCAATCTAAACCCAGTACTTTAGACAATTCTTCACACATACTGTAAACAAATTTAAAAAAATTTTCCATATAAATTTAAATCAATACATTTCTAAATACATCTTATATTTTGAATAAATCTCACAACAGAGTGTCTAGTACTTACTTTACATTCACTTTGGGCCCATTAAACAACAAAGAGTGTAAAAGCTGTAAGCAACGGTTCCGCAAGAGTATATGTTCTCCTTCCCCTTCCTTATTACCTTCGCTCTCTCGAAGAATTAAATACTTCTCTGAACTCTGGGGCAAGGTAGCTACTATAAATTGACCAAACCTGCGGAAATTAATATTTACATTAATCAGTGTACCTATGACTAACACAACTAACACAAGTGCATTGAAATTACCAGAGTAAATCAGCTTGTCTAGGCTGACTCAACAAAATACTGAGCAATGCGAGCAGAATCTGTCGCGTGCTGCTTTGTTTCACGTCACTTAGAATATGCAATAATTTATGCACTAACTGCAGGTCCCTCATCAAACGCAAATTTGTTCTTTTCTCACTTGACTCTGCTATTAATTCGTACAGATGTTCCAGGAGTGATCTTAACAGTTCTCCTGGTGCTTCGTGCCACACCTAAACATTAAAAGTGATTTTAAAAATATTTTTAAACCTAAATAAGTAAACAATTCATCCAATAGTCTATCAACCCCCGCCACGAATTCAGGATATTCCCGTAACATTCTCAATTAAGTAATTTTGAATACTTTTCTATTTTCTAATTAAAAACTATCTCTGAGAAAAATCATACTTGTAAATCGCAAAGAAGATCTTGGAATGCTGTAACATTTGGAATCGCACTGGTCTCCCTACCGCTGTCAACCGTGCCAACAAGACTGAACGTCAAGTGTAAAATGTGACTGTTCAGAAGGGGACATTTCCTTCGTAGCAGCATTGCCAGAGTTTGATAACCTCTTCGACGATCCATTTCCTGCTGGGCTGCTTGGTTCGACCTCACAACGCATACCAGTGCTTTAACGGCAGCATACAGGGACTCTATGTCTTGAGCCATTGCTATTAAACCCAACAGCACTGAACATCCGCCGACATTGTCAATCATCGTGGCCACTGGTCGAGGACTAAAAACTCGAACGCCGAGGTAGCCAACAACTACGCCTCCCAGTGCTCTTGCTGGACCACTCAGGTGTCCCGCAGAATTATGGAGAACCCTAATAGGTGTAGCGTTCTCATGCGAAGACATCCCAAGCTATCAAAAACAATTCAATTAGTATGTAAAAATTTGGCTATAGCGCAATAGAAATTAATAAACGATGTATAGCATACCTGTTTAGCGATCGATTTATTATCAGCGCGGCTGTAAACTTTCCTAATTTTAGCCAACGTTAGCTGAGACATCGCTTTGGCGTTCAACCCGAACACAACTTTCTCTTCAGCGACAAGAGACATCAAAGGTTCTTGCAACGGAAATAGCGTATTTTAAATCGATTATCTTCGTGCATAGCTAATCTTAATTCCACAAGATTGATAAATAAGTTGATTACCTGATAACTGAGGAGCTTGTAAGCTACCCATGTAATGCGGTCCTAATTTAAACAACGTTGCAATGCTCTGCGAATTGAACACCTCTTCGACCAAGTGACACGGACCTTGTTTCCAGGCCAGTCTCGAGTATCGTCGCCAGCATGGTGGTGTACCTACGTATCCGTATACCGGCGAGGCTACAGTCAAATTGGCTACTCCGCCTCCGGGAACTTGCGTAATGTAATGAAGCTTTTGACTGTGAATATGTTGGCCATCCAGATACAATGAGAAACTAGAGTTTTTCAATACAGCGCGGTTCAACACGATGGCTATGTGATGCCATTGCCCCTCGTGGAGCAAATCAGGACACCAGACTCTCGCTCTGCACTCGCCGGTACCTTCCGGTTCCCATTCGCCTACATTTTGCGACATCGGTGTCTCTTGCGTGGACACGATAATAGCCTTATCTCTGGCACTGAGTACCGCAGTCAGACAGATCAGATCTCTCGCTGACTGCGGAGTGCGTACCAACGTCAACAAGCGCACACAATGGGGATCGGTCCTAGGATCACTGAATTTGTCAACGCATATCCATGTACTGTACGTGAGTCCGGTTTGCGGTGGAAACAGTCTGTCGCCTGAACCAATCCCGCCTAGAACACTGCTATCGGCAGCCACTACCGTGGGCGGTGTTGTGCTCTGCGGTGCAACGCTGGGCAAATACAAACATGCGAATCCTTCTGCGCTCATGTCGAGCTCTACGAAAGGCGGCAGAGTGCAGGAACCGTGCGCTCGAAAGTCCTTCGGTGTTGTCATTGAAACCAGTGTTTTGATGCGAGTTAACGGTACGGGACCGCCTCTAAGTTTATTCGGCTCGATATCGTCGAGCGAGATGCAGCACAATGGATCACCTAATCGCAGGAACTCTCTCAAATCACGTGGCTCTAACGACTGTGCTGCTAGTCTCTCTATGATGTATTGTAGCGGTTGATGCAATGGATGCGTCTCATCTTGCAAAGCAATTCTCCCCACGGACAGCAATTCGCCAGCCATTCCAGCCTCGCACATGATCTGTTGATTTCTCTCCGAACGTACCAAACTTTTAATGATCTCGGCCACGTACAGTTGCAAAGCCAAAGCCATCTGAACGTTCGCCGATTCCGAAATCGACGGAAGTAAGTGCAACATTCCGACAACTATTCCAGGATGAACTACTATTGGTTCTGGAGTAGGAGGACTTAGGTTTAACGAATTTATGATGCCTCGCTTTCCGCTTCCAGGGGAATCGAATGATTTTTGTTGCTGGAAAAAAAAACCAGTACAATTTATACAGGGTAGGGCATTTACAGCAAGCAACCTGAATAACTTGCAAGTTAGGTATGACACATTTTCATAACTGTATTTTTGAGAATTATGAATTACCTCAACGCTATTTTGTTTGTGGCTTGGCGACCTCATGCCCAAGCCTGCCAAATTCGGCTTATCAAACGAGTCCAGAGCTACATCGTACAGTAGCCGTAACAATAAACAAGCGTATGCTAATGTCTTCGGCATAGCGTCCGGAAACACGGGTTCCAACACGCTGCCAGTGAACAGTGTCAATAACATATTATGATAATTCGTACTCGGTATCAGATCGATTTCCGTTAGCTTCGTTTGCGTGGAGAAGCATCCGAGGAGCCGCAATGTGTCGCACAAACTCGACTGGCATATCTGTAAAATAATTCAAATATGTAAAGTCAAATTAATCTCTTGCAACCAATATTTAAGTGTTAAAGTAAATACAACTGTACAACAAAATAGAAATGTTCCTTTCTCTTTCATAACACTTTTGACGATGAAAACGTTATTATAATAACTATATAGTCACTAATATAGTTACCTCGTGATGAAAAAATTTCGCGTTCGCCGGCTCGAACCTCATAGCTGTACTTATCGTGTGAAATACAACGTGCAACAGCGTTAACAATTGCGCTTCTTCCTGCGGTGTTCTTTTTATTACGTCATTACAGGGTTCGGAGGTTTCTACTCTTTGCATGCCTAATTGACCCTCCAGAGACACTAAAACGGACATCACGTAGACGAAACCTCCCACTTTACGGAAAACGGTCCTGGTTCGATGAGATTCCCGCAAGCAGGCCAACAGAGACTGTAACACCATGACTCTCATATAGAACGTTTCTGCGAGAGCCTTTTCAAATTTTGCGCTCGATGTGTTAGTACTAAAATTAAATACAAACTTTCAGTATGTGTGTCTTCAGAACCAAGGCGTTAGAAGGTGCTGAATGCATGACGCATAACAACGTGGCCATGTCGTCGTCTCCCCCTGCGCTAAGTATCAATTCCCTAACAATACCGAGTGCTTGGTATCGACAGTCCATGTAGGGCACGAGATTGTGAGCACAACGTGCACCACTGCACTCCCTGAATACAGTAGCATTCTGAACATTGCCTGCTAATAATGTCATCAAGGCTTCCATTACTAAGGCACCCAATCGTTCATCCTCTGGGCATATTGTGTATTCTACGAGAAAAAATATTACTCCATGTAGATTCAATGAATCCACTCTATACAAAAGAAAAAAAGAAAAGAATGTTAATCGTACCTAGCCCTTGATCGTATGCAGCTTGTTTGTCTTTAAGCAAAGTTGCATAACGGTGAAGACACGTAACAAACACTTCTAACATACCCACTTCTCGATACACGTCTTTAAATATATTATTATGTCTGAAAGAATAAATGAAGTTCAATCGTCAAGAATTTCACGCATCGATCGATGTACAATCTGCCACAATAATATTAGGACAGACACTTTTTTAATATTGTGCATATTACCTGAGTATATTAAGAAGTGTTTCCATGCACAAGATACTGCAGCTAGTCGAGTTATTTGTTTTGAGTAGTATAGATAAAGATATAAGTTCCTTACAAGGCACGAAATGAAGTTGAAATACTATAAATTGCAGCAGCTGAAAGAACTTTTCCTGTATCTCCCGATTTTTCAAGTGAATCTTTTCCGCAAATTGGGAGAGCGTATTCTGACCCTCGAGTATAAAATAATTGGCATTATCACTGTGATACACACTAGATATCGCGTCGAGAATTGTACAACATAACAAGGATGAGTTAGATTTCACGAAGACCGACTGCAATACTTGGAACGCTTGGATATTTCGAACGCTTCCACCTGCGATTAAAATGAAATTGATTTAGTGGAACATGATTAAAAGTATCGCGATCCCTTTGCAATGCAAGTACGATACCTCGATTACTAGGCTGAGGTAAGGTGAAGCCGAGCATTTGAAACAGAGATCCCATGCTGGCTTGGCTAGGCTTCAATTCAGTATGCCCGCACATGGTTAAAGATGCCAACATGAGAACCAAATTACGGATAGCATCTTGCGCTTCCGCTCTACTGTCCTGCTCTAATCTCGATGGAGCGTGCCTGCAAGAAGTATGCACTCGTAAAATGTACAAGTAGAATTTCAAATTAATAAATGATATCCTCGCGCAATTACTCACTTCAATAGAAATTCTGATAGAAAGATGTATCCTTGACAAGCGCGAAAATCATCAAGAAGGGTTTGCGAGACCTCGCTGGAGTCTTTTAAAAAGCAAAATACTGTGACAAACATTTCTACTACTTCCAATGGTGCCAACTCAGGTACACGTTGCATATTATCAACACAATGAGCTATACATCCTTTTTCTGTAAAAAGTCAAAGCGACGTTAGTAAACAAAATGTCGAACAAATTGTTTCAATGAATAGTATCAACTAATACTTACTGTGGATGTAGCTCACTACATTCTGGGTAAGTCCATGTCGAGATAAAGTCATCAATACCTCCGCCGCGCTTTTACGCCACATCACATTATAGTGAGGACACCAACTGGTTATTGCTGAGAATAGCAAAGGGAGATCGTCTTTGCGAGCTAGTTCTTCTGCTGGGTAAGGATGACTGCATAATCTCACCAATACCTACAAATCGGAACGAGTTTATATATTGAGTTAAAAGTTTACAAAGGTATTAACACATTCGCACCAGGTCACTTTCAGGTCACATTGTAACTACTTTATTGTATGTGCAGGCATTCTAATCCGGTACGAACGTGTTAAGAACATTGTCGAAAATAAACGTTTGTATGGAGTATTTACTTGTACAAATATTTTTTGTAATAGTATCCTACGGTGCTTTGGAGTGAAGTCGCTATTTGCATCGGTAAGATCGGCTTCGTCGTCTACCATTTCTGGTAAGTCAAAAAATAAATACAGGCATTTGACCAGCGTTGAGGGAACAGAAGCAGTAGTCATTGCCTGATAAGATAAATTAGGTAAGTATACATTAATCGAATAATAAACAAAGTATATAAACAAGTGTTACCAGTACCTGTATTAAAGATGTATCACCAGCTGCAAGCAGATTCAATGCTGACAACAACATCCAACCATTACTTGATTCTTCGCTATTCTCGATTTCTAAAAATTTTACAATGGCACAACACGCTGTCTCTGTACTCTGATTGCTTGCCCGCCTTCTGATCTCAGACACCATCAATCTGGATACTTGTTGTGTAAATGCCAAGATATCCCAGAACTTTTCGCTCATGTCTCCAGCAGGACTTGATCCAAATACCTAAACATTGATCAAATTTATTCAATCAGTCACGATGCGCTTCTTGTATGCATAAAAAAATCAATGTAATCAATGTAAAAATCAATGTAAAACCATTGATAATCATGTAGATATATATTTTCTTCTTCTCCTAGGAAATTATGGACTACAAAGAAGGTTTGATTATTGCCAAATAAATCGTAATATAAAGGGTTAAATTTTTACTTTCTAGTTATTGTAATAAATCTCTGAGGTACAGAAGCTTACTTTGCAAAACAATGGCAACATATTATACAGCTTGTCGTCCCGTTCAACATCTGAGAGAGGATGTGCAGGGTGTGTGTACTCAGAGAAGAGCTTCTTGAGATGCATGAGACCAAGAGCAGTGTGCTGAGGATTCGTGGTCCCCACACAATCGTCCAAACCTCCTGTGCTGCTGGAACTCATGCCTCCGACGCTTGGACCCCCCCCGTAATTTACGCATAATGTTCATACTTAGAATTTGCTAAAATCAGAAACAAACAGATACAGATTACCTTTTCTACAGCTGCATATCAGTTCTAAAACTTGATCAAGCTAAGCATATGGTACTAATACATTCAGAACTTACATTATCCATGTTATGATGGATATTGCATAGATTACAATGGTTACATTTTCTCTCTTACATTTACTCTTTCTCGCAAAGGGAATCTACATTGTCAATGTACTGGCAAAATACACAAAGTTCGTTAAGGCTCGCGCAACTTGGTGCACTGCTTAGGTGGCATTCAAGAAATGTTTTCTAACCATGTAATTCATGGTAGTACGCGCGAAATTACAGTGATCCGGAATTATCTCCGACATTACAAATTACATGAACATATAGTTGAAAATCCGTAACACGACTAATCGTTTCTTCAACAATATCGCGGAGAACTCGCACGGAGAAACCGAGTTGTAAACACCAAAAGGAGCGGATAAATCGTGTGGAAACGCATCGAAGCAGTGTACAGCTAGAGAAAAAGGGAAATGTATGTTGCGACAGGTGTACGATGAGAAACGATCGAAACACACCGCTGTGTGCTCGACCCGTTTCAGAGAACGAGCTACGGACTTGTTCGAGCAGGGAAACGCAGCGAGAGACAGGTGAACGTTGACGTGCGTGCTGTCACTCGAGGCTCGAGATGTTAACGCGTCGAACATATAACATGTGAAAATGGCACGTCGTGCTGCCGAGAGAGAGAAACGAGTCGGGAATGCTAGTTCCTGCTAGGTTCTTTAGGTTTCGAGGACAACGGGCCGGATCAATCGGTCCGTGTTAACGTCGTAGAAGAATTTTCACGTCTGTCATTGTCGGTAGCCACTGTCGTTCGACCACGGCTCGGCTCAATATTTACGTTCGTCGGCTGTCAAAATGTCAAAGCTGGAACAGGCTGACGTTGGGAACGACTCTCTCCGTGACCGCCCACGGGACTCGAATGAGCAATACCGGGCTCGACACCGTTCGCGGACATTAACTAAACTCACTGAGAACAGATTGATCGTTACCTGAAACGCGGTGCAACCCGGGAAATTCTACATTTTCTTTCGGAAAATCGGTGTTTCGGCGAGAATATTTAATAATTCAGTGGCAGCAGCCATCTTCGGGTGTTCGACCGATATCTTCGGTCCACGGCTGACACGATACGTCGATAACCGTCACGTGACCGCCAATAATCACGGATCTATTCGGGTTTTGAATTGAACTTTTCTATCAGGCACGCTGGACCCGAGCAATCTTTAATGCAAATGATAATTAGCAACGAACTCATTTCATTCTTTAATGCGATCGACGTTTAAGCTTTCTATTTAATTAATCTGCAATCGCAATTCTAGTAAATGTTTAATCATCAATCGTAATTTATAGTATACCTCGAATATTTCAATAAAATGCATTTTCTTTTTAAACATTTTGTTGTAGAATGCAACCGACGGTTCAACTTTTCATTTAACTAATCTACAATCACGATTTTATTAAAAGTTTAATCGTTTATCTTAATCTATAGTAGACTAGGGATCTTTACAGGAACAAAGATGCTTTCTATATGAATCATGACTTATGATAAAAATGATTAGATATGATTTAAAGCAGTAGACAAATTAAAAGAATGCAGGAGCTTTGATGTATTAGTCCTAGCTTATTAAAATTATTAATGAAATTTCTGCAAATCTGCTTAAATAAAACATCCTGAAATTATGTAAATCAAAGTGGTATTGTATTTATTCTTTTATACATTCACATTTGGAATTTAATTAAACACTTGTACAATTCCGATTTCTCGAAGCGAAATAGTATTTACAGTTGTTTAATTGTTCTTCGATGTTGCGCTCTGTACTAAGTATGTCTTACAAACAAATTTTCAATTAATCTCCTCCATTCATGCTGTTCTACGATACTCAAGATGTTGGTGGAAAAAACTCGGTGATTTTTCGCTGTTTCTGTGTTTTGCACAGCGAATCTTGTTTGGGTGTTGTTGGTACAGAGGTTTCATTCGAAATTTGAACAGACTCGGTTGTACTGTGGGTTTTGGGCGATATAGTCATCGGTTCGTTCTCACCTTTGTTCGTTTGTACATAAAACGGTTCGTAATCGTTTGTCTGATGAGAAATCAATCCCGGTTTTGCGTCCAACAATTCCGGTTTCGAAGCTAACGGCTTCATGCAATTCTTATCTTGAACATGTTCTTCCTTTTTCCCCAAACTATCTCTGCTTTGATTTTGCTCCTCTCTCGTCCCACCTTGTGCGCGCTCCTCGATTATGGTATCTGTTTTCCTTTCACTAGTACCCTCTTCACAATCAAACAACCATTTCTGTATTTTCTTCTCTAATATTTTTGAACACTTCGCGTCCGTGTAAGAACATTTCCGATCATCTACACTGACGCTTTTACTTCTCTTGAAGTCATGTTCCTTTGTAGGAACCGTCAACGGTTCGTTTTTAATTCTGCTGTACAAGAATCTGTAGAAATCCATGCTGCGAGAAATGGCGAACTCTTGATACTCTACCAGCAACGAATATATCTGGGCTGAAAGAAAATGGAACATTTAATACCACCTGTGAATACAAAGTACTTCAATACTACCAAGTCTACTAAAAAGTTCTGCGATAATTTTCTATGAAAGCGATTTTATAATTTCGTTAATTGTAAGATAAGGAACCGCTTATTTAAACCTAGTAGGATCAATGTTAAAGAGATTTCAAATCAAGATACCTATGTTTATTTGAAGTTTTACAAGATTCGAATACATCTCGGCTATATCGTCTCGCAAAGTTTTGTCGCCGAACGTGAAATAAGCAACAGATCGACCTGCCACACCTGCAGCCATCAGCTGCAAGAGTACTTTCAATTTTGGATTTCCTCGAAATGCACCGCATCCCCAATTTCCGGTTGCCACAGCCGACAAATTGTTTCTCATGGTTTCACATCCAGCAAATCCTGCGTATGCCTGTAGGAAATAATATCGTTAGACATAAAAATAAAGATTATTTGCGTCAAAACTTAGAAAAAATGGATCTTTAGATTTCCATCTGCTACATCAAGTAAAAAGATTTGCAACCTTGTTAAGCTCTCTTCTTATATTATTGATGTTGAATTGCGCCTGAGCATGTCTGAAAGGAAGAGCATCAATGGCAACGACAGACGTTATTCGCCTTCCGCTGCTATCTCTCGGTGTTTCATCGACGTAATCTCCAATCCATTTAAAGGTGTTATTGTAACCCTTGCAATGACTGTATCTCTCAACACCAGAAATAATTAGGGCTTCTCTCTCGTCTAATTCTTCCGTAACTAGCATGGTTACCAATAATTCAGGATACGTTACAAATCTTATTTCTTCTTGTAAGCATCCAAAACCAAGAACACCGCCACCTACATACCTGAAAATACCATATTTTGAACACCAGGTTAATAGTATTAGTAGTAGTTAGTAGAGTACTAGAAGTGACTATTTCATATTCCTTTGATAAAAATAACAAGAATATGTCTATCCAAATTTTTCGCCATTTTTTAAAATAATATATACTAAAGAAATTAATTTGTCAAATAATTCTTCATGGATGCATCCTTACAATCTCAATTATACATTAAAATTATTATAAATCGTCATCTTGATAAGTGTAGTAAATTTATTGTGAAATATTACGTTTTTAAATTAATTTATTCGATGTATCATTGGCTATGGAAACGAAATTTACTTATTGGCAAAGTCCACTTGCAAGAGTCCAGCTCCTTCCGTTTCTATCGTTCCTTTGCTCGTAATATGAAGCGGTGGCAATTGTTCTTCTTGTTTGTTCCATTTCGGACAATCTCGTTTCGGTATGTACCGTCTGTGTATCGTTACCATACCTTCCGGGGCTACTCTATGACGATATTATAGTAAAGTTCAAATTCTATTTGCCATTTGAATAAAATTCAACCAATGTACTATTCTGTTGCTTGTAAAACGTTCCCTAGAGAACAAATACAAAATACACCCACCTTTCGTCGTGACTCTCCTAAAGTAATGAAATATACATTTTATTTTCTCCATCACTGGGCATCTCATTGATTTGTCTTTTGTACATGCTGAGAACAACCTAAATAAATGTACACGTTAAAGAAAAATCAATCAACTACATACTTTCATTGGCTACTGTATGTTCGATTATTTTGAAATCTTTACCTGTTGAAATTAATATATGGAAATGTTCTATACTCGGACTCTGAATTTGGCGTATTTCGTTTAGGGAATGTACAGAAAAATGCATTAGCTAGTAAAGAGGCTATTTGTAATTGGCTAAGACTGATTGTTTTGCTGTTATGGCGTTTCAAGAGAGGCAAAGCTCCTGTTACTAAAACAGGAAGCTGCAATGCAAGTTGAACAATCTTTGGTAATAAGACTTCGAAAAAAATGTTCATTTCTTCCTCATCAACTTCCTGTAATTAAAAAATGAATATACAATTGATACATAAGAATTTGTAATGAGAAAAGACATAATTGCTACCTCAGAAAAAAAATGATGCAGTGCTGCAAAATTCCAATGATGTACATACATATGATTATAAGAAAGTATCGCTGCCTCTAGTTGTTGCAATGACATAGAATATTGAAGCAGAGATTTTTGAATCATTTCCCATCTTCTGCAGTAACGTCGAGGTCCATACTATGGTGAAATATTAAAAGAGAAATTATGTTACTTGTAACTAGATTGTGGACCTTTATGTGAAATGAAAATCGTTTCTGTTAATTGCAATTTGCAGAAATGAGTATATACCTCATTTACTGGATATGTACTGAGTACTGAATATGGCATTTTCACATAGTCCTCAGACCAAACCGGCTGTAAGCTAGAAGGATAAGGCTCTGGTACTCCATGTGCAGGCAGTGGCAACTGTTTCATAATAAATAAAAAGTAAATATGATAAAAGAATCTTCTCTCCTAAATATACTCTAGGGTGCAAGCATACTGGAGCTGCTATACTGGGAAATAGAATAAGGCCTCAAAATAGACTGTATACTTCTGCAGCAGAAACATCTACATTGATGCAACTGACATAGCTACACTTAGAAATCAATCATTAATGGCATTGCTCTAACAATGCTCTTTTGCTCTTACAGCTTCAATATACTTGTACCCTTATTTAAGTCTTACCTTTACTAACACAACATGAAACAAAGAACGAGAAATGGAAGGGAACTCTTGATAATCGTATACTCCTAAACCTTTACGAATTTCATCCATGCTTACACCTTTCCAATTTTGTCTATCCTCCAAAGGTTCTGGTCCATTCTCATCAATGGACATCGAACTTGCTTCATGAAATAAAATATAGTAAACTAAACATTGAAAAAAAAAAGTATATATGTATGACTTTTATACCTGTAAATTTCTTACAATCATCAGAGTGTTCATAGTTAAACGCATCACTCTTTACTTCGACTGCTCCAGGTTCTGACATGGTAGCGATTTAACTACAAGTGTTTCAAATAACATACCATAATTATATTTACAAAATATTAGCAACGAAGTTGCAAATTATAAAGCAATCAAATGCGAAAATATAACGTTTCTACGTACGAAAATAAAATTGTACAAACGAAATGTGCAACGTGTCTCGAAAATAACGACAAATTAAGCAACAACTCATTCACTCAACAAGTATTTACATTTCATATTTTAATATTATTCTCGATTGCAGAAACGAGCATGACGTGTCGCAGAGATTGCAATTGCATGAAGCGTATACAGTCTGCTAGAACAGGTATGTTCAAGGGAAATAATCATTACGAAGAGGCTATCTTTCAAAGTTGAATAACGATGATATAAAATGTATTTAATATATGTTTCACATTATCAAGAGAATTAACGAAAACAGCGATATAAATAAATAGTTATGGCCTTTTTCCTTGAAAATAAGAAAATCAACTATAAAATTGAGTATTATCGACCGTTGCTAAATTAGAACACTACGTTTACTGTCGACGTTTTTACCTTTTAGGTGCCATTATAAATATTACATCATTTTACGTTGCCTAAGAGCATTAGATCTTTTCGACACGTGTATACATTGTTCAATTCGTTTTAATGCCAAATACGAAATGCAATTGTCATTTTTTTTTGCGGAAATGAATAGTTTTCGAAATATTCACGAAAACCAACACTACTCAGATCAGCATCAATTTCATTTACCAACATAGAAAATGTAGCAGAGGTTTTGCATTATGTTGTGTTTATAATTAAGAATTATAATATATTCTCGTCATATCCCTCGCTTCAGGGGCCGTCACATCACATTATCTACCCCCAATCCTTCAACTGGATTTATCATTCATCAAATTAACCTTGATAAATCCGCCTTGTCCAAGCCCCGAGACGGACTGAGATTTTTTGGTTGTGTATCTCTATTTATAAACTTGCCTTAACATCTGCGCATGCTCGTAGTTATAGGCATTCGAAAGAAGGCCCGCAAAAATTTGACTTCCTCGCAACAGTTCAAACTTCTAGCATAGAAAAATATCAATTTTATAACGTAAATAAAATATATTCGTCTACATTCACATTTTTTATGTTACAATATCATATTAGTGAGTAGCTTTTTCACCGACTGTCGTTCATGGAAAGAGGACTGTTTAATGTATTTCCACATCGGTAAAGCAGTTAACGTCGGCCAACAAATATTCATGAGATGTTAGGTCTAATCTCGTATCTCGTTTATGTTATTATTTTTTGCAAGATTTACTCATCCCCACTACCATAAATATAACTTTCAAACAAAATGTTGAAATTTCCGAGGCAGGATTAACAATAATTTGAATAAGTTATTATTTTTCACAAGCTCTTTGCTACAATCATATAAGCCTCCCGTTTATTCCGAGATAAAAAATAAATGTTCCATAATTAGTATCATTTTCCTTTAAATAATAATTAAATATTAAATATCAGAGAAACAGTATTTTCAGTGGAGGCTTAATATATATAACTATTGGTTTTGCTGGCAAACAGTAAATGCGTGAGTCAAATATAAAAATAACATAAACTGACACCACAAGAGTAAGGCGAATGATTACATGTGCACACGCGTAACAAGTTTAAAAACTGCTCGTCTTACTTCGCACTACGATAAGCCAATGAGAGTTTAGCATTTCTGTCCCTCCACGACAGATTGTTGTTGATCCATTAAAATTTCACTGTATTTATCACTCTGCAGAAAAATCATTTTATTCTATTTTCATCGATAATTCATTACAGTTATCTGCCAATTCGCTGAACAGTGCCGTAGAGTATGGTAGGTAAGTTACAGTGACGAAATTATTCTGCTCTTTATTCGCGTAACCACCAATACTTGTAATATTAGCGCTCGTTATATGAAAGCAATATTGATTACTCAACGATTTTTTTAATTATTCGGAATTTTAGTTCAGTCCTTAAACAAAAATACAACAAAATATTTCGCGATCGCACAGGATTTGTAACTTGTCCGGTTGGTAACGAAGTGACTCATGTCGCAATGAAAAACGATTTATAAAAATCAAATCCTGCCTTATTCAGGACATCAATTTCTCTTTAAAATTAATTATATATTATTTAATCAGTCATCCGTTTCGTAAAACTTTCTTTGCGTTGCGTAAATAGCTGTATCACATAATAGCTGAATACATCGAACCGGAAACATAGCGCCGCGATGCAGCATCGTTGATGAAAGGTACAACGAAATCACGTACATAACCTCTTGGTAAAGTGGTCGCGAAAATTCAGCGATTTATTCTCCACGGTACCACGACCATGTGCCGGCTTTACAAATTAAGCAATGTCACGTCGTATGATCTACTTAAAAGGATCGATTGCGCTAGCGCCTTTCGGCTCGAGTTCCATAATTGAAATTCCATAACCGAATGGATAAAATCTTTGCGCAATAATGAAGCCGAACTTCTACAACTTCCTCGCGATCTATTCGATCAATTAACCGGCACCCGATACCACAAACCAAGGCATTAAAATTACTGTTTTTATTTTTGTAACTATGCTGGAGTTTTCTCGTCACATCTCGATTGTTTAGAACGACGTCTCAAAAATTGATAAATCATTTATTAGGCGTTTCATCAACTTTTAAAAGGTGTACTGTCAATTTTACAGTAGGATAAATTATATCATGCGGGTTTCGCGAGACCATACTTGATATTTGATTTTGATCCATAAAACGGTGAACAAAAATCGTACTGCCAGTAAATTTGCTGCATTTTGTAAGAAAAATGTTTTGTTGTTCCCATTTGCTACATCATATAAAAAAAACTTTTTCGTTTGCGGAAATGTCATATGTGGCTTCGTTTCCAAGTTTTTATCGAAAAAGACGGACCAATCAGAGCGCGGCCTTAGTTAACGAATCCCGATGGGCGGGGCACCGTTGTCAGTCGAGATGAGATACATCCGCTATAGCCACGCTCTGATTGATCTGCGTTTTTCGTTAATAGCTTAAAAACGAACCATCGAGTCGCAAATCAACAAAGGAAAATGTTGCTTACAATCGCCTCCGGAATCTCCCCGTACAAAGAACTCAAACAATTTGTGACACCCTGTATTATTAGTATTGAAACGAGACTGAGACTGCCTCAAAGAAACGACAGTCGATATTCGCCTTCCGCTGCTATCCCTCGCGGTATTTTATCGCCCTTCCACCTGAAGGTGTTATCGTAGCCCTTGCACTTGCAGTAACTATATCTCTCGACACTGGAGACAATTAAATCTCGTCTAATTCCTTCGTAACTAGCATGGTTACCAACAATTCAGGCCACGATATAAATCTTATTTCCTCTTGTACGCAATCGAAACCGAAAACATTGCCAGCAAAAATATTTTTATGACTGTATCCGCTAGAACCTCTTGTTAAAGTTCTCCGAATTCTCCAATTTCTTTCAGAAATAAAAAATAAATCGATAGTAGTGTCCGCGTCGTGAATACGTTGCCGCGAGTGGAATAATTTGGTGGATTGTTTGTTCGACATACGTTTATCTTGAGAAGAAGACAAGCCGTCGATTTAAACGAAAGGGAACAACAACAACGTGAAAAGCGGAGAGATTGAATTAAAAAGGGGGGTTTGATATTGGCGCGCCGCCTGCGCGCAACTAAAATCAATGAGCACACCCGGCGAATGTGCCAGTGCGACTCCACCGACGTCGCGACGGAGCCGCGTTCGGTCTTTTCCCTTGTTCTTGGTAAACGTTTCTCGCCTGAGATCCCAGGGCGTCAGTGTATTATCTTTGCGATAAAAATCATGTAAGATTAGAGAGATTTGCGATGCCGAGCCCGGAAGACATGGACGTTTGTACCGACAAGGTACTGTCCAAGGAAAGAATACTGCAGGAACTGACGAAAGCTGTCAAATTGGTAAGTGACTGGTCAGGCTCGGGGGGACGACGTATCAAGGCCATACGTCATCTATATACATCCACCGCGTATCACATTCGCACGCGACTATATGCATCTATGGATTTAATGCTGCAACCACCGATCAAACGATTCAAACTCTCCTACACTTAAAAATCTTTTTCAGAACATTTCCTGACTCACTTTTCACTTGTGATTCTCTCCCTCTCTATCTCCCTCTCTCTCTCGCTTTCTCTCTCTCTCTCTCTCTCTCTCTCTCGCTTTCTCTCTCCCTCTCTCTCGCTTTCTCTCTCTCTCTCTCTTCCTTGCACCCTCCTTCTTTCTCTTTCTCTCTCCTTTCTCCTCGTTGTATAGATCCCTCCTTCTCGTGCGAAAGAAAAGAACAGAACGAATCTCGCAAGAGACAGAATGATGGAACAGCTGAAATCGAAGCCACACGCACACACGACCGCGTCATTGCGCTGGTGCAACACGGCTCGATGCGTTTTATTGTCTTTCCCGTGTTTTTGAAAGCGGGTTGTACATGTGCACCATACGTCATCACGATCTATGGCTCTGCCTGCGTTCGACCTGGGACGCAGTTGTGTCACTGTACCTACTACCTGCTCATTTCTGCACCTGTCACACGACCGTATCGCACGTCCCGTGTTTCGCGCTTCAGAATCCATGCGGATCGATGAGTTCGTTTTCATGACGTCTTGCCGCAATCGCTACGATTCTTCCGTCTGTCGAGATCAACTGTCGACGGTATTTTCGCAATCTCATTGAACCGCGCGAGCCTCCCTGTCCCGTTAGTCTTTGTTTACGATGCAGTCTCTGCAGTACTCACCATGACAGCGGTGAGTCGGTACTCGCGTTCTGATGTTGAATTTATGTTTACTCGTCTTTCTCTGTGTTATTCTCGCACCACCTCTTTGCTTTTGTTTTAACGATTTTGGTTAAAGTTTCTGTTGACGTTATTCTTTTTTAGCATCAATGCATTCTAAGCGCAGATGCTATTCAACCTTTGAAGGATTTTTGATAGGGACTTAGAGCCTAATTAGAAGGTCGCACGAGATTAAACAGCTGTTGCCATGCAATGGCTGCTGTTAATTTTGGGTGATCCGACTAATAGTCGACCTAGGGGCACTTACGCCAGGAGGATAAACGGTAGTTAGGAATAGCAGGCTGCCCGATGTTACTTTGCCTTAAAGATAAGGAATTTTCTGGTAAGATTGCGTTGAACAACATGGCATTTAGGAATCTACAAGGAACATAATATTTCTAGTATATTAACTCTTTGCGGTTTTGTCCTAGCTTTTATTCCAGTCTGTCCTATGGCTGGATGTCATGACTGTAAATTTGGAGCAGACCGCAAAGGGTTGAAATTTAATTGACAAAGTCTTCCATCTTTCATGATAGATAAAAGTGATTTTGTTTTGTTCTGAACAGGTATATGCCCAGAGTATATATAGAACAGTAGTCTTGGATGGAGATTCCTGGTTGGTTTATTGGCTAGACCGAGCTCTGCGCCACGGGCTACGCATAGAACGTCATGGATATTGGGGGACTGCTCGTGAACTTAGTCATCAAGATACTGTTGTTGTAATACATGCTCTCCAAGGTGTATTAACTTCCATTGGGAAAGGTTTGTATAGTCAATGGAAGATGTAGCAAATTTCTCAAAGCATGTTCTAGCACATCGTTTCTATATACTTCTGAATCGATTGCTAAAAGTTCTGTGTCTTATAGGTCGAGCATGGCTTTACCACACACTTAGCGAAGGCAGCTTTGAAAGTTACTTAGCCTGTTTATTACGAGATACAAAAACATTGAAAAAGCAGTACTTCCCACATGCACTTGTTCGGGATGCTGATAAGACCAACCAGCTAGTTAATCTTCTTGCAGGTCTAGAGAATGTATCCTTCACATTGCAACTGGTATGTAGTGTCATTTTATCTTACCAATATGTTATGATTTAGGCCTTAATTAACCCTTTTTGGTCTTACCTACTTTACTGATTTAAAGTGCATTCATTAAGATTACCATAATTTCGTAATGTGTAATAACAAATGTAATATCTCTCAGCTATTCTGCATAGGTTAGCGAAGCTACATATGGGAATATAATGAAATTGATAATAAAATGAGTTCTGAAATAAAAGAGAGAAGACATTTCAGACCTCAAAGGATTAATTAACGAATTTATCTACCCTTATCAAATTTCTATGTTTTAGCCTGTCGCATTAATTTATTTCTCATGTCATGATAAATGCCAGAAGACGATATCGACGTGTGGTCGTCGGCAGAATCCTATTCGTTTATTTTTCATAGTTCTTTCTTGATTTCCTCGGCGTTGATATCAGTATCACCTCCTGGTTACAATTATCTCGATAATAAATAACGTCTGTCACTTAACAAACATTGCATGTTCAATTCAATCTATACGAATTTAAAGGGCAATAAGGTATCGCTCGAGTCACCTATTTTTCTTTCATTCGTCTTATATATCGCCTTCTTTATTTGTTCATGGAAAATTCTTGGTCTCCGTATTTTCACTTTGGGGAGTTCTTACTCTTCTCATTAAAACTAATAAATATTTTTTATTTAGGATGTAACATTCCTGGACACTTGCAATTACATGCCCCAGAGGCCTATGAGCGTAATACCTTCTGGAACCATTTTATCGTTACACCTTAGATCGTCCAGTGTATCTTCGAGCTTGGCTTCTCCTGGCGACAGTGGAGTTGCTTTTGATAGCGATATGGACCTTGCTAACGAGACCGATGCTAGCAGCTACAAAGAGGTATTTTCTCAAACTCGTCACTGTAAAATTCACATACATTTAACAGAAATCCATGGGGTTAGAAGTGACCAATGTATTTCATATTTTTCAGGAAGACTTTAATTTGGAAGAGGTTCCGAAGTACAGGAATAACAAGTACAAGGCGATGATAAACGGTTGTCTGGAAGACAACAAGAACTTCAGTTCGAGCGAGTCCAGCGAGGACGGGAAGACACCGACACAGTCACCTGGGACAGTCTCCAAGTTTCAAACGTCGACGGTGACGAAGAGTGACATAGCGAATCAGAACTTGACTCGGAAACTTGATGACAACGAGCTTAATTGTTCCAGTTTAGAGACATTGAAAGATTATGATTTTTATAG
This sequence comes from Agapostemon virescens, assembly GCA_028453745.1. Taxonomy (NCBI): domain Eukaryota; kingdom Metazoa; phylum Arthropoda; class Insecta; order Hymenoptera; family Halictidae; genus Agapostemon; species Agapostemon virescens. The sequence goes on from CM052091.1 coordinate 16,318,024, forward strand.
TAAGAGCCTAGACGAATCCAAACTGGACAAAGCGAACAACAAACTCGACAACGGCGTGAAAGAGTTGAACAAGAGAAGCACGTTCTACAGTGACGCTAGTTACAGTTTCAAACGTAACGTCGACCCACGAAACTCGTACGTGATTAATAACGACACGAATCTGTTAGAGCTCAGCATGACCATCTCTGATTGCGAGAACATGGAAGCCCCGTACGGTATTCTGAATACGATCAACATGACCGACGCAAGCATCCTCTCGTCTTCTAGCTCAGAGGCTCTGGTGCAACGCAGGCAACGCAAAAAGAAACGTGGCGAAAGTAAAAAACGCGTCAGCTTTCACGAGGATATCCTAAAGACGATGAAATTGGACGACGACGAAAGCTATGCCGACTTTTCCATGAGTTTCTTGACGCCTAACTCAGTCCAGAAGAAGACCGCACAGAAGGGAAGGTACAGCTGGTGCGGTCACGGCGATTCGCCTTACGTTCAGAAAGCGGCGAGCACCAGGAACGCTCATTCCGATTATTATTCGTACTCCTCGTCGTCGAGCGTTTTCGACAGCGACAGTGAGAAGAAAGCATTGCCGAATGCGTGCGCAGAATCGTCGTGCCAGAACCAATGTAAACGTGCCTGCGGTTTATCAATATCGGAGCGCGGAGTGCCAGAGGGTCAAGAGGACCCAGGGAAATCGTTGATGCAGAAAATGGAGATCGAGTTGGAGGATAATGAAGCGCAGGAGGCGTACATAGTGGAGAAAGCGTACGGTAACATAGTTGAGGACCCTCCGGTAAAGGTCCAGATGCCTTACTGTTCCAGTTCGAAGAAGGAACCCGGTTCCAGCGACTGGTCCAATGTAGATAGTATCGCCATGTCTGATCTAGACGAACCTAAAAATAGCAGACACTTGGCCTCGCCGTCGAAAAAACGTAATATGACTTCGATATTGACCGGAGAAAACAGTAGCAAATTGGCTCCGCCGCCATTGAAACAGTCATCCTCAAATACCTCGTTGCTGAACAGATTCCTAAAATCCATCACGGAAAGAAAGTTCGAGATTAAGAGGAACAAAAAGTCCTCGAAAGCAAATCCGCTCTACGTCAAAGGCGTGAAGACTAGCAACGATTCATTCAAAGATTTCAATGATAATCTTGATCGAGAGATACAAGAGAACGTAACCACGAGCAAGCAACAGTTCAGTGGGGAAAAAGTCAGCCTGAAGATGCGGGAACTCTTCAAGAAACACATTTATAGGGACAAGACGGAAGAGCTGTACAAAGTGTACAAGATTCGAAGCTCCTATATGATGAACTGCGACAGTAAACCGATGATCGCTTTACTGACGGATAAAACCTTGTATCTGACCGGCACAAAGCCGGACCATACTTACAGCAATCAATTCGTTATTCCTTATAACGAATTAGACGTAATTATGGTATGTCTCGTTTAAGTTGCGGTAGGGCCTCAGGCCGGATAGACATTGTTGAGAATCGGTTATTAAGTATTCAAATACTAAGAGGGTGTCTGCTGTACTTGATAATAAAGTTTGCACCTTACACTGTAATTTATTCCATTTAAAAACAACTATATTGTGCTACTAGTATAGAAACGATCATTTTTAAGGAATAGCGTCGACCATTGATCACCAGATAAAGTATTAATGGACAAATGACTTTCCAGATTGGACCAAATGCACAAACGATATTGTTATCCAATGCAGACTACGAGATGCAGTATCTTTTCTCCACCGGAAGTTCCGAAACCACTAAGGAGCTGATCGCATACTTGGAAATGGCGATGAGGAGGTCTCCGACGAAACCTCGACTTCCGGCGGTGAAGGAATTAAACTACGAAGACATGCATACTTTGAGACAGACGATAGTCAACGACACTGCCGTGCATCCAGTGCGTGAAACATAATCTCATTATCCTCTAGAGGTGTGCGAGAATCTGAAAATTACTACTGGTGGTCGGAACGGATCGAAAGAACCTGGTTCGCGAAAATTTCGGAATTTTCGAATATATTAGAACTCCCAAATATTATACGAAATTTCAATAATTCTCGATCACTCCTATATATGAGAAAATTCCGAAATTTTCAAACGCTCGCCCCGGATCCCAAATAAAATTCTCGTCCCATCCTAATCCAACATTTTTGGGTTCTTGCACACTATCGTTAGAGCGAATACTGTGGTCTTTATACTAAGAATATTTTTCCAAGATCAACACACGGTGACTGAACGTTTCAGGACGAGAAGATTGAACATTACAATCTTATTTATATGGAGGACGAGTACATGTCACCTCCCAGCACACCCTGTGGGCCAACGAAAGAGGGCGACCTCATGTACAGACCGCACACTTATCAACAGCTATATCCCAACGCTCCGACAAATCCCTGGGAAGCTGGATACTTTGTCCTGAAGGGCGGCGTCGTTTACATGTTCACAGACGCGAATCAACGGCTTCCGAAACGAGCGATTCCATTGAAGGGCGGCCTCTGTCAAGGGTGCAGAAGGATTCCGAACTCCCATCGACCGCACACCTTCGAAATTCTTTTGAAACCGAACAAAGCCTTCCAATTCGCTGCTCCAGACGAGTACGTCGCTTCCGAATGGCTACAAAGTTTCGTTCAAAGCGCGTCGGGATTATTTGACGCGTCTGAGCAACGGGAACCGCTGCCGTGTAGTCTTATCACGACCACCAAGCACCTGGTCGCCATGAAAGAAGTGTTTCCTGGCAAACAGCAAGGACAAACGCTTTCCTGTGCCTCTGTCAAAGATCTGACGGCTTTTAAAGTACCTGTGACGCAACAGTCCTGGTGTATACTGGTAAGTAACCAGACAAATAGTTCAACAATTGCTAACAGAATTTACATAACAGATTTGAATTCTGACATGAAATTTTATTTGCAAAGGAATTCGCCTGTCGAGAAGTTCACGAGAACAGCGGCGACTGGGTGATATATTTCACGAACTACACGGAACTGTGTATGTTTAGAGAAATTTTGGAAACACTGTGGGCCAAAGCGCGTCTGGTACGTTGTAATTTTACGGAAAAGAACATATAACCGATAATAACGATATGCTAGGCTCTGTTACATGTGTCTATAATTTAAGAAGACAAATTTATGGCACAACTTGATTTGTAAATGGATAAATTTTGCCTGCAAATAGTTGAATATGATTTGCAAAACGGCGAAACTCGGAATGGTAAGCCTGTAATGCAGGGGATACTATATCGTGATTCTTATGTTTCAGGGGGAATTTCCTATGGCGTCACTCCCATCGGAAGACAAACTTCACCGACGTTGCTCGGATACTGGAAACGAACTAAAGCTTGCATGGCGACATTTGCTACCACTGGAGGTCGATTAAATATTGTTAAGGTGTATTAATAGACAATAGTTAATGGCATCGTCGTATTCAGTAATAGAAACAGATGAAACATAAATGTTGGCGCTCCAGTTACGTCGATACCGCCAGTATACGTAGAGATACGATAAAATAGATAACAACGGCTGAAATGAACTAAAGGCGCCGACGTACAAAATATGTAATTGCTCTCAAGATCGATGATCATGTTCCTCTAAAGGAGTGGCAAACGCTCGGCATTGTACGACTATATGATATTTAGCGGTACATAATATCGATGTGCAAACTCAATAAAAGGGTGCAATATCTTTTTAATAACGTAAATCACCTTTGATGATCTATCTCCAATGCAGGATTGTAATATAACGATGAGCGAGAGTAAGATCCATTGTACCAGTTATGAGTGTCTATAATATTCACGTATACTGTAAGAACTAATCTGCGTCTAAAGATGCACTATTGATATCGAGTGATTTGTTCTGACGAAAGATATATTAACAGAATGCAGTAAGGTATAGAGAGCAGCTTTGACAACAAAAGGATACTCTATAAAATTGCTTTTGAAGTAATTGTATGACGTATAGTTAACATTCCTTCTAGTAACGCCGATAACGCTGCAGATAGTATTTATTACGATGCAGCTTTCCAACTTTATTTTTTAATCTATTTCTCTTTCTATGCGCGCGTGCTCTGCCGCTTTAATGTTCTAAGCTTTAGTTAGAATAATATATATATATACATATATATATATATATATATATATACATATATGTATATGTATATATATAGGTATAGAGTGTATACTATAGGTACATTAGTTCGTTTTCAATTGTACAGATACGAAACCATTTAATCGCGTAATATAATTCTATCATATCGACCTTAAGGTGCTTTTATTTAATAACTTTGTAGATTGAATATCGACGATTCTGTACTTTATTTTTTTTTATACCGTTGAAATCGAAAATATTGTCGAAGTAAGAATATCGAAGATTGTTAGCGTGAGATAGTTTCATTCTGGTAAAAGAACATTTGTCATTCTTCTTAGATATATCAAATTTTATCGTTTTCGAAATGAAGAAAAAAATTTTACGGTTTAATGCACCAAAGAGATCTCGTCATCATTAAGCGAGCTAATTTGTACCGTTCAAATGGATTCGTATGCTTTCTTTTTTTCGTAAGATCGTATTTATTACGTTACCAGAATTACGCGATTCGATACAGTTTGTAAATCACTGTGAATAAAACTGTAACACTGTACGTATCGTTTCGCGTAGTCGTGAATCATTGTGATAAAGCATTTAAACGATGAAACGTTGAATTACCTAAAGACTCTCTAATTTATGTGATCCTAATGCGGGCTTCGTGTGACTGTGTTACACAACGAATAACGGAAAAATATTGCGAAAAGCATAATTGATTCCCTACAATAGTTTAGCGTATTCAAAAATGAAATTCAGACGTTATACTTTCTATATATGCTATGCATAAGCATATCTTCGAAATATTGTGGCCATGGAATTTTTGCACAACGTTGAACACCGCCGTACTCGATCTTCAAAGTTGCAACAAAAGGAATACAAATAAAATTATTACTAGTCGACAGAATAAAAGTGAAGAGATCATCTTTTTCTCACCTATTCTGCTACAAAAATGTCAGCGAATTTGATCTCTCCTTACATTTTAAATAAAAAAACATAAACAATGACCTCTGTAATTCCTATTTTTATTTTATATATATATATAGATATATACTTAAATAACACGAAGCATCAACGGTGTTAGGCTCAAGGAGACATAAAACGTAATATAGAATCAAATAATGTCTTTTCTAAAGGTTGTAACATCGTGAGAGTATAATATGCTATGATCTATACAAAGTTTATACAGTAGAAGAAATATTTTATTTATATTACAACCTAAATTCTTAGTTTAAAATTGTAATTATACTGCTAAAGGAGAAATGCATTTACTTAAATGGAGAATGAGGAAGCGAACGATTCAGATATTTCACTTTTTCAAAATTAGCCAATGGGTACTCCTTTTTCGCGGCTTCCATATCCATATTAGGGAACATCCGCATTAATACAGCCACGCGGTTCGTTTGGCGACTGTAACACAAACAAATTTTAATATTTTCACATAAACTAGAATACTCAAGTGAAACAATGAAATATTGCATGACACGTACTTGCGCAGTCTACGTTTCTCATTCCAAAGTTTTTCTCTGTAAAACCGCAAGAATCTACGCACAGCGTGTCCTCCAAAACTGAATTGGTGCGTTTCACGCCATTTTGCATTCAAATAGCTTGGCTTAGAGTATTGTCTCATACGATAGAAGTGTCGGAGACCTGTGAAGTTCAATTCATTGTGAAATAAAAGTTCCATACTGTCAGTGTAAAAAAAGATAGCAAATGAAATATTTATAAGTCATGACCCTTAGTACAGAGTTATAGTGGAGCGGCGAGGAGAGCGGTAAGCAAAGCGAGCACCGCTCTCGTCACCGCTCCACTATATACAGTTGCATTTGATTACATTGGTTTGATTTTGCCGCGATGTTCACCTCGCTACTATCCTCGATCTTCACCGCTCCACTATAATCCTGGCCTTACTTTTCTCTTTGCAATTATAGTTAATGGTTTTTTTTTGTTTAAATTATTTACACATTAATAACGTCTTGTTAGCTCTAGTCTACATTTTAAAAGGTTATTTGTTTTTAAATGGTGTACAAATACTTTTTGTACTGTACTGTACATATTACAAATAAATACAAACAAAATGTACCTAAGGGATTGTAAACCATTTTTCCTGGTCGTTCTCCGCTTTCTCCAGTTTCAAGAAAATGGTATGCCTTGTTCCTTTCACGGACCACTGACTCTAAATTAGACATACTGTCTTCAATCTTGTCGATCCTCTCTGGATTGGGAAAGTACTCATACTTATCTTTATAAATTTTTTCCATTGTAAATAACATATTTCGTTCTTTCAATAATACGAACCTAAATAGTTTAAACGTATGTATAATTATGTTTATGTTCGTTGTTGTATTTGCAAATTACTCACCATAATTTATGTAAATCATCGTTACTCTTCAACCTTAATTCGTCTTTTTTCCACGAACGTCCCACGAATATCTGATTCTTTCCCCAATTAGCCTTATCATCGAAAAATTCCATCAAGTCATTTCGTTTGAATGTAGTATGAATGAATGTGTATTGAAAGGTGGGCACCCTAAAGGTTAGGTAAGAAAGTTGAATTTTTCTCGCGATTATAACATTAACGAAGCGTAAATTGTGATTAGAAAAGGCAGTTAGTGTAAGGAGAATGTTAATAGATCGCGCGGCACCAAATCTCCGTATATGTCAATTGATAAATAAACAAATATGCGGTAAAAATTGGTGCCTCTAATCGCTGGGTGCAATTGATAATCAAAATGGTAATGTAAAAATATATTACGAACCTTTGAACGTGTACCGCAGGAGCGATTGAATTGCAAGATAAATTTACTAATAACTTTGTTATATTATTTACATTTTTTGAGATTTGTATGGCTTTTGCGAGAGTAGCCATTTTGTGTCTGTAGAGAAATACACATCAGGGATGAGAGTCAACGAGGCCAGACTTCATCCATAGAGTACGGATAAAGTTTTTGCTTTATCCCTATGCAGGCTGACCTCACATAGAGAAAACATGGCCACGTTCGAAACGAAATAACGAAGATGCAGATGCAGAAGTTAGGGGTCGCTGTTGAAATTACCTAGGAACAACACGAGTTGTTCAGAGTGGTTTTGTCTATCTTGAGAAATTAAAGTATGTGGCCGAATCGTGCACATAGTCGTGCAGACCGGGTCAAAGGGAGAGAAAGAAATTTTGAGATTTCATGTAACTTGTTTGAACTGTATTCAAACTACCGTACATTTGAGGAGGAAAGAATAATTTTTGTCGTGGATAAAGAATTTTACTGGGGCCACGGTAACAAAATTACTGAAAAGCTGAACGTACAAAAGGAAATTCTCAAACGCGAACCAAGATGCAGGAAACTCAACCCAAGAGAGGCAAGAAAGGTGAGGAGATAGCGATACTTTTCGTTCGCAAGATCATGGCATAAAAAGAAAACAGTGTCATTTTATATTTGCCTGTTACGTTTTTATCGATTTTAAAACACGCTTAACGTCTTCTTCGTAGACGAGAAATGTCGTCTGCTTTAACATAACCTAAACTTAACCACTATTCCGATGCATACGGAAAACATAAAAATGTATTTTAAGCTTGTCCTTTGCATTCGCTGTGCGACTAATGAAAGTTCAGATTGTTTACCTTCTTCCACAATCTTAAACATCATTGTATTTCTCGTTGCATCATAAAAATTACTATGATTGAACTTTGGTATTCGAATGCATATTTTACGTGTTCACGGTAAATATCTAAGAGATTTTCGTTTTCGCCGGTTATATACGTATCGTTGACAATGTAGTCGATGCATCAAACATTATATGTATCCTCAAAGTATTTGGTAATCGCCAATTCTGTTACATTGTCAAAACCAGCAAAAAGTGAAAGTTGCCCAGTTGTGAGCCAGATAGTGAAAGTACCATGAGTGACAGGGTGTGATTTCATAACATGTATAAAATTGAATGTTATATTGGAATTCAATTTTGCTTAAATAATTGAAGAAATCTAGGGTCAAGTTTCTGATTGCACCCGATTGCAACATTGTTATTACATAATATAATGAAATTTATTGAATAAGATATAAATCGACGACACACCTATGTACTCATTTTTTAGATAATTATGATTTTGTATAATCCGCGCGTTATTTTTCTATTTTTGTACAATAACTTATTTTTTCTATAATTTCTGGATCATTTGTTCTCTTGCAGCCAGAAGAAAGCGCAACGATAGCGATGAAGATATCGACAAAGTATTGGCCGAATTGGAACTGGAGTATTCTGGACAAAAGAAAGAGGAACCTAGCGAACCGCCGGTTGAGCAACCTGTCGACGATGACGAGGATAAAAAGAAAAAAGAAAAGAAAGGTAAGAAAAAGGAAAAGGCTGAAGTTATCGATATTAAAGAAGAACTGAAGGCTTCGGATGGGCTGGACGAAAACGACATGGACGACGATGTCGAAATCAGTACTGTAAAAACTGCTGCACAAAAGAAGAAAGAAAAGAAAGAAAGGGAAAAGCAAAAGAAATTAGCTCTAAAGAAAGCGGTATGTAATTATAATAGTTAATTCTCTTTCGCTTATGGACGAAACAATGAAATTTTTTACGGATTATTTAACTGTAATAGGAAGTAGTGAAAAAGACGGATCAAAATGAAACGAACGACATAGAGTCTTCAGAGATTGAGACTATGAAAGAAACGAAAGAGGAGGTAAAAAAAGAAGCGAAGAAGGAGCTGGAAGCGAAGGTAGCGGAGACTAGCGATGTAGACACAGTTCCCGCCGAAGGCGAGGACGAGAAGAAGAAAAAGAAGAAGAAGAAAGGGGCAAAAGAGGAAAAAGAGGAGATTAAAGAAAAGGATAAAGGTAGCGTATAGTTTTGTAAAATTTCTTCGATACTGTAGACACGGTACGAGCCACAGACTCGTTAGGATGCGACATTGATTTGCGTTCACATTTAGTATAATTAGATGTATAAAATAGGCAAAGGTCCTGGAAAGAAGACTATCGCTGCGATGCAGGAAGCATTGAAGAAATTGAAAGAGGACGAAGAGCGGATGAAACGGGAAGAGGAGGAAAGGCTGAAGCAGGAAGAGATACGGGAACAGCAACGTCAGGAGCAGATACGTCTCGAACAGGAGCGTAAGGAGAAAAAGAAACTGAAGGAAAAGCAGAGAAAAGAAAGACTGAAAGCGGAAGGAAAGCTTTTAACGACGAAACAAAAACAAGACAGAGCGAGAGCGCAAGCTATGATAGCCGCGCTCAAGGCTCAAGGTTTGGATTTGCCGGAAGTAGGAGAAAAGAAACCACCCAGGGCAGGTAATGGGAAATAATCCGTTTGATATGAGATGTCCGATGGAGTACGAGAATCGTTTAATGTAACCGTATCGATTTAGGAACCCGTCTAAGACCGAATAAATTGAAACAACAAACGAGTGTCGACGATAAGGATGACGATAAAATGGACGACAGCATGACGGACACGGATAAGGTTGAAGTAGAAATTGTAGATCAGCAGATGAAAGATGCCGAAGAGAAGGCCGAGGATGTTAAGGATTCGTGGGACGCTGAAAGCAGCGAAGAAGAACTGGAAGAAGGTATATCGCTGTTACGAATATTTCGTCCGTTTCTTTTGTTTCAATAAGATACGTGTTATTTACTAGATAAGTCGGACGATGCGCCGAAATCCCCGAAGGAGTCACGAACGGATCTTGCAGTCGATAAAACGAAACGAACAGACGATTCTTTGGAAAGCGAGTCGGTGAGCGATAGTGGCAGCGAATCGGACTCCGAGGAGAGCGAAGACGACAGCGAATTGGACGACAAAGTATCGGATGCGATGAGAAAGAAGGAACGAGCCAAATTACGGATACAACATCGCAGGATAGAAGCGGAGAAGAACAAGTCGTTGGATAATCTGAGGGCTGCGGTAGTCTGTGTGTTGGGTCACGTCGACACAGGCAAAACCAAGATCTTGGATAAGCTCAGGAGAACGAACGTGCAAGACGGCGAAGCAGGAGGTATCACGCAGCAAATCGGTGCAACGAACGTACCCATCGATGCCATTCAAGAATCAACGAGACACGTTAAAGGAGTAAGTTTTGCCTTCGTACTCGCTTCGATATATACTCGGTTCAATGTCCGATGAGAACATTGCAAATTTCTTCTTTCAGTTTGCCGATAAAATATTCAAAATCCCCGGACTCCTGATCATAGACACACCTGGCCACGAATCCTTTAGTAATTTAAGGAACAGAGGATCTTCTCTATGTGATATAGCGATATTAGTAGTAGACATTATGCACGGACTAGAGCCACAAACTATCGAAAGTATAGATCTTTTGAAATCGAAGAAATGCCCTTTTATCGTCGCTTTAAATAAGATAGATAGGTAAAGTATCGAGAGAAGCCTATGCTTACGTTATTATGTTCGAACAACGGAAACGTTTGTTGGACGACGAATCACGATGTCAACGTTTCAAATGTCCGTAGATTATACGATTGGCAAACTATGAATCGGAAGGATATACAAGATATTGTAAAAAGTCAAGCAATCAACACGCAGCGCGAATTCGAGAAACGTTCGAAGGAGGTAATTGTGCAATTTGCCGAGCAGGGCCTGAACGCTGCGTTGTTTTACGATAATCCCGATCCTAGAAGTTACGTCTCCCTCGTTCCTACCAGCGCCATCACAGGTAACCGAATATGCCAAACGCATTTAACAGTCAACGATAGACGACGCGATACCTTATTTTTTCTCGTTTAGGCGAGGGTATGGGCAATCTGTTGTCGTTGATCGTGGACGCCTGTCAAGGCCCCCTAGCCAAGAGACTCATGTACAGCGACGAGCTTCAAGCCACCGTCTTGGAAGTAAAAGCACTGCCGGGTTTGGGTACTACGATAGATTGTATTCTAGTCAATGGAACGTTGAGGGAAGGTGGGACGATGATAGTCGCCGGCACCGATGGTCCTATAGTCACTCAAATACGTTCCCTTCTTATGCCGCAACCGTTGAAGGAACTGAGAGTCAAGGTAAGCACGCGAAGCCCGTACCAACAACAAGAACGACCTCTGTTCGTTACAATGTTGATAGCTTCCGCGTTCGACGGACGCTTACGCTCCGTTCCAACGGAGACGCGCGTTTACGAAATCCAGCTTGTATAATACTTTCGTTATTGTTTCCAGAGCGCTTACATCGAGCATCGGGAAGTTCAAGCAGCGCAGGGAGTGAAGATCGCTGCGAAAGATTTGGAGAAGGCTATAGCAGGTAAGGATCCTTCGACTAACGAATATTATTTTCATTCGATCGTATCGGCCATGAGCCGCGCGACGAGAGCAAACTGATGCCACGGTTCCGTGTTTCCCGAACAGGGTTGAATCTTCAAGTGGCCCAGAAGCCGGACGAGGTGGAGATTTTGAAGGAGGAGATCGCGAAAGAGTTGAGCAACGCTCTCGGCAATATTCGACTCGCGGAACGGGGCGTCTACGTGCAGGCGTCCACTTTGGGCGCGCTCGAAGCGTTATTAGACTTCCTGAAGAGCAGCAAAATACCAGTGAGTCTCTCGCACCTTCGATTCTTATTCGATCGAACTCGTTCGTAGAGTACGGCATACGTGATCTCGGATTTCCGTATCGTGCCAGCCGATTTCGAAATGATCACGAACGGGAGAGTAGAAATTGGAAACGTTTACACCGAGACTCGACTGCCATTCGATTGGTCAACGACTAGGAGCGCGCGACGGTGTCTCTGGTCGAGAGTTTTTGATGCGTACCAAGGCCCCCGTTTCGGCAGCTTGGAAACGGCCGATGCACGGTCGTCGACGTTGGAGGGACAGGTCCCCGAAAAGGCGACGAACGGCGGTTGGCCCGTCGTCGGCGGTCCTATCGTCGTCGACCCGTCGCGCTATCTTTGCGTTCGACGATGGAACGCTGCAGAGCATCCAGAGCGTTGCGGAAAGATAGACGGCGAACGAGACGGGACGAGAGAAAAAGAGAAACAGAGAGAAACGCTGACCGGGAGACCGCGCGGGGGAGGAGAGCTTCGCCGGAGAGAGATCGACGAGGCGTGGAAAGGGAGGTCGAGCGAGAGAGAAGAGGCAGCAACGAACCACTTCCTTCTTAACAGTTTAGCAGGATACGACTCATTGGTCGCGTACGGTGCTTGTAGTTGTGATCCATCGAGCTATCGGTCGTGTTGTGCATCCGTGGGCACGCCTTGCACGCCTCGCACGCCTTGCACGTTTCCACAGGGTGTCTTGCATGTTATGGGACTCTTCGCGCGCTCGAATTCTCCTTCGCGAAAATTACTCTCGCGAGAAACCCCGTCGACTTTTCCACCTTTTCGGCGTCCCATAGAATTCGCGAAAATATTTCTTTCTCTTTGGAAGTCCACCGTTCTCGCGTTGGATGGTCGTCGATGGTTTTGAGAATTCGGGCCGAAACGTATAATTTATCGAAGAAACGCAGGCCTTAATTATTTGCGTTGCTTATCGTCGCGAATCAACTTCTTCGACGAGACGCTAACGTTTTCTCAGCGGTATCTACGGATTCGAAGCGATAAATAATCGATGCGCGAGAAATGCAGAAGACGGGAAAGAGATACGACGAGATAAGACGATTCGGAAGGAGAGACGAGACGATAGGAACGCGGACGACGAATAAGCGCGAATTTCTCGGCCGTTTTTCACGCGTCGCGTCCCGTTGCGATCGCGGACGGCGATGCGTCGTTGGTGCTCGAGCCAAACAGGAAATCCGTCGGAAACGGTAAACAATGAAATTTTGAAAGAGCTCCGTCGAAAATAGTCCACGTTGAATCGTACGAGGGATAGCCTTGCGAACGGATGGTCGTTTCTCTACGATGTTTCGTCGCTTGGCAAAGATTGGCGAGGCAAAGAGGACGAATAAGTGGCCTCCGGTGCGAGCCGAGAGACGTTCGAGAGCTTCGGTAAAATAAGACGAGACGCGCCGCCGTTCTTCGAGCAACGAACAATTAAAATTCCCTCTCCGGTGTTTCGCTTCTTCGACGCTTTCCCTGGCCGTGACTGCTTTAACTCTTTCAGCCACGCTGGTATTAAAAGCGTCCCATCTTTCTACGCGAAACTACGAAACTACACCGTGGGATATTTTCTGAACCCTCTCGGAATTTTATTTGCGAAAATTATCTCGCTACTTTATTCCAGTGAAATTTCTACAAATCTAAGTCCACGCAATTGTTTCTAGCCATAACTCCGATATTATTGCATTTACGAAAAAATGCCAAAGGAGACAGATAAATGGTTCGAAGAGCACTACATCTGTAGGCCTTTACATTTTTCTTAGATGCAGCAGTGCATGTGCAATTAACAATTGCATAATTTCTTTAAATAGAAATTCATATATTTTTGTACACAGATCGATTTTTCTGTTCATTCTACGTAAAAAATGATTAGGCTACTATGGCATAAAGATTATTAGATCTCGAGATATTTTCAAAAGGTGAAAAACTTTAGTTTTTAGTAACTAAAAATTTTGTTCGATAACGCTGATCATTTCTATAAATGAAACAAATGAGATTTGTTCGAGGTATGCAAAATTCGCGAGGCATTCAACGGTTAACTCCTTGCACTATAACATCGAGTCAGACTCGTGATAATGATTTTCAGCAGAATCAAATAAAAACATATACAATTTATTTCTTTTAAACAAAAATAGAATTCTATTTTATTACTATCAATATATAGACACTGGAGAGAACACGTAGGCATAAAATAAATATAAATTCTTTCCCTATTTTACGAAATTATGAACGTCGAAAATATTTTGCGTACGGTACCAGTGAAATAAATCGTAGTGCAAGGGGTTAACGCTTGCACGGTATTTTCTAGTTTGCGATCGACGGCGAATCGCGGACGATCTCGTCTAATTTGCGTGCAGGGAAAGCCTCGCGAAGTCTTGACTTTCGTCTAATTCGGAGCAGATGTAGCTGACGAAAGGGTGTTTCCGATCGATGCACCGATTTCGAAAGATCGAAGGATTTGGAACGACGGGAGAGGCGGCGATCGAGAATCTTGCGGGAAATCTTGATCGAGAAAGAGAGGGAGAGAAGGGGTGGGGAAGGAGAGGGAGACAAAGACAAACGCAAGGAAAGAAAGCAAAGAAAGAGGAAAAAAAGGCTGGCGGTACGTCGTTCGGTTCGAGGTAACGTCCGAAACGGCCTTAAGCCTGTCCTTCCTCGGATTATGAATGGGCTGCCCCCACCGTATCGTACGATCACGTGGCTCGTGACGTCAGGTTTTATCGCTGGCATACGCGACACACGCACGCAAGCCAGCAAAGCCAGCAAGCAAACAAGCAACCAAGCACGCACGCACGCACGCACGTAGCCAGTCGTAAGTGCGTTCCCTCCGCCGCACCGCATCGCGACTATGCGTTTTACATATGGCACGTAGGAGGGAGCACACGAAGAGAGGAGAGAGGAGAGAGAGAGGAGAGCAGAGGAGTGGCAAGAGAGACGGTGTGGCTTTTCTCTCGTTCCTTCGTTCACCGATTCTCCGTTCGTCCGAGCTGCCGTGTTCGTTGGTGCCTCTTCGCGTTCAACGAATCCTACCGATGGCTTCGGGCAACCCGTTTCCGTCCAGCAGACGACGACGAGTCTCGGGCCCAGAAATTTCATTCCGCTTCGAGGGTAGCAAAGCCCTGGACGGGGTCCTGTTCGCCAGACGGAAGTCGCGGGTCCGGAAGTAACGACAGAGCCTAGACAGCGAGAGAAACGTAGCCGAGAGAACGTAGAAAGATCGCGTCTCGGGCTGCGTGCTCGTTCCTTTCGAATCGGTAGCGATTCTCGAGCAGTGGCCTCTGTTGTCGCGAGCGTTCGCGTTCGCGTTCGCGTTTGCGTTTGCGTTTGCGTTCGCGAGCGCGGGCGACACAGAGGGACGCTTGCACACGGACGCGTGTGGGCTGGAAAAAGGAATACGTGACCAACGTACAGGAAACTGCCCACACTCGGAGCAAAAGCGGCGTGGGTGGACGGACGGATCGACGAACGGGCGGACGTACCCGATCCGACTCGATCCCGTAGCCCTGAGCGTCGCGAACCAGCGAGGAGCAGCGAGGAGCAGCGAGGAGCAACGACGGCGCGCGTCCTCGTGTCCATAAGGCGCGCGAGCATGATTGCGCCACGCGGACGAGCCACGACGAGCGCCGTGCACCGGTCTCTCGGGCAGGAATGCTTCGTCGATTCGAGGATCGACTTCTCTCTCTCTCTCTCTTTCTCTTTCTCCTTCTTTCTCTCTTTCTCTCTTTCCGTTTCTCTTTTTTCGGCGGAGCGTGGGCGGCGGAGGCCGACCAGCCATCGATACCTCGGTCCCGTTCGATCGAACCAGCACGCGTCGGCCCGTGGCCTCGTTCCAACCGACGCGATTGCTCGCGATTCCTTTTCGGATAGTCCCCGTTTCTTCGGTGCGCCGTTTACGGTCGCGTCGCGATACTCGAAATCCACCTACCTATGGCCTGCGTGTCCGCGTTCGCGGGTACGCCCGTGTATCTCCGGAACGCGACAAACGTGTCCTACCGAAGTCCCATCGATGGGTTCGGGCGACCTATTCCGTCTAATAGACGAGCCTCTCGCTCCAGAAACGAATTTCACCTCGAAGGAAAACCCGCCCGACGTCGAATCGACGCAACAGCAAGACGAGAGACGAAAGCGAGAAATCTCTTTTGCCATTTCGTTAGTTACGCCTACTTGGCGAGCCGATGAGATTTAGTCGGGATCGTTCTCGCTCGGACTCGGTTCGATTCGATCGCGAACGGGTTAAGTGGCCTGCGCGTCGTTGATTATGCGGGGCTGGTGGATCCGTTGGAAACGTAGGGGAGCGTTTAGTATTTACGAAGCGAGTCGTTGCGCTCCGGCATCGGCTCCGACTTCGACTTCGACTCCGACTCCGACAACGCGCGCATATTCGCTCGATTACGATGGCGTTGGCGAATCGAAGATTCCTGCCGAGCGTCTTCCTGTCCTCGTCCTGTTTGGTCGAGCAAGATCGGAACAAATAGTTTAACCGGGACACGCGCTATTCTTCTCGGAACGAGCCGAAGAGCGCGCGTATCGATTAACAATTAACCGTACCGTTTTCGTAGTGCGGCCACGTACCGATTAACGTTTCGGTCTTGTTCGCCGCCGAGGAACACGAGCCAGACATGCACGGCAACAGAGAGAAAAAGAGAGAGATCGTGCGAACGTTTTCGCGAAACGTTCAGAGCCAGGTTCCATTCGCGAAAACGTGCAATTATTGAGAACTCGACCGCGTTCGTTCGTTAACGCTCGCGGATGTGGATTTGCCGAACGATAAAATTCAAGATCCTGCGAATGTCGCGATCGCGGACGTTCCTTGAGGATTCGCGTTGACTTGGCAGAAAAACCGGAGAAACAGCGCTCGTTCTCTCGCTCTCGGTGGAAAGGCTTGCGCGCGGGATCGTCGGATGCCGGGAGCACAGGGCCGACGGAGCGTGCATTCGCGTGTCCGCGCTCCGCATATCCGCTCCCATGTCCCGGTAAAGCTGCTTATATACCGCGGTTAAAAACAATGCGAGGAAACGAGCCATCTTTTCCTGCTGCAGAAGAGGAGCGAGCTGCACCTCCGTCCGTCCATCCGTCCGTCGGTTCGTCCGGTCGTCGCGAGCCACGATACGACGATTTACTTCTCGTGAATTCTCTCCGCGTCCGTTTCATCCGCGGCTTTTCTCGAAATACCATGAGAAATACCGGGCCGTTTCTCGGCGACGCGTCGAATTCGCGAGCTCTCGAAATCTCGGACTTTGCCGCCTATCGCGAGTCTCGTAATTTCCTCGATTCTTCGGTTACCTTTAACCCCTTGCCTTGCGGCAACGAGTCAGACTCGTGATCAAGATTTCGAGCGGAATCCTTTAACACTTTGACTGCCACGGTGGTCACCGGTGACCGGCGCCATTGCTTCGTTTATAAGAGATTATCATTAAATTAATGGCATAGAACATTGGTTTATCATCGTGGAAATTAACTAGATTCTAGTATGCTGTGAGAGCTCGTTATACAGTAAATAAAAATTCCCTTTAACAACACTGATCATTTCTATGATTGAAGTGAATGAAACTTGTCTGCAGTACATAAAATTCGCTTGGCAGTCAACGTGTTAACGACGAATCGAACTCGCGAACTCCATGGACACCGACGAAAGAAACATTCGCGTCTCTTCTTCTCGACAACCTAGGTCCCCGAGTTCGAAAAGATTGTTGGTTTTCTAGACTATGGCTGTTTGCCACATTTGCGAACAATTCCGTGCATCTATTACTCGCGCGCGCGCGCGCTTAATATACAGGGTGGTCTACGAATCGTTCGACAAAATGCTCTCCGCGGTTTATGACGAGAGGCTGAAGAGGATCCGTGGCCTGCGGGCCGGTTTTTAATGCCGGAAGCGTCCCTCTCTCTCTCTCTCTCTCTCTGTCCCTCCCTCTCCCGTTCTCTCAACTTCCTCTCCCGTTTGTACCAGCATTTCTTTCGCTGGCAACATCTGTCGTTCGTCTTTTCTCCGTGGAATCTCCGTCTCTTTCCCTTCGCTTTCTCTTTCCCGTTTCCCCGCACCGCGTCGGGTCGCAGCAGCCCTTTTATCCGGCCGCTTTTTGTTCTTTTCTATTTTCCTCCGTGCACCCTTCGCCCCCCTCGTCCCGAGCATCGTAACCGAGGCGCCCCGCGTCGGCCGCTCTTCGACGAGTAGCGGAAACGGGCCCGGAGGAGCACCTAAACTTTGCGAATGGGTTCGAACTTTGACCGATCGCCCTCTCGACCCGCCGCAACCCCGCGGAAGACACCGAGCGTCTCCCAGAGAGTATTTTTAAGCGACGAACGTTTCCTCGCATCGACCGCGTTGGGGATTCCGTTTCGCGAAACGTAAAAGCTCGGCCGAGCAAAAGCGTAAAGTCGAACGTAAAGTTGAACGTAAAGTCGCGTTGTCGTTCGAGCCGTTTTCCGGGGGAAATCGTTTCTCGAACCTTGCCGTTTTCTAGCGGAAATTGTTTCTCGAACTTTGCCGTTTTCCGGGGGAAATCGCTTCTCGAACCTTGCCGTTTTCCGGGGGAAATCGTTTCTCGAACCTTGCCGTTTTCCAGCGGAAATTGTTTCTCGAACCTTGCCGTTTTCCGGGGGGAATCGTTTTTCGAACCTTGCCGTTTTCCGGCGGAAATTGTTTCTCGAACCTTGCCGTTTTCCGGAGGAAATCGTTTCTCGAACCTTGCCGTTTTCCGGTGGGAATCGTTTCTCGTACCTTGCCGTTTTCCGGAGTAAACGCTCGTCGATCGGTGCCATTTTCCCGAGCAAACACTTCTCGACCGGTGCCCTTTTCCGGCGGAAATCTCTCGGAAACTCCCCGAGAGTATTTTTAAGCGACGAACGTTTCCTCGCATCGACCGCGTTGGGGATTCTGTTTCGCGAAACGTAAAAGCTCGGCCGAGCAAAAGCGTAAAGTCGAACGTAAAGTCGAACGTAAAGTCGAACGTAAAGTTGAACGTAAAGTTGAACGTAAAGTCGCGTTGTCGTTCGATCGACGGCGCGGCCTATCGGTCAGCGTTCCCCCGTTCCTCCGTTGGCGTTGACCGGCCTCCTCCCACGCTACACCCTTTTCACGTTCTCTCTTTTTCATTGATCCGGTCGACCGGCGCCCTCTTTCCTTTTTCCAGCGAATGGTATCGCGCGCGTCGATGGCGTGGCTCTGCGGTGCGATGCGGTGCGGTGCGGTGCGGTGCGGCGGAACGGTTCACCGTTCATCAATGAAACATGACTAGCACCGTGCCGGTGTTTCGGTGAGTAGGCTCGTTTATCGAGCGCCGGTGCCTTCTAATTGGCTCCCCCGTTTTTCTTTCCTTTTTCCTCTGTCGTTCGTCGCCGCTCGGTTCTTCGTCGTTCGTTCGTTCGTTCGTTCGTTTGTTGCGTAAAGGTCGCGAGAGAGTTTCACCAGGTTCGCGTTCGACGATTCCCTGTTAGATACCCGATGCCTTCCTCGCAACGGCTCTCGCGCGCCTTCGGAACGATGCACCGTACGCTTCCGGACGCCTATCTGCACGCGATACGCGCGCAACGATACCCAGACCGCGGATTTTATGCGCTTTCCACAAAAACCCGCTGCGAAAATGCGAAACGGTCGATCAAAGGTGAAATCGAAAAGGCTGGTATACGATTGAACGACGAACCTCGTTGCCACGAGCATCTTAACGCTTTGACTGCCATGTCACCCGTATATAGGTGACAGAATTATTCGTCCATGTTTAAAAATAAATTTGTATGCTAATGTATTCGTTGCACACAATTTAGTTCGTATCTGGAGACTGCAAGAAGGTTGAAGGATAACTATGTGTCAGACGTTTTAACCCCTTGGCCTACAGCTTATTTTACAGTAACAGTGACTAGATTCTCTTTGTCCTCCGTAGAACAACAAAAAGAAAAGACAAAATTGTAGTTACTGCGTTCCTAGCTATTCTCCAATGACCGTGTACAAACGATAATTAAATAAAATGTTATTTCCGTTTAAAGATAATTAAGGAAATACATGTTTAGAAGATTCAGTTCGAAATCTTCATCACGAGTCTGACTCGTTGTAGGGCAAGGGGTTAATTTTTCAATTGTTGCTGCGTTCAAGAAACTACTTTGATTTTGTGGAATCTTCGAGGTTGTTGGTTCGGCAGTTGAAGCGTTAAAGACGGTGCTTCGCGGTGAACGTTAAACAAATTCCAGCAGATACCGCTGGAGGAAACCAAGTTTCATTTGAGTTTTGGTAGCTCGCGATCGATGCGGATCGTTTTAGTCGACGCACACCGTAGTTTCGAAGGATAGACGGGGATGGGTTTATCCTCGTGGAGGAATTAAAGAGGACGAGCGAACGGAGCGTCCGTAGAAAGAATCGCGCGGAGCTCGAAGAAGGGAAACGCTCGAGAAATCGAGTTCGGAAAGAGTCGATTATCCCGACGAAGAGTCGAGTTCCCGTCTCCCCCGTCGAAAATAAAAACCGGCGAAACACGTGTACGATGTTACGTCGAGGCATCAACGTGGACGGGACTACGTCGGAGGAGATGCGTTACGGTGGTCCGCGTAAAAAACCACCGACCGGCCGTATCTCTTTCTAATATCGGAATGCGACGACGCAACCGGAAGTCTTAAAAACCAGTCTTATCTTCGAAAATTCTCGCCGACGTCGTTCTCCGTCCCTTCGGCCGTGTTCCGTCCGTTTCCTTCTCGTAAATTCTCTCCGCGCCCGTTTCATCCGCGGTATTTCGAGAAAAGCCGCGGGGCCGCTTTCTCGAATTCGCGAGCTCTCGAAATCTCGGACTTTGCCGACTTTGCCGACTCTACCGCCGCGTCTACGGCGGAAAAGCGAACGCGTCGAGACGAAGCGTTCGAACGAGAGCGCGGCGTACTTATCGGTAGGAGCACTTCGTAGTTCCGCGGTCCGAGGAAAACAAAATATTAAGCTAAAACATAAACCACTGTCACCGTAACATAAATACACGGGGAACGGTATGCGCGCGAGCGCTTGTGTCAGTTTCGCCGCGAAAATAACCGGTGACGCACGCTGTCCGGATTCGGCCAGCCTGGTGCGACGAGATGCGACCAGACGCGACGGGATGCGCGACACGTAGAAATAAACGCACCTACGACCGATCGGCGACGCGTT
>CM052091.1:16367107-16389321 GCA_028453745.1 Agapostemon virescens
GTTTGTGGACCTGATTTGGAAAAACCCCTCCTTCATCCCACCGGAATTATCAGAAGGGTAGACCGTCCCTTGCGGGGGTGCCTGAACGAACAGAGAGAAAGACAAATTCGAGTCCGCCCGCGGCTCGGCCGCGTCGATACGCTCGATTCTCGAAAGAATCGGCGAAACGAGCTGCAGCGGAAACGCAGCGGCGGCGATTCTGGTTTCTGGTTTCTGGTAGCCGCGTTCGAACGCGAGGAACGGCTTAATCAAGGCCAACCACGAGAGGCAGAAATGTGTCTCAGTATGTCGTAGGTTACAAATCGTCCGAGCGAGAGGACTGTAAACAGGCGTAAGGTTAAACGGGCGTGCGCACACGTAAGCGCATTAATGAACGCGTTTAAGATACGCGGCGTGCCGCGCGTTTAAATATAGGCGAAACCAGTGTTTCTCAGCCTGTGGCGATTCCGCGCGGTCTATTTAGAATCCGGAGCCGAGGATCGCCGCGCGTCTCGTTCGCTTTGCTGAGGAACCCGCTCGCATCGGCGCGGTGCCTTCGCGTAAACGATACCGTGAGAAGAAAACGCGGTTAAGGCACCCTCCCGCGACCCAACTTCCTAGCTCGCCAGAAGAATCGCTTTCAATTGAACTTGAACCCCGCCGAGCCGCGTCGAACTGCGCCGAGCCGCGCCGAGCCGCGCCGAGCCGCGCCCGAGGAAAGCAAAGCGGATTCGTTTCTGCCTTCTCGAGTAAACGCGAGTAAACGAGGGTACGGTGCGCGGTTGTTCGATATCTGGCTGCGAGGGACCAACCTTGCTTCTGTTCTCACGCCCTGTTCGTCGGTGGTGTCGCGACACGTGGTTCCAAAGGGGAGGCGAACGACCAAAGACCGGAAAAACGCGCCCGCGATTGCCTTCGCCGCGACTGTCCTCTCGAGATCCACTGTTTCCTTTATTTTTCGATCGGTTCGTCGAGTTTATCGTCCAGCAGGAATTAGGAATCCCCGAAGACATGCTCGAGGGAACGAAAGAGGCAGGCCGTCGGTTCTCGCCCGAGTCTGACCGCGGTTGTTTTCTGCGCCATCGGTTTCAACGTCTGCAAGGGTTAATTGTCTAATTAAGTAAGGCGAAGGCGGTCGGTCGGTCTGTCGGTCTGTCGGTCGGTTGGTCGGTGGGACGGACGCGCGACGAGGAGCCGGAGAAGCCAGCAGTCGCGAGCATGATCGCAGAACAAATACGGCGAAAGTTACCCTCGTTTTCGCAACACCGTTTCCACCCTGGCCGCGCTTTTCCTCCTCTTTCCCCGGCCTCGTTCGAGCACGTTTTCCTCGGGGATGCGAACGTTTCCCTTCGTTTTTCGCGAAAACAGCTTTTCCCAAAGGCATCCCCGCATCGTTTCCTTCCCGTCCAGTATGCGGGAAGTCTCGACGGGCCCGTTCGCGTTGGCGGAAATCGTGGGACGCGTCCAGGCTCGCCGAAACGAGAATACGTCGGGAAGCGCTATTTACTACGCTTGCGAAAGGTGATCGTCGAACGTACGAGGGAAGGGAGGCAGTCCAGGGGAAAGGGCAGGGGGATTAGAGCGTCGGAAAGAACGGAAAAGAGAAAGAGGAAGAGAGAAGGCGCGGTAGGACGAAGCGTTTCCACACCGGATATCCTTCCGAGGGAAGCGGTGCACGCGATTCGCATCGCCACGCCCGTCGACCGCGTATTTAGATTATTATAAATTTGTCGCTTCCATCGCGCGGAGTGGTTCCCATTAACCGCCGGCTGCGTTTCCGACAACAGCAACTTTCCGTCTTTGCTAGTCAGGTTCGATCGCAAGGAGTCCTCCCCGTGCGATTTCCGCGCGCGCTATTCCACGCGCAAGTACGAATTCCAAATTTCCAATTTCCAATTTCCAGTTCCAATGTTCCAAAGAGAACAACGCCTCGGACTTTGCTCATTCGCAACGGCGAGCGTAGCGCAGGGCTCGGAAAAACCGGTAAACGATGCGCTAGCTGCAACGGGACGTGATCTGGAAAAGCGACCGGACTCGCGCTCGCACTCGTCTTTCCAAGCTCAGGTCCACAACATCTACGGACGGTCCCGGCTGTAGTGGTTCACCGCTGATTTCATATCGATTGGCATAAGCTTAAATAAGCTTCGTCCGAGATGAACTAGCCTTAGGCCTGGAAAAGGCTCAAAAGTGCACTCGTGCTCGCGCTCGTACCCGGAGGACTGGTCTAATAACGCGGCGCCGTCGACGTCGCGAATCGCGTACTCTGTGCGTGCGTACAAACAGCCGGCCGAACAGACGTTCAAGGTTTCCGTAAAAGCGCGTCCGCGGTGCACGCCACGGTGCATCGTTCCGTCGCGTATTTTTGGCGAGATTCGAGGAAACAGGTACATGCCTTTTTTACGAATTCTTCTTTCTCTTTCGGCGCTGCCTTCGCCGGCTTTAGAATAAAGGAGTATTTGCACCGGCCTTGAAGTGGGACGCGATAACAACGAACCGAGGGACACGCCCGTCGAAGACCTGCCAACAACCGTTTCGCGAGCGTCGACGAATCTCGAAATTTGTTCGCAATTTTTCCAAGCTATTCGTTTGGATCAGGCTTTCGAGCAAGCTCAAAGACGATCATCCTGTCGCGGTTGCGTCCATCCTGTACGCGCTTGTACAAGGTTGAACCAGCGCGCGGTTGCAAGAAGCCTGGTGCAAAGTATGCAGTTTTTATGGAACATTACGTTACATTGTTTTTGCGGTCATCAGATACACGAGTGCGTGCGAGAGATAGCGTGCTCGTTTTGTATTCGAAAGGTTACTTATTCGCATGCTCGCGATGGAAAAAATAGTACGAGGAAGGATCGTTGGGCAAAGATAGATAAGAAAACCGCGAGGCACGGGGCGATGAGTCGGGGGCGACTCCGTCGAGCGTGTAACGCGCGAAGCCGCCCGCTCGCGAGCTGCGTCGACCAAGAAAAAGAGACACACCGGCCATGCCTTATACGCGTGCCAGAGAAAAAACTATGGAACCGCGAACAGTAAAACCGAACCCGATGAATATTTCATCGATCGTCCGATCCGCCGGCGACGTTCCCTGAAAAATCCTTCGAACTGCTCCGCCGTCGAGATGCAAACTATGGGATTCTCTCGAGAAACAATCTTTTCTCTTCTCGATAACTCAAAATTCGGTAGTCCACCATTCTGATTTTCACAAGAAATCGCGTTTGCAAGACTGACGCTTTCTTACCCGGTTACCGTTAACTCGTAAACGAACCCTGCTGTATGAGAGGGTTCCTTTTACAGAGTCTTCGAAGTAGTCAAAGTAGTCATTCTGCCTGGTGCAGCAAAAGATCGAGTCAGCTTTCGGGCAAAAGGGCGAAGATGGTCTTATCGCATGACACAGCATAACAGGACGACGATGGTCTTCGGCCGCTCCGATTTGATCGTGTAATCAATTTTAATCTGATCATTGTCCTCTGTTGGTTTCTAGTGGGTTTATAGCGGACTATCCCTAGTCCAGTAAAACACTGAGTCAGCTTTTGGGCAAAAGGGCGAAGCGGGTCTTGTCCGACCGAAATGATCTCAACCCGTTCGGACGGAAAAGGATTTCGCTACCGTTTCCGGTTCGAACTGCGAAATCGTCGACGTCGAAGGATCGGGAAATCGTCGACGATCTCGCGGCGGATTCGAAACCGGCAACGCGTCGGAGCTCGAAAGAGCAGGCTCGGTCCGGTTAGGCGGAAAGAGCGCGACCGTGATGCAACGAACCGCGTATTTATGGTAATTTTATTTGCAGGAGTCTCGTCGATTTATCTCGACAATATCCCGCTCGTGATTCCGAGGACTTGCGTGTCCGATTAATAGCAGAACTGGTGCGGCTCGATTCGATCCGCGTACGTGTTTGCTGCGTGTATGCGAAACGGGGAGAAAGAGTAAGAGTAACAGTAAGAGAAAGAAAGTAAGAAAGAAAGAAAGAAGAAAGAGAGAGAGAGAGAGAGAGAGAGACAGCGGGGAAGACTGGAAGCGACGAGGACAGCCTGGTTTATACTCACTGTCTGGCTCACGACAGAGAGTGGGAGGAGAAACACGCACACACGGCCGCATAAATAACGTGTGTACACAGAAGAGAGAGAGAGAGAGAGAGAGAGAGAGGGGCTCGCCGAGAAGGAAGGAGAGAAAAAGAGGGAGCGAAAGAGACGAGGACGGAGACACGGTATGCGAGGCGAGCGAGACGAGGACGAAAGAGGATGTAGTCGGCGGACATTTACGAAGAGAACCGAGTCTCTCCGACATGTGGGAGAGCCCGTAGTACACGCATAGAGAGGGGTGTATCGGTTTTACGACGTTCGATCACCTGAACGAAGATTTTTCAAGCGCCTCGCGAACAGCGGAGCGAAGAGAGAATGCGAACGCGACCGTCGTCGTTCGCGTCGCCATTCCTCAATGAATAAAACTTTCCTGCGCCGCGCGGATACACGTTCGTCCGTGGAAATTTCACTTTGCGCTTTCGGCTCTTCTTCTCTTACTCTCGCAAAGGCGTCGCGAAAATACGCGAAACGATTCCAACGAGCCCCGTATCCGTATTCGATTCAATGGAAATACCGCGCGTTACTCGCCTAGAAATCATACCATGCGACACCGTTCCACGGTGCGCCGCCAAACGCGTATCCTGTATTCGCGAGCAACGATGCTGCAAATTTCGAATCGGCGTAGGTCTAAATTTCTAAGGAAATTTGTAAGTCTCGTGGGACGAACTTGCCGCGACATCCTTGAACAAGGAGACCAACGGATACGATCGATCTGCGAACAAGGAATCGGGAAAGAAGTTTTCCGAACGCGTCGCGTGCGATCGGATTAAAGTTAGGGGTGGGAAAAAGGATATCGCGCGAAAAAAATGGAAGAAAAGCGCGTGGAGCCGGTGCAAACAGAAGCAGCCCTGGTCGCACAATACGAGCATGAATGAAGTATCGCGTCTGGCTCGCGGGGTACGGTATACGACGGCGAGGCATGGAGGGGAAAGGGCAGAGAGCGGCGGTTCACGGGGCGTGGGACGGACGGTGGGGGGAGGAGGGCGCGGAGAGATCGCAGGCGTCACGGTGCCTTCGTGGCGCGGTGAGGTTGCGGCGACGTGGGTTTGCGTGTGTGCGAGCTCTCGTCCGCACCCGCGCATTTACGTGCGCGGCACGCCGAGGCTCGTCGCGCGAACGTGTGTACGCGTGTGAGAGAGCGCGGACGCGCGCGCATATGCAAGTTCGGTACGAGCATCGAGGGCGCATGCGCCGTTCGAACACCCCACCCACGGACACGACAGGCCGCTGCTCCTCCGCGCTGTTTGTAACGAGCCGAGAGTATAGAACGCCACAGCAGCGTCGAACGCAGCCGATCTTGGCTCCAAACGAGAGACCAAACACGCAAAACCGTTCTCGCTACGACGAACGAACGGTATACGACCCGAGTGTTCACGGTAGCAAACAAAAAAGAAGGAAGACGGGCGGCGGGCCGCGGACGCGTTGCCGAATTGAATATACAGCGAGAGAGAGAGAGAGAGAGAGAGAGAGAGAGAGCGAGAGCGAGAGATAGAGAGCGAAAGAGAAGGATACAGGGTCTCGCGAGTGCGCGCGCGTTGTTGCTCGGTTTCTTCTGTTTTACAGCACGCGAGAGAGAAGTCGCCCCACCCCCTCGCCGCTACTAGCCCCCTCCAACCTTTATTCAGCGTGAAAAATTGAAAAAAATAGAGAGACTCTCCTCCGAGAGACAGTTACCCCGAGCCGCGAGGAAACGCATCCATTCGATCGCGTCTCGAATGCGCGCGACACTCGCTCGTGCCAAATAACGCGTCGACTCTGGGACCGACCGGACGCGTGTGCCGACTGCGAGACCGAAACCGACGAGATACCGATGGATAAACACCATGAATCGTGATCGATCCGACCGTCGACCGGCACGGCGACACGCGCCAACGTAAACGCGACGGGGAACGAACGACGACGAGCGAGAACGCTACCACCGGGAGGCGGACGGAGAGAGGTTAGAATCGCAAGAGAAGGATCGTGTTGTGTGGGTGATATTATTGTGACTCCCGTGGGAGTTCGTCGAGGAAGAGAAACGCGCGCGATCGGGAGACAGGGTAATCGAACAGGAAAAACAAGAGGGAGGAAGAGGGAAAGACGAGAAAAAGGGAGAAGGCGTGTACCGATTGACTGGTGGCCCCGTTGGTCGGATAGTACGCGCCTGGGCTGCTCTTGCACGATCTACACCGGCATGGCTGCCGAGGCCAGCTGAACTTTTTCGTCTCTCTCTTTCTCCCTCCCCCTCTCTCAGGCTCTCTCACTCTCTCTCTTCGCTCGCCGTCTTCGTCGGTGCTCCCCTTCCTCCCCTTTGGTCTCTCACCGTTTCACCCCTCTCCCTCTCGACTCCCTATCCCCCTGTATATCCCCCGGCCGGCTGTCTCGTCGTTTCGTCTCTTTTTTTCTTGCTTCCAGTCGACTCGTTCCGACTCTCTTGCCCGCTCGACGCGCGAGAGAGGAGAGACCAGACCGTGCGCGCCACGAATACCCGGATCGTTCGGTGTGTGCGTGTACGGGACAGAGAGTGTGTACGTGACAGAAAGCGTGTACATGTTGGTTGTGCGCGGGCTCGCGACGCGAGTTGCGTCGTGTTCACCGGACCGATCGCGGAGAGGGGAGAGAGAACGAGCGAAGGCTTGCCATTCGAGAAAACCAGTGAACTCGAGTGAGAGCACTACGGGGCGCGTAACTGGAAACACGCTCGCGCGACGGATCCGTTCGTTGTTCGCGGGAGTGCCGAGCGTCCGATCGATCGAGAAACATCGTCGTGCCGCGAGAGTCGATCGCGTCGGTAATTAGCTTTTTCCTTCGGGTTTCACCAGTGTGCAGCGAAGATCCGCGTTCACCGGTGTTTGGACTCTTCGCGGACAGCGATCCCTCCCGGAGAATCAACAAGGAAGACTACAACGACGATCGCGACGACAACGACGACGACGACGACGACGAGGTGGACAACGACAACGATTGGGACGGGACTGACAACGACAACGACAACGACGACGACGACCGCGACGACGACGGGAACGGGGACGGGGACGGAGACGGAGACGGGGACGGGGTCAGGGACGTTGACGGCGACGGTGACGGTGACGGTGACGCGAGGATCGTCGCGAGAAAGTCGTCCGTGCGTGTTCTTTCTTCCGGTGACTGTAACGGCCGAAGGTAGCAGGGCTGCTACACCGGTTACCGATCACGCACCTGTTGTTTCCTCGGGGTGTTGTGCGTGCCGCGCAGACAGTGACACGAGAGCCGGAGTCCGAGATGTCTCGCTCCGAAAAATAACGGAGAGCAAAATAAAAGAAGACGCGCGCATCCGGTTCTGCGAAGTGTACGTCCGAAGAAGGGGAACAGGAACAGGAACAGGAACAAGGAACAAGAGGAACGCGTTCACGCACCGGAGACAGACGGACCGGCCGAGAGGGGAGAGAGAGAGCGCAAGCGAGACCGAGAGAGAAAGAGAAAGCGAGAAGGATGCGCCAGAAGGAGAACGCCGGTGTGGGCCTCCTACTCTTCGCTTTTCCACGGAGGGCAGTACTGTTGTCGGAGGTGCGAGCCGCGTGACACGAATGCGAGAGTGCGAGAGAAAGGGGATCCACGAACGAGGAGGAGGCGGTGGGACAGAGAGAGAGGGACCGAGAGATAGAGAAGGAGGAAAAAGAAGAAGGAGATCCGTGTGCCGGTGGAGAGCAACGGCGACGGAGACGACGACGACGACGACGACGGGAACGACGACGACGGCGGCACCAGCGGGAGCATATATCCGGCCGTGGCATGTGCGCGCGACAAGGACAGACCGAGAAGTGGCTATTTCTGTGGAGCATATAGGAGGCCGCCCGTATAAAATAAGCAGTGAATGAAGGAGCCTGTTTACTGGCAGACAGCCTACGCGAGATTCGGTCGGCTCTCTTTCTCTCGCGCTCTCACTCTCTCTCTCTCCTCCTCTCTTTCTCTCTCTCGCTCTCTCTCTCTTTTTCTTTCTCTCGGTCTCCCGCCGCGGTTCGGTCCTCCGTTTCCTCTCTCTCTCTCTGTCGGTAAGCCTGCGTGTTTCTCGCTCTGACTCGTCGTACGCATCCCATAGCGGATACAAGAGAGAAAGGAAGAAGAGCGAGAGAGAGAAAGAGGGATATACCGAGTAGGAACAGAATAAGCAAGCAAGCAAGCAAGCACCAGCAGGCAGCAGCAGCAGCACTAGCACTAGCATCGCTAGCAGCGTAGCAGCAGCAGCAGCAGCAGCAGCAGCAACAGCAGCATTCGTTGCCACGAGACGAGAAAGAGCCCTGTGTGTGGCCAGTGCCCGAGAAGAAGCCGCGGTGTGTGTTCACCGATCTTGTCCTTCTGTCTCGTCTCGTCTCGTCCGATCTCGTCTCGTCCCGTCCCAACCCGTCCCCATCTTGTCTTGCCTCGCCTCGCCTCGTCTCACCTCGCCTAACCTCGCGTCTTCCCATCTCGTCTCGCATCGTGCCTCGTGTTTTTCTCGACCGAGCTCCTCTCGTACACGGCGAGCAGTCGATCCACACCGTGCTCCGGTGTGCCGCCTTTCGTTCTTCGACCACGGAAACCGATCGCGTATTCCGTGCTCCGCCTCGCCGTCAGGATTATCAACCACGGGAGTTTCTTGTTCCACGGTTCATACCAGTTGCGTTCCGTTCTGTTCCGTTTTGTTGCGCTGAAACGCGCGTCGACTTGCTACGCTCCGACGACGCGTGTGTGCGTACACGCGTACGTACACGTAACTCGAGCGTTGTGTTTACGTGTGTTGTGTGACCGGTGACCAGTGCGAACCAAGTGAGGAAGCGAGGGAGACGGAGAGAGAGAGAAATAGAGAGGAGGGAGGGAGAGAGAGAGAGAGAAAGAGAGGGAGAGAGAAAAACGAATTTTCGTTTATTTTCTCCGGGAGCGTGCGACATCCCTCGTCAGTGAGATATATCAGTGAATAAAAGAGCTTGTCGTCTGCTCTCGTCGCGCGAGACGAGGATACGTATCAGGAAAGCGTTGGATGAGTTTGTGCGCGCGCGCCAACGCCGGAGCTACGGGTGAACGGATAAAGTCAGGAACCGTTCGAAAGAAAGAGGGAAACGTGAGACAACGAGATCGAGAGTACAGGTGAAACGGAAGTGCCGAAAGTGTGGATACCTTGGACTACGAGCCGCCCCCGGTGCTGCCCCCGCGGCGCCCGCCTTGGCCGTCCAACAACCCGAGCAGCATCACCTCGAGGTACAGCGGGCGGCAGCGCATCGCCACCACCGACACCGATACCAACGCCGACGTTACAGCCGCCACCACGTCCTCGCTGACAGCGACGGCGGCTACGACGACTACCACGTCGACGACGCTTGGACCGACGTTCCGAGGCTCAACGACCTCCTCGTCTGCGCGAGTGTCGCCGCAGCCGCCACCCTTGACGCCGCCCCAGTATCCTGCGCCCCCACGGCCCCCTAGTCGAAACGGTGAGTCCTCTTTTCTTTCCATATTTCCACGCGGCGCCCTACGGTACGCCGAAAAACAACCCAGGCACCGCACCGCCTGTATTCCGCGCTAGCGTAGATACGGTATTCGTTTCTCTAAGCATTACCGATATAGTCGAGCTCGGTTACCGACCGAGCAGAAATGTGTCCTACGCGTGAAAATTCCCGCTCCTCGCGTTCCCCGATATCGCGCGGCGACCGTGCGACGAGGAGCCACGGTCTCCGCGCGATTCCGAATTCGGAACTTTCGATTCTTTTTCTCTCCTCGTACCTCGTCGACGCGCGACACAGGTTTCGACTCTCCCGCGGCATTCTCGAGCGGATTCGCTACCGAACCGGTACACTGGAAGTCCATTTGTTCGAGGCAAACGCTTCCGGATCTACCCGGGGGACGCGTCGAACGCGTCGGACGCGTGCTCGAGCTCTTATTGGAACTACTGCCAAGTGGAGTGCCACTTGCGCGAACACAGCGTCTCTTTATGCTGCCGGCGATCGGTCCGAACGCATCGCGAACTCGATCCCATTCATAAAGACCAGGGTTCAGCTGTGTATACACGCCGGGACGGTTGTCGCGGCCGACAGCCTCGTCGGACGCGTCGCCGCGACGGCAAATGTTCCGCGACGAATTCTTCTCGTTCTCGTTGTCGGCACCGTTGTCAACGGATTGCGGATTTTACTCGTTTATCGAAGAAACCATTCGCCCTTTGCTGTCGAAGCCATTTTAATAGAAAATTAAGACGTTTCTTATATCGTTAAATATTCTTCTTCTTGGGTTACGTTGTTAACCGTTTGCTCGTTTAACGGAATTTTTAACAGTTTATTGAATAGAGACGAATTCGGTGATGCGAACGCTATGCCGAAAAATGGTATAGCTGTAATTTGCGGCGACGAAACCATTCGCCCTTTATGATGGACGCAATATTAATTAGAAAATTAAGTCGTTCCTCTCGTAATTGAACACGCTTCTTCCGCGTTATGTTGTTACTGGTTTGCTCGCTCAACGGATAAGTTTTCAAGAGTTTATCGAATACAGACTGTTTCGAAAAATGCTACAACAGCCAATACGAAGTCCCGATAGGCTTTGGACGACAAAGGTCTTCGAAAAACGTCGTCTCGATGATTTCCGAGTGTCGGAACCGCTCAGAGAAAGAGGAGGAACGGTCGAACGGTATTATCGGTGTTCGTGCAAAAGGATTCCGGGTAAATAGGAAGTCCTGCGACGAGCCAACCGTTTCCTATTATACTACCGGTCTTCCAGTTTCTCGTGAATCGATGCGCTCATAGCTGCTTCCGGTTTCTCCCCATTGTCTCGACTGGAATCTAATACGCGCGCAGACCGGTCGAGGGCAAACGCGTACAAAAGGTTTCACGGCTGCGAGGGTTGCACGGTGCACGGGACACGGGACACCGGAGACGGAGGCTGGTTTTCTGTGTTCCACGTTCGTTTGGGAAACGCTGGATAAGATGTTCCTAAACCCTCGTTCAACCCTTTGCGCTTCGAGGCACCGGCTTACTCTTTGCCGTAACGCGATTCCGTTCGCGCCTCGCGGATCGACGGACGATTCGGACGAAGGAGAAGCCGCAAAGATTCCGTAAAACGGAACAGGGTTGTTCTCGAAGTTTTCGGAAAATTTATTCGCCCCGTTTCACTCGAGAACCCGAGCATCGCTTTCGATCTAGAATATTTCCGTTCCACGCGACTTTACCGTTATTCGTCCTTGCGACGGTTACGTTTTAATGAATTTCTCGGGTACAAGCATCGACTCCGCAAAAATTGCTTCGAACGTTGTTGCGGCAATTTTTTACCGGCGCCTCGGAGTCGCCGTTCAAACGCAAAGGGTTAAAAGCAAAGTTAACCCTCTCGCTACGGCGGGCTTCGTCGAAAGAGGGGACATTAAGCGCGTTATTCAGCATTCGGAGCTAAGGTTACACATTTATGGAACATGAAACATCGATGAAAGAACAATGTTGAGACAAAATCGAACATTGCAATAGTGTTTGCAATTGTTGAACATAGTTTATGGTCACCCGCGTGTACAGATGACATCTCGTGGCCGGCGACTATAGTCATCAGTCGCAAAACGGTACCCGTATACGAGGGGTGGAACCAGCGTTGGGTGAAACGCCGTTTCGCGCAACAAATTGTCTATAACGAATCATAAACGCGTCTTTAACTCTTTCGCTACTAGGGGGACCATAGTCGTCCGTCGTATGCGGGTGCTATTTTGTGGTGAACCACTTGAAAGAAAGGGTTGGAAACCGCGCATACGACTCGGAATAGACGGTTCGTTGCGCGAAACTGTATTTTAGTCGTCGCCCGTTCCAAAATCGAAATCGTTTGGAGCGCAAGAAAAGGGTTTCGATCGACGGTTTCGCGGAGGCAGGGTTGATCGCGGGTGCGGCGGGTCTCGAAGGAAACGCGATCGAGGATCCTCGGAGCGTGACTCGTCGCGCGGATCGAGTCGCACTACGCTTTCATAGAGGCGAGCTGGCACGGGCCGAGGAGCAGTGAATGAAATTTACCGGTGTAGAAAGTTGCGCGCGAGAAAGTCGCCCCCGGACACGGCCGCCACCTTTCCGCTCGCGACGACGACGCGAACGTAAACGCGGACGTAAACGCGGAGCGTAGCCGCGTTTCTTTGCAGCTCGGATTCCCGGGGCCGGTCGGTTCCGTTCCGTTCTCCTCTCTAGCGACTCTGCGCTCGTTGGCTTGCAGCTCTTAGCGCATAGCTCGCAGCACGCAGCTCGCGGCTCGCTGCTCGCAGAACCGGCAAAGGGAACGGCGACCTCGTAGGCGGGCCCGTCCATAGTTTCGCGGAAAGTATTCGCCTTGTTCCGACTGCTTATGAATGCGCCTGGGTGTGAATGGTATTCCGAGGGAGCAGCGTGTCGAAACGTTCGCGACGGCTCGACTAGACTCGCCTAGACTCGACCAGGCTCGGCTTGGCTCGAGTCGACTCGCCTCGATTCGACTTGGCTCGGTTCAACTCGGCTCGACCAGTCGCTCGGCCGAACAACAACAACATCGTCGTCGATTCCCTATCGCCGCGCGATCCCCGTTACGTGTCTCGGCCAGTAATGCCGAGGTTACGATTGCACAGAGCACGCACGCTGCACCAAGATAATGTTCGATCGCTCGCGACATTCGGAGTTTCGAAAATGCCGAGACAAGATCGCGCCGAAGCCGCGGCCGAACGTTTTCGAAACCAGCCAAAGCCGGATAGACGTTGCCGCTCGACGCCTGCTCGCGCGAATCCAACTCGGCTCGAGCTACCTTTTATCCGTCGCCGATTAATCTCCGCTCGGCTTTCGATAAACTATTTCCACCTTCGACAAGGCTCGACCGGTCGAGTTATCTCGCGAGTTCGCGACCGTTTGCCGCTATACCGTTTCCATCGATATTCGAAACGTCGAAGATCGCCCCTTCGCTGCGCGACGTTGTCCCACCTATTCGATAGAGACCTCGTTGTAGAATGTACGTAGCATCGAAAGGGTTGGGACGAGTCGATACGCGTTCTCTGAACGGTATCGTTGCTCTTCTAGGTCGAGGAAGAGTTCGGTCGAGACGTTCGATTCTTTCTGAAAAATCCGTACGCCGGAAGGATCGATTCGTGCGATCGAACGATCGACGAATTTTCCTTGATCGCGGGTCGCAGAGGGAGCGCGCGCGCGCGACATGCGACAGGCAGTATGTCGCCGCTCGAAAATTTCCATACGGCGATCGAATCGGTCCCATCGCTGGTCTCCTCTCTCTCGCAGCCGAGAGTACGAGCGCATGCGCTCGCGCTAGCATTCGAATGCTCGCAAACGCGTGATTCGCTTCGACGGCAACAGGGAATGAATGCCAATCGCGATTTCGCGTACCTGGAGACTTTGCCGCGCATGCGTCTCTCTTTCTCTTTTTCTCTCTCTCTCTCTCTCTCTCTCTCTCTGTGTGTGTGTGTGTCGTAGCACAAAGCGTAGAACGTAGAACGTAGAACGTAGAACGGACCACAGCCCGATTTACGGACCGCTCGAGAGTAATCGGTGACTCGCGACCTCGATGAGTAGTCGGTTTCCACGAAATTCGATGAGCACGCGCGCGCGTGCTAGCTGACGCGTATTCCGAGCCGATGAATCGGGAGACCTTAGGCGATATTATCTTGAGAAACTCGGAATACCGTGAATCGAGATCCAACCCGTCGCCTGGATATTCGATCGGATAGCCGATTAGATAGCCACCGATATCGAGCAGCCGATACCGACCAGGTAATCCGAATCGGAAACGCGTACTCGCGAATCGAACGGACTTCGAACGGAGAGCTTTCTCGCGTCCGTGTTCGATAACGCGGGGATAAAGCGCGACCATCGTACCTGGTTCAAATGTCGTTTCCAACGGTAAACGGTAAACGGAATGTTCCATTTCTTGGGAAAACCATTCGAAACGGTATCGTCGAATGGTACCTCGTTCGAGGGATTCTCGAGGCAGCGCGAACTTTATTCGAGGGGCAGCGAATCGACGTAAGTAATCGGCGGAGCAAATTTTGTTGGTTTCGAACGCTGCTTCGCACCATTTTATACAGTTTAACCCTTCGCAGTCGGAGCAATTTTAATTCTAATTCGATTGAGAGACGTTTCTTTGAATATCGAACATTTTCGTTCCGTGGAATCTCTTTTACGTTACGCCTTTGACGTTAAACCTGTTTTCTCGTTAACCCTTGGCACTCCTAGCAAGTTTAATTCCAAAATCGACAATTTTTTTCCACCTGGAATAGAATAGTAGTTTATCTCTATCACTCGTACGCGCAACATTTCAATTTCTACCAACTTCTTAATTGCAATTGTAACGATGTAAAAACTATTTTACGCGATATTGGGTTGTCCGGTAAGTTCGTGCCAATTTCGACGAAAGCTTGAAACGCAACGCACTCGAGTTTTGCAATATATATTTTTTAAAAATAAAAATAAACCAGCACGAACATTCCGGATGACCCAACGGTATGGCACCTTTCGGTGTCCCCGCAGAGGTGCCATTGGAGCTCCAACGGTTACAGAAAAATGGCATTGCAATTTTTACCGATGCCTCGGAGATGCTCCATTCAAATTCAAAGGGTTGAATCGTTCTTGAAGTTCGAGCGTTCGTTCAAAAGTTTTACTCGGCCCCGGAATGGAAGCCACGAGGCAAGGTTCGGCCCGCGAAGAGCGGAAGCTCGATTCGCGAGATCGCGGTTCGCACGAGAACTCGAATCACCGTAATTCTCGAAGAGGAACATCATCGACCGGATAGTTTCCGTTTCTCGTTGGTCTAGCGTCACCGTCGAAACGATTGTTCCTGCGGTGCGGCGACGACGTTCTCTTGGAAACGAGCAAAACGCTTAAGGAGCGCTCGCAGAAGACGCGACGCAGCGCCTGCACACGGTCGTTCTCGAAACGAGATATCGTGCGCGCTCGAGCTCTCGTTCGAGCTCGCGTATCGTGACACGGATACACGTACGCGAGTCAGGGTCGGTCTGGCATGAATGAAGCCACGATTTCCACGCATGGCGCATAGGTAGGTGAGTCGAACGACGAAGCTGTTGCTCGGGACTCGCGACGACTCGTCGATCGTTCCCGATCGACGAGCGAACCGCTCTCCTCTCTCTTTCTCTCTCCCTCTCTCTCCCTCTCTCTCTCGCTCTCTCGAACGAGAGAAATCGCGACGCCGAGATCGATCGAGATACGACACCGACTCGACAATGTTATCGCTGCGAGCAGCTTGGAAATTTTATAAACAGAAACAAAATGAGAAATGCGCGTGCAAGAAAAACGTAAGGCGGAAAGAGCACAGAGAGACAGAGAGAGAGAGAGAGAAAGAGAAAGAGCATAACAGGAAGTCGAACCGCGAAGTAGGTTGCGGACGATTAAAACCGACAGCGTCGTTAGATACTCGAACTTTTTTCCTTTCGTTTCTCAATGGTTGAAGCAATCGCGATAGCGATTTCGCTATCTACGGTCGACGGAGCCTTGGAATCGGCGATACCGAAAGCCGTTCGACCCGATCGCATCGCGATCGATCGTCGATCGATAAGTTTCTCATTCAACCAGTCCTCGCGCGGCTATCAATGAAGACCGGTATCGTTATCGTTCGCCGATGTATTCGTAAACGATGTTGGTAAGCGTCTCGGAGGTTTCGCAAACACGCCAGAGCGATCGAGGCTCGTGGTCGTGTCGGAGGCTCGTATCGGTTCGCCTCTCCTCTCTCTCTCTCTCTCTCTCTCTCTCTCTCTCTCTTTCTCTCTCTCTTAAATTCCCTTTTATCGAGCTCGCTGCTCCGCGACGCCCACGCTCTCCGCGTGACGCAACTTTTCATCCGAACTTGAGAATTGACCTACGCTTCGAGATTCCCGCCGATACTTGAAAAGCGAATCGTTATCCGTTCGAATCGTCTCGCTCGTTCGTTTCCACGCTTCTCTTCGCGAATCGTCGCGTTTCCTCCTTCGAGCAGCGAGACGACTTTTCCGGAACCCGGCAGAATCGTTCGAGAAACTTGTCGACAGGTTTCCCGTGGCAGGAAAGATTCGACGATCCCGATGCGGCATCGGCGAGCGCCCCGGACGCGCGATGTTCGTTCGCTCTGTTTTGTTATTCTGTTTGCGCGCGTCATTTCCTGCAAAGGGACGGGAGCGAAGCCGATGACGTAAAAGGCGACGAGGAACGTGATTTTCCGATGTCTCCTCGGAGAACTGAATAATTCGAGCCGCGTCCGAGATACGCGACAATGCGATATTCATTGTATCTCGACGACGCGCAGGGTGTCCTGCGACCGGAGGAGGCTCGAACAAGATCGGGGTTCGTTCCACAGGGTGACCCGGAATCCTTCAAGAAATTTCAAGTAGAGATTCGCCACGCGATGCTCGAATAAAACGATGGTGATCCTCTTTGAATCTTACGGGACATTCTCTGCAAAGTCTCTACGCGGAGAATCTTGATCCGAGGTTTTCTCTCCGAGGCTCGTTCAGTCTCGAATCGAGCAACGATTTACGCGACACCCTGTGGAATGCCGGGCCTCGTCGCGTCGGCGGAGAAGGTCCGACAACGCCGCGCAGGCTGTCGGTTTTGCTCTTCGATTCGATAACGATACGGCCGTCGATAAACGTCGATACAAGATTCGTCGATACCGCGGCGAACGAACTTGCTTCCAAAACGGAAATCTGATCGCGCAACCGCTCCGATTCGGCCGTTCGTTTCTCCGACAATCTCGTCGCGATAGACTGTACGAAATATGTTCGAGAGAGCGTGGAACAGATCGTCGACGAATAGCGATTCCATTCCTAGCTTCGACGGTCGATCCTCGACTTCGTTTGCGGAAAAACGCACGAGTAGCCGCGTAGACGGGCTTCCGTCGATCGAATCGTTTGGACGATCGGCAATCGAGAAACAAACGATTTCGAAGCTCCTAGGTAGAAGGAGCAACCGTTCGACGATAATAACGTCGCGCTTATCGCGCGCGCGAAGCGTATCGACGAGCGCAACGTGCCGCGGCGCGGGTTCGCTTCTGTTTTTCAAACAGACCGACCAGAGGAAAAAAGTGCACGATATCGCGTTATCGAATAAATATATTCGAGAGCATTCCCGGGGAAGATTACTCTCTCCCCGGGAGAGAAAGAGAGAGAATAGAAATCGTGACGTATCGCTTTCTTCGAACGAATCACCGCCGATTTCTTTACGTAATCCCCGGTCCGGCGTTCTCCGCGAAAACCAGCGGAATTCGATACCGTCCGAATTTCATTCACCGATCGAAAACACGTTGGCTCCGTTTCGGGAGGGATTACGCGATGATCCCGTTCCTCGACGCTTCGGCGACGGCGACGAGTTTCTTCTTTCCTTTCCTTTTTCGAGCGAAATTTCGAGTTTTCGGACTTGTCGCTCGTTCGTGAAATTTCGCTCCGCGTTTGGTCATGTTTCTACGCTCTTTGAACCCAGATCGTCGGAGGACCGAAGGCGCGTTTTCGAGCGGCGGCTGCTCGCCCGTTTCTTATGTAACGCCTCGCCTTGCCTCGCCACGCCTCGCCTCGCACGTCTCGCTTTGCCTCGCCTTGCCCCGCGTATATCCCCGCTTCGCTTTGCCTCGCCTCGCCTCGTCTCGTCCATGTGTGGTAACGCGCTGCGAATGCACGCGGATCGTCTTCGCGCGAGCATCCCGTGTCCTTGAGCGACATGTGCCCGGAATAATGAATCGAAGGAGTATGAACGGAGTCGTGAAAGGAGTGGCCGACGCGCACGGCGCGACGCACACCGGCGACGCGCACCGCGACGCAGCGCAACGAAGCGCGTTGCAGCGTTTCGCTCATCGGTCAGGAATTCCGATCGCGCGTCGTTCGCTCGCTCGCTCGCTCGCGTCCTTCTCCTCCTCGATCCTCGCGATTCAACGGAATTTCATTGGTCACCGACTGCCGCGCGGAACTCGTCCACCCCTGGCCACTGTTCTCTCTTATCGACTTCGGAGAACTTATTTTTCCACGGGAAAGGGAAAACGCTGGAGAACTTGTATCGTATACTATCTCGCACAATGGATACACGCGGACTATCTTTCCTCCATCCTTTTCCATCCTCCAACTCTCCCCGTCGTAAACTCTGCCGCGTTACTCTCGATTCTCGGTAATCGCCGTTGCAGTTGCGCGCGGCAAAGAAATCGCGTGCTCGGATATAAAGCCGACGGTCGCGTTCCGAAATTCGCGAACGTTCTCTTTCGAAACGCGCGATCGGTTTCCGGCGCGTTTCGGCCGTCCTTCCAGCCTCTTTTCTCGGGGACGGCTTGCCGCGAGAGCGAGCCGGAGCAGACCGCGGATCGACGACAGTGGTCGCGTTCGACGGGTTGGGTAACCGATACATTCGTAACGCGTTAACGATCGCGTTCGTCGACCAGGCTCGTCGACCCGTCCCACCGATGCGCTCGGCCCGCGGTCGTAATCGAATCTCTAATAAGGGACGCGACTCCAATGCTCCGAGTCGACTTCTACTCGAACAACGTCGTCGGACGCTGAATTCCTGAAACGAGGCGAAGCGCGACACCGCGCTATCGGGACGCGGACGAAACGACCCCGATTCTAAAACGCCGCGATCGCCCGACCGATCCATTCGAGAGCAAAGAAAATTTAGCGCTCGTTCGTTCGTTTGCGCGGTCGACCGCGAAAGGGTTCCGAGTCTCGATTCGATCGTCGAGTTTTGTGTTCGAGCGATTGCGATTCTTCCGCTGGTCAACGCACGCGTATCCGGCGACGGTCTCGACTAGCCAGTAGATTTTAGAGACGAGGGAAGCGCTCTCCCAGCAGAAGAATCGAATCGGTTCGAAACACTTGGGTCACGTCCCACACTCTTTCTCTCTCTCTCTCTGTTGGACACACTCTCGCTCTTTGATTCTCCCTCTTTCTCTCTCTGTTCGTAACACAAGAACACCGCCGCTACGCTATCTTGGTGTTTGCCAACCCCGTTATCTCTCGTTCCGTCCGTCTTTGATCTCCTCTCACGCTTTCCCGTGTCTCCCTGGTTCGCTCTTTCTCTCTCTCTCTCTCCCTCTCTCCGTTTCGAGCAGATCACGGTCCGCTTCTCTCTCTGTCCGTATCCTCCGTGCTCCGTTACCCTCCCCTGTTCGTCGTCGTTTCATCAACTCGCTCCTGCTCGGCTGCTGCCTTTTGCACGAGCACCGAACGCAATCTACGATCATCGTTATGTGCTGTCGCCGCGTCATATCCGGTCTGCCCGATCGCTCTTCGGTCCCCTCCTACTCCTCCTCCTCCTCCGCCTCCTGCTCCGTTCCTCTCTTTCTCGCTCAGAGAGCAACCAGCTCGTAATGCTTCTCTTTTCGATCTCGTTGCCGGCGAATCGCCGCTGCCGTTGCTGCTGCTCCGGACCGATTCGCATCACGATTCGCGATCGTTCGTTTCCCTCGCGCCCTTTACAAATTTTCTCCCAAAGGAAAGCTCCTGAAAATCGTCGAGCGATCGCTCCGTTGTTCGAAGCGTCTCCGAAACAGACACTCCGGAGGAACAAGGATCTGCCGCGAATCCGTTACAGTATAATCGTTACCATAACGATTCCGTTACGGTCGCTCCGCGCGAAATGCCCGATCGGGCGTGGCTCGGTCGTTCCGGATCGTCGACGGAGCCGTCCGCGTCGGTCCCGGCCATTGCCGTCTCTTTTCCGTCGGTGTATTTTTCATGAAGGCATTTAAACGCGACGAGTATCCTGAGCGACCTGCTCGACGTTCTCGAGCGTTTCGGAAACAGTTTTTCCACGGTTGGCCTAGGTTTCGTCGCTTATCGTTTCGTCGACGGTTTTGCGAATCATTCCGATAGAGAGGCGGACCGCTGTCGCAGCAGGAAATCGAGGAATCGAGGTGCGCGACCTCCGTCGAGTCGATCGCGATAGCCGCGCGGCTTTACGCTCCGTTTTCCTCGCACCCTCTCCTCTTTATCGGTCTCTTTATCGTCTTTTCCTTTTCCGCGTCGATGCGTCGAGAGGTGGCCATGGGCCGGAGCCACGCGCCGCATCGTCAACGACGAATCCCGAATCGCGATCGTTTTCTTCGGATTCGAGGATTTGGAAACGCGCGTTCGGGTTCGGCGCGACGTTCGCGAGAGCAGTAACGGGAAAAACAACTCCAGGACGGATCGAGGAACGCCGGTGTAAAAGATCGCGCGATAAGGTCTAATCGCGAATCAAGGAAGCCGAGAATTTGGTTATCGTTGCCGTACCGGAAACCGACGCTCCGACCCGCGATTACGCGGGCCGATATCGCTGCGTAGACAACCGCGAACGAGATCGATGAGCATTGCTTTCCGTTCAGAGTTCCGTAAATACCGACGCGAGCTCGTCGTTTCGTAATCGAACCGTTCGCGCGGAATGTTACCGCGGAAGTTGCACCGCGAACCTCGTCGTTTCCGTTTCGTCGACGGAACGCGGCCGGCGTCGTTCGCGTACCTCGTCGACGAATATTTCGAAACCGATGAAACTTGAACGGCAACGGGGCGCGAGAACGTCGATCCTTTTGCAATTTCACTCGGTGAAATTCTCGCGATTATCCGGAACACGGTCCGCCGCGCTCCGCTCGACTCCGCGCCGAAGGTTTGCCGCGCACGAAACTGAAACGCACGGAATACCTAGAGCTATCTATTCCGCCTCGTCTACTATTATTACTCCCGTGAAAATTCGTGGTCCCGAAATAACTCTCGGGGATCCTCTTTCTACGTGGGACGCGAGACGCGAGACGCGAGACGCGAGAAGCGAGCGAGCCGAGAGAAGAGCGGAGAGGAAAGACGCGAGCAGAGAGAAGAGAGACACGAGACGCGGCGTGTCTCCGCTCGGATTCGCGGCTCGACCCGCTCCTACGCCTCCTCGACTGTTCTTTGACTTTTCCCTGGCCGTCCTTGAAGGGAAGGGAACGTTGACCCTCTCGACCGTCCATCTGCCCGTACGCCCGTACGTCCGCTGCTCGTCCATGCGTCCATGCGTCCATGCGTCCACGGGTCCATACGGCCGTGATGCGACCGTCCATGCGAACGTGGTTTCATTCAGAATGCGACGCCACCAAGATAGATGTCGAACGCTACCTTTTTTCTCCCCTCCTCCACACCCACCACTCGCCTATTCGCTCCAACACGCCTGCCGATTCGCCCGAGTCGCACGAATTATCCGCAAGCCTCCTACGATCGATCCTTCTTCCTTCCACCTGCCATTTTTCCAATTCCAATTTTCTACGTTTCGTCGCACGAGCCAATTGTCGTCGATAGTGCAAATATAGTGATAGAAAAGCAGTATAGTATGGCAATTTTTAGTGTCTCCTCAGAGGAGCCATCGGAGTGTTAAGGGTTAAAATGTACGACACATAGTTATCCTTCGACCTTCTCGTATTCTCCAGATTTCTAGTAAATGTAGTGCAACGATTATATTAATGTACAAATTTATTTTGAAAAATGGACAAATTACTCTGTCACCCATATGTGCGTGACATGGCAGTCAAAGTGTTAAAGATTTTTATTCGATGAGCAGATGCACCGTTTACGGTAGGTCTGGACAAGGATGCCGAAATCTACCTTGTCGTACCATACTTACGCTGGTTGTTCATACGGAGTCGCTGCAACCGAAGGATTACTTCGCGGTGACGACCCTTGAGAAAATAATTGAATATAGGGGTTGTTACGGGAACCGTTGCCCCGACGGATAATCGAGTGCAGTCGAAGTTTGCCCGTCGAACGGACTGGACAGCGAATTCGATCGCATTTATCCAAATTGTGCTTTCGCTGTAAATAATTACCGATTTATGAATAGGTCATTATCGAATAAACTATATACCGCGCGAAGAGCATAAAACGCGCCACATTAAGAAACCTAAAGCCGTGTCTTCCGACTTAGTCAATTTTATCGCCTTATCGGCAAGCGTTTGTACCCGTACGGTTGTTCGATTTTGTTGCGTCCAGTCTTATCGTTTGCTAGTTTATTTGTCGGGATAAAAATGAAGGGAAATAAGAGGAAAAAGAACCTGTTTTTGAATGAAACTTCGAAACACGAACGTTTGCGATTTCCTGTTGATCGAAATCGAGTTTTACTTTTGTCGTTGCCGATAGAGGATCGTTTTCGAGCACGTAGACGCGCGACAGACGAAACACAAAGCCGTGTCTTCCGATCTAGTCAATTTTATCGTCTTATCGACAAGCGTTTGTACCCGTACGGTTGTTCGATTTTGTTGCGTCCAGTCTTATCG
>CM052091.1:16391279-16446568 GCA_028453745.1 Agapostemon virescens
AGATCGCTTTGGATCGTTCTGAATCGCTCTGGATCGCTTTGGATCGATTTGAATCCGTCTGGATCTCTTTGGATCATTTTGAATCCGTCTGGATCGCTTTGGATCGTTTTGAATCCGTCTGGATCGCTTTGAATCGTTTTGAATCCGTCTGGATCGCTTTGGATCGTTTTGAATCCGTCTGGATCGTTTTGGATCGCTTTAGATCGCTTTGGACCTTTCTGAATCGCTCTTGATCGCTCTTGATCGCTCTGAATCGCTTTGGATCACTCTGGATCGCTTTGGATTTAGTCAACTCACCGCACCGCGTTGATTCTCGACCAGCGAAAAACGCCCGTCCGTCGTTTAACTTCCTCCGCAACAGGGCGACGCAGAGTTTCGGCTTTTCGCGAAACTCGAACGCGTTGTAATCTTCGGTGACGCGCGAACGAATCTCAAAGGATTATTCGATATCTTGAAAATTGTTTATTCGACCGTCGCGTAAACAAAGCGTCGACCTATTCTTCGTTGTGGCCGCGATAATTGCTGCTGCACCGACGAGCCGGTGAAAATGAATTTGAGAAACGAGGACACATTGCCCCGGGCGTCTCCTTCGCGGACGCTTTAACCCTTCGAGGCAGGGAATTTTACAAAATAAAATTCCACGCAGCGATTGCAAAATTTCCAAGGGGGTCAGAAATAACTCACGGTATACTTTTTCGTGCGTTAGAAAGGCGGGACAGTTTCAAAATCGACGAAGCTAGTACGATTCGAAGCGGTACTCGCAGAATACGAACGGCAGCCGAGACGCGGATG
The DNA here is from genome assembly GCA_028453745.1 of Agapostemon virescens. Taxonomy (NCBI): domain Eukaryota; kingdom Metazoa; phylum Arthropoda; class Insecta; order Hymenoptera; family Halictidae; genus Agapostemon; species Agapostemon virescens. The sequence goes on from CM052091.1 coordinate 16,392,072, forward strand.
CGATTTCGCGAGCGAACGATCCGCTGGGAAAAAAGAAAGAGAGCAGTGATCTGTGAAACGCGCAGGTAGAACGCTTTCCGTGCACCGGACACGCGAAAACCGTAGGCAAATCTTGATTAAAAGGAAATGAAAAAGAAAAAACCATAATGGGCAAGTTCCGCCGGCGAAGAGGGCCGGGTTAGCGAATAAGTGATCGATTGTCCTCCGTAGGCGATCCCGAGGTAAAGATAGAACGAGGGGCAGAGGGGAGGGAGCAAGAGAGTACCTGCGCACGGTTAATCACCGTCGTAAATCACGGAGTCGAGCCGGCCGCGTTTCTTTTCTTCTAAAACGATACCGATGCCCTTGCCGAATGATTTTATTGCGCTTTAAATTTGAAACCGATGCCGGATAAAGGTAATGGGCGCGCGAGGAGAGCTGGTGTTGCAGGTACTCGGCGACCAAAGGGAACAGGTAACGCGAGGTGGCTGCGAAACCTCCGAAACCTGCGGGGAGGAGCGCGGAGAAGGGCAGGGGCTCGCAGGGCTACCATTGTCTTCTCTCTCCTACCAAGCCGAGGGTCCCTTTGTCAGAAAATGACTCGTTCCGGCGAGTTCCCCGAAATTTCTTCTTCGCTGCCCGTTGGCTGGGTCGCTCTCCGCGTCATCGTAAACTCTCTCTCTCTCTCTCTCTCTTTCTCTATGGCTCTCTCTCGCTCGTTCCACCAGGAAATCCGTCGAGACGATACGCGACGTTCGTAAAACTCGATTGTCTCATTCATGGGGATCGATGTCCAGGATCATTCAGGGATTCGAGGGAAACTCGACACCGGCGGTCGTCCGTCGGGGTTCGCCGGGGTCCGTCGAGACCCCCGAGCGTTTCGCGCGACGACAAGGAACGAATCGTCGTCGTCGTCGGAAGAACAATAGCTCGAGCGGCAGAGACGACTTCGAACGGGTCGTAATATCGTCGCTGCGGTTGTCGGGAAACCTCGGTTTGTTCAAACAAGCTCGCGCTCGGTCGCGATACGTTCGAAACGGACGTGCAACAGCACGATCAATCGATCGCTGCGTCCATGGCGGCGTACCGGAATCGGCCATTCCTTTCTGGAATCGAAAGGAACGTAACCGTATCCTGTCTCCCGAGAAACGACGCCCGAAACGCTTTTCCGCGAATCGTTAGAAACGAGAGATCGAATTCCGTTCGAGATGTAGAGAAAGAGAGAGAGGAGATTGCGTTTCATGGAAAACCGGAAACGTCGCGCGCGTGTCCGGCCTTCCGCCGGCTCGGCGCGAGGAGTCTCCGTATTTTCGGGCTGTTTCCTTTGGCAATCGATTTCGAAGCCGTTCGCCGGCGAACTCGCTCCCGGACGATCGTACCGGGCAATAAATCGTTCGAGATTATGTCAAACTTGATTTCGCGCCGATCGAATATCGCCCGTCGATGGCGGAAAACGCTCGCGGCGAGAAGATCGTAATTTTCTTATTGGAATAAAAATATATTTGTACCGTTTCCCGGTCGACGAACCGTGCGAATACGCGAACCGTGCCAGCACGGCCGAATGCTTCGGGCGTTCGGTCGCATCGTCCGCGGCTCGCGCGAGGCGACGAAAATTTAGATTCACGGCCAGGATTCGTTAGCGGTTAGAACGCGTTCCGGTTGTTCGCGTTGCATCGCCTCGCGCAACGATCGAATCTCTCGGTTCGTCGTGGTTCCGTTGAAAGTTCGGCTTCGGCGCTGCTTCGGCGCTGCTTCGTGCGCGCTGCAAGCCGAAGAAACGGCACATCTGTCGCAACGTTTTCGCCGCGTGGGGCGTGCGCGCGTCGTTCCCTGTCGCGAACCCGACAAAAAGACGCAACATCCTGGAAAACGGCTACGCGACCATGCTTCTTCGTTTCCTCGTGCCCCGTAGTAGTATCCGTGCGCTTACTATCCGTTCCACCGCTTTTCGATTCTCGGCGACGAACGAGAACGTGTTCCGACAGCCTCGGAGCGGAAAATCGAGCCGCGGGGGACGCGCTCGGGTTGGCAATTTCCGGCGCATTTGCGTTTCTCCGTGGAAACTCCGCGGAAAGTCGCGGAAAGAATCGCGAAAGAAAAAAAAGAAACGGTACGCGAGTTTCCAGCGCGAGACAATACTGTGAACGGGGTTGAGCGAAATGCTGGAAACAGTTCGCACCTTTCGGAGACGAGGAGCGGGGCGTCGTGTTTCGAGAACGACCGGTCGAGAAGCAGCGAACGAGGCGTTTCGAAGGGCTGTTCTCACCGAGGAACGGGGCAGAGAGGAAGTCGCGTTTCCACGGCGAGGGCCTCGTTCGCGGCAGAATATTACCTGGAAACGCGTCGCGACTCTGCTTCGCGAATTACGATCACGAAGGCGCCTCGGCCGCCTCCCTCTCGTTCTTATCCGGCCACGATCGGCTCGTTGCGAAACCCGCGGGACTTTGCCCGAAGGAATACTCGTCGCGTCGCGAAAACCTTTGGAAACCTGGGAGAAAGCGATCCTCGCTTCGCGGAAACGGGGAACGATCTCGTCGATGCCCGGCGCACGACTCGCGTCGACGCGCCTCCGCAAAAGCGTTTGCCCGCGATCGTGATAGTCGCGAAAAACAAACGGGTCTCCGCTCTCCAGCTTCGAATTTCCGCTCGTTTGGTCGACGATTCCCTCGGAAACCTTTGCACCGAATCGTTCCAAAAGTTTTCGGAAACGTTCGTCGAAATACTTTGCGGTTGCTCGCGGTCATAGGAACTGCACGCAAGAAGCAAAAGTTAATCGAACTTCCACAGAATTGGTAGTCCAGTTGGACGGTTCGTAGCCGAGTTTATTTATTATCGTAGGTAGAATGGTCTTGGACGGTTTTGGAAATCGTACCGATCGATCGGCCGATGTTTCCTCGACGGCGAACGCGTCCGTCGGCATTCGGAAACGTCGAGAGCCACACCGGAAGTCTGTTTTCTCGAAGAAAATCCACAGGGCAGAGCTCGTGGCGAGTTAAGGGCGCGCGACCGGCTGCGCGACGTTTACCATCGATAGAGCCGGGAAAGCCTTGACTTTGTCGCGAAATAGGTGTTCTCGTTCGGCGAACGAGGGGGGCAGCAGCTTTGTGCAGCACCGGACGACTATAGAGCAGATGCACCGGCTTAGAATCGCGCGATCTTGACACAGCGGCAACCAGAATTCTCATTAAAATAACTTGACGGAGCGCGGTCTCTAATTTTACCGGGCTCGCGTGGACGGGCTGCGCGACGGACACGGCACGCCGAAAGAAAAATATTTTGGATCGCTGTCAACTCTCTCGCGGTCCTGCGCCGCTCCGCGGTACATCGCGCGTCGTCGTCGTCGTCGTCGTCGTCGTCGTCGACTTTTACCGTTTCGCTCCGGGTCGACGCGGAACGACGCACGGCAGCACCGAGGGGAAACGGATCGAATCGAATCGGATCGAATCGGATCGCAGTCGAGCGAAGCCGAGCAGCGGGCCCCGTTCGAGTCGGGCCGGTTTCTCGATCGCGAATCGTCGTGCAATTGGGTTTCGGCGGATGAGCGGCCCGCTCCGGCCCCAACGCCGACGTCTCTCGCTCCTCTCGACTCGAGGAATCGGAAACGCTCGAAATAAACTGGCCGCTTTGACGTTCGCTGACTCGACGCTCGACGCTCGACGCGCCATTCGTTCTCGCGACCGTGTCATCCGTTCCGTTCCCGAACCCATTAACGCGCTAGAACTCGGAATCTAGAACCTGGAACGACGCGCTCGCCTCTTCTCCATCGGCAACGCCGAATCGACCTGGCCGACGAAACGCTTCTCCTCCGACCGACGTCCTTTACCCTTTCTCGAAGGGGATCGGTTTCTTATCGCGATGGCCGACAGCGAGGAAAGACTCGGTCGAACTTCTCGTCGAACGCGACGATTCTCCGAGAGTTTAGCGTCGACTCGAGACGGCTCGAGCAACGCGCACGACGTTATCTCCGCTTCGACGAAAGCACCAGACGCCGACGGACGTATCCGCTAATTTTCCTGCGCAACGAACGATCGCGGACGCGAACGAGCGTTGCGTCGGAAACGATCCGTGGGTCCGAAAGGGCACGGGCGACTCGACGCGTTCGCCGCGGATCGGAATTTATTTTATATAGAAATTTCTTAGCGCACAGATGTTTGCTCGGAGGCGAGCCAAGCCCTCGTCAAAGTTTACTTGGCTGTTCTCGCTCGCCCGCTTCGCTTAACGTTCCTGCGCGGTTGTCTTTCTACGCTTCAGTAGCGTATTCTCGCGATCGCGGAACCCTGCTCGCGACAGCTCCTTTCGCGTCCGCGCCGATGCCGATTCCGTCGACTGTCGCGATTCCGCGTTTCGATCGTCGGCAACGACGCGTTCGGAACTCTCGCTCCGATTTCTACGACGACCGACCGTTTCCAGACCGGAAATGCTCGACGGGATACGGACGCGCGTTCGCAATGTTCGCGCTCTTCGACGATTCGACGCGCGTTCGTCGGAAACGTTTCCTTTGCGGGCGCTCGCGGAGTTCTCGCGGACGAACGCGACGGGCTCGCGGATCCGTGGACTCGTTCGCCGTCGTGGAAGGGACGACTGCGACGAATATCGACGACGTCGTCCCGGCTGAGGCGTCGAAAACAGTATTGCGCTTCTTCGATGTTCGAACGAGACGAGATATCGTCGTCGCGTCATTTATCTGCGCCATATATATTTAGTTTTCGCGTGGCGTGGCGTGGCATTGCAAGGCGTGGAGCGAGGACCGCGACCCGGAAGCGCGGTGTTACGCAACCAGGATCTGCGTTGACACGCGATAAGGACGGACTCGACGGGACCACCGCGCTGCCAGATAACGCCTCGCCGCGATTTCGCATCGCTTCTCTCCGCGAGCAAGACGAACGACGATGCATCGTTGACGCGCGAGACGCGTCGTCTCTGCCGTCGACGATCGAGCCGAAAACTCGAAAAGTCGCCGGACGCATCGTCGGCCGGCTCGAAATTCTTTCTCGAGAGGATCGAAACCGCGGACAGACCGTTTCGCCGGATCCAGCGGAATGGAAAAATCGGGGGACCCGCGATCGCTACGCTCCTGGCGTATGTGTGTCGGTGGTCGTGGCGAGAGGCAGGGGGGCACGAGCGAGTGGGAGCGACGCGGCTAGTTGCGCGACCGAGCGAACGAACCAGAACGAGAAGGAAACGGAGAGCGAGAGAGGAGGAGGAGGAAGGTTGGAGAAGGACGTCGTAGGAAAAGAGGCGAGTCGCGGCGCGGCGTGGAGCGGAGCGGAGCGGAGCGACGAGACGAGGCGAGGCGCTTTCGGACTCTTGGCCAGCCGAAGAGAGCGAGACCGAGTTTGATAGAGGGAGAACGAGAGAAACAGGCGAAGAGAGAGAGAGAGAGACGGGTGAAAAGTAGCCGGGCAGAGAGAGAGGAACTGAATGAACGTACGTACGCGACAGAGGGAGAGAGAGACGCAACGACGACGACGGTGAACGCAGCAGGTACGAGATAGAGGGGAGACGGAGGATCGAATGAATGAACGGTGCACGACGAGGATAGAATTAATGAGTGGGATAAATATAGAAGCGTGTAACGCGGCAGAACGAGACGGCCCATCCCTTCCTCTCGTTCCGTTTTTCTATCCGCAGCCTCTCCTGCCCCTTGTCCTTCTTCTCTGTCGTCTCTTTTCTCTCTCTCTTTCTCTCTCTCTCTCTCTCGCTCTCTCTCTCTCTCTCTCTCTCTCTCTCTATGGCTGTCTGTCTGTCCGTCTGTCCGTCTGTCCGTGTTGCGAGGTTCAGCGCTGGCCGAGAGACTTGAAGCGACTCGAAGCGACTCGATGCGATTCGGCTCGATTCGACCGCGACGACTGGCCGACTCTCTTCGCGATCGAACGCGACTGCTCGACGAGAGAGCTAGGTAGGTTGGTAGGTAGCTAGGTAGATGCAGGATCGAACGAAACGGAACGAAAGGATTCATCGTAGTACGGTGTACGCTTACGCGCGCACCGGGGAACGGCTGCTGCTGAATCGACGCTCCGCACCCGTCGTCTACGCGCCGCTGCCAACCTTCCATCGATGGCATAGTACGCCGGCAACTCGTTCAGCCACGATCCTCTCTCGACTCGCCTCTTCTCTCTCAGTTTCCCGTTTCTCTATCTCTCTCTCTCTCTCTCTCTCTCTCTCTCTCTCTCTCTCTCTCTCTCGACCATCCCAAGTTTCTGCCGGTGCAGGCGCTGGCAGCGATCGCGTCGCGTAGGAAGTCGCCGTTTTTTCCAGCGAGAACGCAATTACGGAATTGCGAGCAGCCTTTCGCAGGGAACCGCGAGCATTCTCACCGGAGGTCGACGACGAAACCCGCAAAGAGAAAGACGGAAAGAGAGAGAGAGAGAGAGAAGCCGTCCTCGTATCGAGCAGCGGGCGTCGTTCCGCTCGGTTCAGCGTTTTTAAACGGTAACGCGCGCGACTTTCGCGGATTTTCCTTCCGTGCTAGAAACTCTCGACGGCGGAACAGTGAAATCAGCTGTGAACCGCTTTCGGATTCGTCGCGAAGATCCCGCGAACGCCTCCGAATCGCTCACGACGAAGCGTCGTCGTTTAGGCGTCGCTTTCTCCGTTCGCCGAATTCGTTCGATCTCTCGATCCGTCGACTTTCTTATCTCGAATCTCTGGATCTGGTCCGAGGAAACGCGAGACGCTTCGACGCCGCGATCGTCCGCTTTTCGAAAGCGGAGATCATCGACTTTTCCCGTTACCGAGTGTTTGCTCTTTACGGGTCGCGAAACCGCGATCCCGTCCTCCTCGGATGCTCGAACGGCGAACGTCGTCGTCGAAGCGAATTCGTATTCGCCTACCATCCGCGCGATTGCCACGCGAAGCATTTCCAAAACGTACGACGCGCGGGCACGCGCATGCCGTTCGAAAGTGTCGATCGAACGTTCGGTAATTCGAGCAGCGTTTTCGATCGGTTGGTCAATGCGTTTCGTCGAGCGGAACGCGCCCGCTTTCGACGTTCTCCGTGTTCGTATCGCGCCTCATTTGTATTTCCTACGAGCTCCGCGCCGCGCCGAATCGAAACGGCCAACGAAATCGGCAACGACGAAACGTCCGTTTCGTTTCGAACAACGAAATCGGAGACGGGATCGCGAGGACGTGGGCGGTGGCCGTCGAACGAACTCGCCAAACGACGGTTTCGAACGATTCCCGCGGGTCCGGAACGACTTCCGCTCGTTCGCGGCGACTTTTTCGACGACCCGACAACCCCGGTTCTCTCGAAGGATCTCGATTCCTCGTTGGAACGAACACGGATCGATTTCGCGGAACCGATTTCCGGTCGATTTCCCCGCGCGTCCATTTTTCTTGCGACCGTTTCGCGGGTTTCTTGTTTGCTCGCGCGTCACGCGATAATCGGCTCGGCGAAACTCCGGCGTCGAAGCGGTTTCGCGTGTTCCTTTCCGGTCGATTTTTCCGTCGCGCGGGCTCGCTCGGCTTCGAACGAACGACGCCGCGAAACCGGTATGAAAATTCGTTCGACGAACACGCGGGTCGGTTCCGAGACGAGAGTTTCCCACAGTGCGGGCACTCGCGCGAGCGCAGGAGCGGTATTTTCGACGGCTTAGCTTTCGACGCTGCCGATAGAGAAGAAATAGTCGTGCCGCGACGCGGAGAGGACGGACAAGCTTGGATAAATGGATAAAGACAGAGAGCGAGAGAGAAAGAGAGAGAGAGAGAGACGGACGGCTAGAGAGAAAAATGCAAAAAGAATGAAAAAAGATGGGTGAGAAGATCGCTGGGTCTCCAGCGAGGCGTCCGAAGAGCGTCACTGTCGCCGCGACGACGCCGCCGGTGGTGTACACGGTGTGACGACATAGGTAATGTTTTCATTCAATCTAAAGCTTCAATGATAGCTTCCGCCCATTCATAAAAAGCTTCGTGTTGCGAACGAGTCGTTGGCCACGATATCGCCAGATGGCATACCGTGCACGGAACTCGAGCGGCCCTCGGTTCGTCTCTCTCTCTTTCTCTCTTTCTCTCTCGCTCTCTCGGTCTCTACGTCTCGTCGCGTCTCTGTTCCCCTCCGTGCGTTTCTGCGGTTCTCTCGGTCGCTCTCGCTCGCACACGAACGCTTGAACACACGCGCGAGCGTGCGGGGTCGCGTACGAAAACACGCACACGCGCGCGCCGAAGCGCAAACACGCGCACACACCAGTTTTTCTCCTCTCGACCCCTCGCCCGAGCGTCGCCATTCATGGCTTCCTTCCCACCTTCTCTCTTCCTGCTTTCCCCTCCCTCCCCCGCCGTTTCGTCCTACTGTCTCTCGGTCGTTCCCTTTTCGTCCCCGCGGTCTCGCTCGCGCGTACGTCCCCCTCCCGCGATTAATGGTCGCCCCACCAGACGAGCAGGTTGCGCTCGCGGCCAATCGCCGTCGGTCCCGTCGCCCCCACCACGGTGCCAACGGCTCCGCACCTCGACTCGGTGACGGCGAGCTCGTTGTCAGTCGTTCGCCAGCAGTCGTCGCGTGTCTCTCGGTCTCTTCGACGCGTCTCGTCGACGCATCGGTCAACCCGACCCGGCCCGAACCTCGAGACACGTCCATTCATCGTTGGCCGCGTGTTGCGAGCGCGCGCGCGCGCGCACGCTTCCGTCGTTGTCGTTTGCCATCGTTGTCATCTGGCTTTTCGCTTCGCGGACCATCTCTTTTACACGCATTCTCTCACTCTCTTTCTCTTTTCTCTTTCTCGTTCGCTTGCTCGTTCGCCCTCTCGCTCGCTCCGCGAATCGAGGCTGATCGGGCGATGAGACTACCGACACTCTATTCTCAGAGATCGCTCCCCGCCCACCGGTGAAGTTGGAACGCGTCGCTGGAGGGGAAGTCCCGTTGTCGGAGGCAGCGAGACGCACGATATCCGCCGGAAGTTACGGACGCGCCGAGAGATGCGTGTAACGGCCTCGAGCGGTCGTCCCCTCGGACTCGTCGGTGTCGTCTGGTGGTGCGCGTGACGCTTATACGCTTATACGCGTCTGTGTCGTCGTTGTCGTCGCTGTGTTTCCTCTCTTTTCGTGTCGTGTCGTGTCCGTGTCGTGTCGTCTCGTCTCGTCTCGTCTCTTCTCGTCTCCTATCCTCGCTGCTGCTGCGAGCCCATCCGAGAGGAATAACAGTGCGAGAGAGATAGAGATAGAGAGAGAGGGCGAGAGTGTGCGTGTATGTGCGAGAAAGAAAGAGAGAGAGGGAGGATATCGTCCTGTCCCGATTCACCCGGAAACATTAGCGGACGGGAAATGAGCACGGGAGCGGGAGGACGCGACCGATGAGAGCCGGCCCGGCTCGTTCTCCCATCCCTCTGGATTTCGAGGAAGCCCCCAGATAGACATCCGTTCGCAACGACGAGCCGAGACTCGAAATCGACGTGTACCGGAGGTGCGCGGCTCTGCGGCAACGCGCGCGAGCCTGCTCAAGCTCCCTCGATACACCGGACGCGTCTCCAGGATCCGTTCTCGCGGCCCTCGACGAGCCCATCTTCTTTTCTGGATTTTCGCTGGTCCCATGAATTTTCAGTAAGTTCGCGTCGTTCGTCGATCGCTCTGTTGCTTCCGGTCGGCGACGCAGCTCTTTCTCTCCTCTATTTTCAACTCGACTCGATTATTCGCGAGGCAGCGATAAGCTGCGAAAGATCGGGCATCGAAGCCGAACCCTGTTAGCGATCGCGTCGTATTTCGCGTTGCAAACTACTGGACCTACGATCGAAACGGAAAAACGAAATTTCGAACCGGCGGATCGCTGTAGGAGGGTGTCGGGGGGTTTCTAGCGAACGCGGACGATGTTATCGCTGGTTCCGCGGCACCGGATAACGCGATCGAACGGAAACGTGCCGCGGCGAGGAAGCACGTCCGGTCTTATCTCGAGCGTTTCCGCCGCGAATCGAAGCGTGTATCCGTGCCGGAACGTCGCCTCGACGTTCTTCGGAATCTTTCGGAAACGACCTACGCGACTTCTCCGAGGACCGATAACGCGTTTTTAGACGTTCCTCGACGCGCTCGAATCCGTTACGGGATACCGTTGCGGTTTCGAATATTCCACGCGGTGCCGACGATTCGATTCGATTCGATTCGATTCGATTCGACTCGACTCGAAGGACGGCGCGCGTTATCGATGAAAAATAAATTGTTCCGTGTCCGCGATCGAGCGAGCGGTCGCGAAAAACAATGAGCGAGCGAGCGATCGAGCTAGCGGTCCCCTCGTTATCATTCGAAGCGCGCCGAGACAATCGGGAACGCTAAACGAACGCGGAACGTGACCGCACGCGAAATATTGGACGGTATATCGCAGTCGTGACCGGCACGCGGATATGCCGAACCAATCGTCCTGTCGCAATTACGCGATCAGCAGTCTTCTCCTAAGGCTCTCCCCGTTCCCCGCTCGTCCACCGACTTGTTCGCGACTCGCTCTTCGAATTTAAAGATTCGCGACGGTCGACCGGCGTCGTCGTCGTCGAGAAATCAAAGCGACGCAAGGTTCTTCGAACGTTGGCCGCCGGTCTTTTTCGATTTCTCTAGGATCGTCTAGAATCGTCCGCGATCTCGAACGTTGTACGCGCGTTTTCCGAACGGAGCGCGGCGAGTCTACCTCCCACGCTCGCCGGCAGACGGCTAATTGGAAGACTCTTCCCCGCTGCTAACCGATCCGTCGCAGATTCCTCTACGGTATCGCGTACCGTCGTCCTCAAACGCCTTCCGCTGTCCCAGCCGGTCCAAACCGGGGCCCGACGCTGCCTCGGCCTTCCCGAACAGTTCTCCGGCTGGCCCAGAACCAAACGTTACGTTTCCGTTTCGTTTTCGTTTCGTCCTCGCTCTCTCGCGCCGTTCGGTCGCTGCCGAAACAGCAAAAGGGCGGCTCGAGTATCCTGAAAGCAAGAAAATTCGTCTCAGTGTCGACCTTGTTCGGTGTCGTCCCCAACAAAACAATTCGCTCGCGTCCGCGTGCAGCCTTCTTCCGATTCCGTCGACGACGTTCTTCTCGAACGAAAATACGCATCGTCCTTTCCTTCCGAAACGCGTTCCCCCTCCTTTCCGTCGTCCTATCGATCTGATAAGACAGGACTGTACTGTAAAGACAAACTATTATCGGGACTCGGGGATGAACCGACCGCCTCGACGATTCCCGAAGGATCTTGGCTGTCGCTCGACGAACGCGGATACCGCTCCGCAACTGAAAGCTTCTCAGCGTGCATCAAACGCTCGCACGGTTTTCGTAACCGCGGAAAAACGAAAGAGCGCCGTCCACGTTTCGCGACTAAAGTAAACGACCGTTCGGACGCGTTTAGGGACACGCATCGGGTTTGCAGAGAAGTCGAACACGATTGGCGCAAGCTCGCGGAGCCGTCGCGACATTTGAGAGACCGTTCGAGAGGCAAAACTCCAAGAAAATCGGCGCGATATTTAGGCCCAGCGAGGACGACGAACGAAGCGAGAAGGGAAAGGAGATTCGGCTGTCGAAGCTCGCGAAACGTTTCTCGTTATCCGAGCTCGGTCGTATACGGCCGCTGAAAGCTCTCCGACCTATGGCAGTCGGTCGCCGATAGGCCGCGCATTCCTATCCGAGTGCACCCTCTGAATGGGCCGCCTGTTTCCTCGCGAACGCGCCAGCTCGCGCGAGGAGAACGGTTTCTCGCACGTGTTCGAGCAGAGCGCGAACGCGGCGTTCGGTCGTTCCACGCGAAATCGGACACGCTGGTCGGTGTAGAGTTTCGGAATTTCTTCAAATTCGAATGCGAAGCAGTCTTTCGCGACATCCGCGCGAGTCTCGACGATCGTCGATTCCACGGACCGCGCTACGGGAACCGACGAGTTCTCTTCGCCGAACGAGAATCGACCCGACCCGACGAACCGACGAAAACGAGTCTCTCGGAGCTCGTAACGGAAACGTAAGGACATCCGATAAAAATACTGCCTTGCCACTCGTTTTGCAATTGTTTTAAAGTTCAAAGTTGAAATTAATAACGGCGTACGCTTTGAAATCGACGAAATTTCATTTATTGAAAATATTGCACAATATATATGCCACATATTGAAGATTGAAATTAAACGCGTTCAAGTTTTGGCACATATTCATTAAAAATAAAATCTGCACGAACTATTCGGACAACCCGATTGTTGCGATACGGTATGATACAGGGTGTAGTTGCGAAAGAAACTCTTCGCTCTCGCGAGATGTCCGCCTGTTCAAAAACGACTCGCTCGAACGGACGAATCGTCCGACTTTGTTTCTCGAGCGATCGCGCGGCGCGGTCGATTCGACTTTCGATCGGTGGACGTTCGAAACCGAGACCGTGTAAATTGGCGGGTCTCGTTTCCTAAAGGGGGACGACTGAATAGCAGAGCACAGGAAGTTAATGTATTCGGTTTCGCAAGCGTCGGGGCGCCGCTCCGCGCCGGCATCGTCGCACGATCCTGGTGTACCTACACAGCGGATGCGTGTAGGACGCGCGCGATCGGTATTGTGCGAACGAACGTCGTTCGTTTCTTCCAGTTCCGTAGGCATCCGGAGAGTGGGTCGAGAAACCCGGTGTCGAACGGACTACGAGGTAGATTCAACGTCGCCGAGCGTATCCGCGACGTTAAACGCGTTATAATTAAAATATCCTTTATGGTTCGGGAAATTGGTTCGCGCCCTGGGGTCGTTCGAACGGTCCGACCGAGGGCCGCCGAAGACCATTTCTGGTGGAGATGCCTTGGGAAAGTTCTTTCATCGGGAAGGAAAAGGAAATCGACGAGGAAAAGCGCGAAAGAAAACACAGGACAAATTTTGTTCCTAGGAGCGTGTCCGCGAGAGAGAAAGAATCCGCCGAGGCAACGTCGATAGGCGGAGAGGACGCGATTGGTCGCGGGCCGAACAAAACGCTCGGTTCTTCCAGAACTGTGGGCGCTCCGAGTGGGCCGGTGACCACTGAATCAAGAAACTGCGGTGCCACGGCCCACTCGCATCGCGTTCGCGCCCACGTAGCCAGACCAAACCTATCTCGATGCCCCACACGTAGGTAGCGAGCCAGCCGCGTATTAGGCATCGTTCGCGACTCGAGAAGGTGCGATCCGAATATCGCTTCCAGACTCGTCCCGCGAGACACCCCATCAGCCTCGAAAATCGTTCGGCTAAGACGCGGCACGACGACGATCCTCGTACGCGATCAGGAGAAGCGTTCTTTTCGAGCACAATGGCTGCGTTGACCGTTCGACGATCCAGCGTCGCGATAGATACGAGATAATCGGACTATGCCGCGGGCCGAGAATCTCGCAGTTTTATCGGCGCGCGATAAACGCGAAACGTTTTTGCGTTTGCCTCGAAACGGCAGGATTCTCGACCGGCCGCGCAACGATCGATCGGCGAGCGAGCGAAAGAGAGTACGAGTCCGGGCGAAAGTTTCGCCCGTACGGTTTTTCGTCCGGTCGCCGTGGCATCGACGAACGTTCGTCGAGAAGAATAAGGATGTACGAGTAAAGTGTGCATTACCGTTTTCAGGTGGGGATGAAGCGCGTGTCGCGAGGGCGAGAGGAAGCGGACGCGGAGCATTACCGAACACCATCCTCGCTAATGGAACGCCCTTGTCGAGAGTGCCACCACCTCGCGCGGGCTGGGCAGTGCGGATCAACGAGGCGACACTCGCTATCCCAACTCAGTCAACAACGAATCATCATCGCCAGCAACAGCAACAGCAACAGCAACAGCACCATCGACAACAACAACAGCAACAGCAACAGCAACAGCAACAGCAACAGCATACTCCAGACACACCGAGAGCGATCGAACAATGGGCTAGCGAGCGGGCATCGTCGTCGTCGGCTTTGTCGGTTCGCGGTTCCACGTCACCATCGTCGTCGCCATCCTCGCCGCCAACGAGAAGAGCGGGGACAGGATCGGCCGGAAGAGCGTTCTCGTCGTCGAGTCGAATCGGAGGAGGATCGACAACGCCGGGAGGAGCCGGAGAAGGAGAACGAGGAGAAAGAAGTAGAAGAGAAGGAGCAACAGGTGGAATCGCCGCCGTTGGTGTCCATTTCCCGAATCATTGGCAGGAGGAAGAAGAGCTGGAGACGAAGAAGAAGGAGGAGCACCGGAACCGTCTCGTGGACGCAGTGGCTTGCTACCGAGTCGAGCATCTTGGGCTGAGATCCGGTCGGCCGATGTCGCAGAACAATGCGATACCGCCGCTCTCGCGGCCACCCTCTTCGCAAGCGAACGCGATCACCGCGGGAAACGGTCTCGACAGCCACCTCGCGACAACCACCGATACGGCGAACAATAATGCCGAGGACGGGGACGCGCACGCCGCCTCCGGCCGGACAGCGCAGATTCAGCAGATCGTCCAGCCGGTTCGCGTGCACGATCACAATCGACCGTTCCCGCCACCAAGATTGCCGCCGACCGCCGCGAGCAACGTCGGCGGCATCGCCAATCTCAACCTCAACCTCAACGTCAACGTCGTCAACGTCGTCAACGTCGCCGTTTCGCCGATCAACGTTCCGTCGTCGAATTCCAGGATCGCGGTGACCACGCCGCCGCTGAGCCCTCTGTCGAACACGTTCCGAAGCAGACCTCGAAACACGGATTCGTCGAGCGATACGATCTCGGCGTCGACGACGACGGCGACGGCGGCAGCGACGACGACGACGACGACGACGACGATTACGACGACCGCGACGACCGCCGCGAGTCCCAGAGGGCCCCTGCTCTCGGGCAGCGCGATCAACGACACCCCGCCGAGAAGTCCGATCGGCGAGGTGAGCCTGACCGTGCCTCGACCGGACGGCGAACGGACCATCAACGAGTACGTCGAGGCGCCGTTCAATCACTGTTGTCCGAACCAGGAGCGTCGTCGGTTGGACGACGAGAAACGCCTGGCCACCGGCGACTGTCCGAAAATCGACAGGAGACAGCAACGGCAAAAGGGTCTCGTCGGGTCGGACGGATTGGTGGCCGGCACGCATCATCGGCTGCAATCGATCAGGAACTTTCAAGCGTTTCGGGGCGGGTCGAACGTCGGGTCGGGTGGCAACGCGACGACCGGCTCGTCCACCGGGAACGCCGGTCCGATCGGCAACAACACCGTCACCAAGCAGCCGGTCTCGTTCACGAAAGAGCCGGCGAACAGTCTCGCCTCGAGGACCTACGATCCGGCCGGTCTGTCGATCATGTGCAATTTCTGCGGCAGGTGTCGGTGCGAGTCGTGCCGGGAACCGCCGCCGTTGCCCAGCAAGTGGTTGTGCGACAACAAGTGCTTCTGTTCCGCGGACACTATCCTCGACTACGCGTCCTGCCTCTGCTGCGTGAAAGGACTTTTCTATCACTGCGTGGACGGCAGCGGACCGGGCGGAATCGACGGCGAGGCGACCGGCGGAAGTTGCGCGGACGAACCGTGTTCCTGCACAGGCAACAAGAAGGTATCCAGATGGGCCTGTCTCGGCGCCCTCACCCTCCTGATGCCCTGCCTCCTCTGCTACTGGCCGTTCAAGGGTTGCGTCGCCCTCTGCGAGTTATGCTACGCTCGACACGCCGCTCAGGGTTGCAGGTGCAACCCGAACGCGCCGAGCAACAGCTCCGCTTCCGGCAGGCATCATCCGATCGCGAGCGACATCGGGGACTCGAGGGACCCGGAGAAGAGGTTGCTCGACCCGGTCACCCCGGAACTATAGACTCTTTAGACTAAGCTTCTAGTCTCCTCGGGACTCTGGCTTTTTTTCTTTTTTCTTTTGTTCGGGGCAGAGGGAGAGAGCGAGAGGGAAACGATCGCGGGGACACGCGCGAGAAGGGAGCAAAGCGAATCGCATCAAGTACAAGCAGTTGCATTTAAGTCGTGAAACGATTATATTATTGTACACGTTCGAGCAAAAGTAGTCGGGACGGGACGCGTTCGCCCGCGTCCGACGCCGTCGCGAGTGTTTTCATTATTTATTATTCTCTTCCATGAGAATGGAAACGAGAAGACGAGGGAGTTTGAGCGTGCGCGTGCGCGTGTGTCCGTCTGCATGTTGCGTGCGTGCGTGCGTGTGTGTTTGTCTGCGTGTATGCGTGAATGCGTGATCGTAAACGCACGCGAGTGCGTGCGTGCGTGCGTGGTCGAGTATATACGTTTCGAGAGAAATAGAGCGACGAACGAGTGGGAGACACGGAGCATAGGGGGGCGAAAGAGGGTAATGGGAGAAACAGGATGACACAGAGGGAACGGCAAAGATTAGAGCGAGGGGGAGCAGAGCGGGCGAGAAAGAGGTTGACGAAAGGTACGCGAGAGCGTCCGTATTACGCAGAGACATACCACTTACGTATAGATAGGTCTGTACACGATTAAATATATAAATAGTACGCGCACACACGGAGAGAACTAGCGAGCCTGCTTGCGAGTGGGAGAACGAGTAATAGAGAGGGGAAGACGGTAAATAGGAGAAACGCTAAAGTATATTAAACGCGAGCGAGCGAGCGAGCGAACGAACGAACGAACGAACGAACGAACGAACGAACGAAAGCGTGCGTATATATGTACGAGTGCATGTGTGTGTGTGTATGTGTGTCTGAACACGAGCGCGTGTGTTTGTAAGGGTGCGGCGTACGGCGTGTCCGCGTTATTGTCGCCCATCGCGTCCCTCGCGAATAAGCGGCGAAACCAGCGAGAAAAAACAGGCGAGGAAGAATCTTCGCCATTTTCTAGAACAGACGCTTCGAACCGCGTATCGAGTCCCTTTCCTCGACATCGATCGACTATCAATTAATTTATTTGCTCGCGCAACGCGTCGGATGCGTTCGGATCACCGAGAAACGTCAGAATCGCGAGAAAGCGAGAGAGAAAGAGAAACAGAACGAAAGCATGGGATGTGTGTGTGTTTGTGTATGTATGTATGTATGTATGAGAGAGAGAGAGAGAGAAAGATCGTGCTCGTGTTTCGCGTCGGTATTCCCGACGACAGATCTTTTCTTCCTCTTCCGGTTTCCTCGGAGCACGCGAGGAAACGCAACCGTTGGAGCACGCGCATCCGCACGCATTCGGCAATCGGGGAACCTCCCCCCCCGTTCACCGGAGGAACGGCGACGATGCGATGCCGACTGCAACGCGAACACCCTGTATACGCGTAGATCCATAGACATGTACATTGTATATTACATTTGTATAAAGAGGAAACTTTTCTACGGTTAATTTATTCGTGGCTGCGTCGCCGAGTAAAATAGAATATTCGCGTGTAACGTATGGACGAGGATGTTTGATCGAGCAGCAGGAACAGAAAGGAGAGGCAAAACAGCCGGGGAATACGTGTGCGGGGATGATAGAGAATTTGCGTGCGTGCGTGCGTTCGTGCGTGCGTTCGTGTCCCTGGGCGTGCGTGTGTGCGTGAGAGGGAGAGAAAGAGAACGAGGGCGAAGGAGTATTCGAGGAATCGTTCGATTCGTTTGACGGTCCGATAGCCGAAGCCCACGCGCGTCAATCGACAACCGAGGAAAGAAAGAAGAGCGGGCGAAAAACCGAGAAAAGAGAAAGAGAGAGAGAGGAAAGAGCACGCGAGCAGAGGAAGTCGTTACCGAGAGAGCGAGAGGGGAAGAAAGGAGAAGCGAGATTGAGAGAGAGAGAGAGAGAAAGAGAGCGAGTGAGAGGATGCTCTGAAAAGAAGCATTGTCCGCGTTTCCGAGCGTTTTCCTCCGGTCTCGATCGACGATCCACGATCCACGGGATACGCGTGCACACGCTTTCGCGAGCTACCGCCGCGCGATACAAAACGGAGAGAAAGGGGGAGTCGAAGAGAGCGAGAGATATCGAGATAAGGCGCGCTCAAGAGAGACCGGGACAACGTTTTCTCTCCGCGGTAAGAATGAACATGGGTCGATGGGAAGGGAGAGGGGTGTTGCGCGCGTACGCTCGCGGTTACGCGAATCCGAGGCCGCCGAAGACCAAGAGAAACGCGGCCGGACGAAGGAAGAGGGGCCTTGCGAGGACCGAGAAGAAGACGGGCCCCCCGAACGGATCCAGCTAGGAAGCTTCGCGTCGCGTTCGAAGCGACCCGCGAGACCGCGAACGGATGCTTCCAGTCGAACAGGAGCGAATTCTCGACGGTACTTTTCTGCCATGCGTCGCCGACAATCTCCGTTCGGTTCTCGCGGACTCGTCGAACGGCGAAGGAGACGACGCGTCGTTGCACCGTGCAACGCATACCGTCGACGCGGTCCCGAATCCGCGAGCAATCGAGCCGGGTCCGTCGCGCGCGACGACTTCGAGCCGAGTCGAGCCGTCCACGAGGTTGCCACTCGCGGCAGAACCGAGCGTAGACGAGGAGGAAGTTCGCGAAAACGATCGTCCGCGTGGCTCGGCTCGAAGTCGGAGCGCGTCCGCTCGCCTCGGTGGTCGCGGAATCGACGCGCGCGCGGCGTTTCGTCCGGCCCCTCTCTGCTCTCGAGCGTAATCGGAAGCGGGCGAGCTGCTCGCTCTCTCGGGAGCGCGACGCGTTTCCCGTGGACGGGTAGCGTCGAGCCGCGTTCCTGCTTCCGCGACGCGAATCCGTTCGACTCGATGATTGGGCGAATGTAAATAGTATATCCCGTGAGTGGTGCGGGGTAAGAAGTAATTCTGGTCAAACATCTTGGATTATATATGCTGTACAGAGAAATGTTTCAAATAAAATGTTATTTCCTTGTAGACGCGGAGAAGCTTGCACGGCGTGTTCCATTCACCCTCGAACGAAAGGTTCGTCGCGCGACGAGATTCTATCCGATCGTACGCGGTCCCCGTCTCTCCGCGGCGCGTTCGACGAGCGTTCCTCTTCGTCTCCGGCCGGGCGGAGACGACGTCGAGTCTCGCCGGCCAATTTGGAAACGATGTTCGCGTTTCGAATCGCGCGGCGCTTACGAGAGCGAAATCGAGGCGCATCGAAGACCATCTCGGCCCGTTCGACGCTTTCGTCGGCACGATCGACGGCCACGCCGAACGATTTTTCGATTTCCGCTCGATTTCGGCCGACAAGCCCGAGCGAAGCGCGCGGTCCTCGCATCTCGCTTTTGGCCCGATCGTATCCACACCAAATACGCGTTCTTACTCGACGACGTTTCGTTTCTACTGTGTCATCGATCTGCTACGTCATTTCCGTTTGTACATAATGCTGGTAACAACAACAATAATAATAAGAATAATAATAATAAGTATAACAACACGACGACTAGTAGCAGAAATTTATTGCAAATACATTTATCGTATCCTTCTCGGACGTTTCCGTCGAGCAGACACAGCCCATCGGCATCCCGTCGCACCGGAAATGGTTAACCCTTACCGCGACGTCTCGACCAAGCTTATACTGTCCCGAATTCTTTCGAGTTGAAAGGTACGGCAAGGGCTAGAAGGTTCGAAAGCATCGAACGTGTCCACCGTATTTCCTATTCACTCGGTACCGTGAGATCTCCTTAATTTTCGGTTCCTTTTTACTCGTTTTCACGGGACAAATTACTCGCTCTTAGTTCTCCCTGTTTGAGGAAAATTTTGCAACGGAGGATTCGTTGAAAATCGCGTTTACAAAGACCGGTCGTAGATTCGACGAGAGGTGGCGAGAATCGCGACGAAAAATCCACGGCGAGCACGGAGGCTAGCCGTCGGGTTCCAATTAGTCTCTCCCGGCGCGAACGCACGCGTACATCGGCACACCGACGAGAGAACCGCGCGCCTTCCGTTAGACATCGGGAACGCTCTCCTCGCCGCGGCTGAATGTCAGGAAGCCGTAATTACACAGAGCGGCGGTTTAACATCCACGTAACCGCGATACGCGTACGCCTCGCGTATACGTGCGCGAGAATAACCGAAGACGGGGGACAACGAGGGACGGAGCACCGTCGTTCGATACCGAAACGATCGAATCGGACGCGCGTAAGTCAACCCTCGATAACGGGGTTGGTTGTCCGATAGCACCGGTCGCGAGGACGACCAAGCCTGCGCAAAATACGGGAGATCTGCCGGGGAAACCCTCTTCGACGAAATGTACGGCGGACGACGAGTAAGTATGCTACGACGAAAATTAGGGAAGCGAACACGAACGTGCTTCGTCGTGAACGGTGATCGGCAACCCTCGGTAACGGGGTTGGTCATCGAGGACCACGAAGCCTGTCCAAAATACGGGAGATCTTCCGAGGAAACCCTCTTCGACGAAATGTACGGCGGACAACGAGTAAGTATGCAACGACGAAAATTAGAGAAGCGAATTCGAACGCGCTTCGTCGGGGACGGTGATCGGCAACCCTCGATAACGGGGTTAGTCTTGGAGGACCACAAAGCCTGTCCAACATACGAGAGATCGTCCAGGGTAACTCTTTTACGAAATCTACGGCGGACAACAAGTAAGTATGCAACGACGAAAATTAGAGAAGCGAATTCGAACGCGCTTCGTCGTGAACGGTGATCGGCAACCCTCGGTAACGGGGTTGGTCTTCGAGGACCACAAAGCCTGTCCAAAATGCGAGAGATCGTCGAAGGTAACTCTTTTACGAAATCTACGGCGGACAACAAGTAAGTATGCAACGACGAAAATTAGGGAAGCGAATTCGAACGCGCTTCGTCGTGAACGGTGACCGGCAACCCTCGGTAACCGGGTTGGTCTTCGAGGACCACAAAGCCTGTCCAAAATGCGAGAGATCGTCGAAGGTAACTCTTTTACGAAATCTACGGCGGATGTGGGGCAGGGTGAGTATGCAACGACGAAATTACAAAAGCGAACCGACGCGGATCTTCGATTCGATAGCCGATGGGCAAACGACTGCGAAGAAATGCCGGCGCCGCGACGACGAGACGACGCAAGATACGAGAAACGCTTGCAGGAGACGTCGGCGTCGATGCGATTAACGAGCGAACGCGTTCTCCGATTGCTCCTACGATTATCCGGATATCTTTGCCTCCGGAGCAAAGAACTTTTTGAGGGACGAATTCCTTAGGGCCGCCGCGCGGACGGAAAAGGGTCGTAGAGGCGACGAGCATCGTCGGGTTTTCGAGAAAAATCAATTTGAAAAATCGCGAAGCGGTTTCGAGAACGACGATCCTCGTCGGACGAGAGGGCGGCGAGGAAAAGCAGCGGAGCGAACGGCGAGGGGCGCCGGTGGAGGAGCGGCAACGGCAGCGGCGATGGAACGTTCTCTGGGGCGACTTCCGGTCCGGAAGTTTAGCGCGTCGGCGCACGAATCGAACATTCCAGGCGGCGCGCGGGGAGCGAACGCGAAAGAGGAGGAGAAAGGAAAGAAAACACGGCCGGCCATCTGTTTCACTTGTTCGTGACCGATTCGTGACGGTTCGTGTTAATCAAGAAGAGAAGAGGAAGAAAAAGAGGACGACGCCGAGCCGCGACTGCGGCCGTGGCTGCGGTTCTGCTCGATTCTCGGCTCGGTCCCGCAGCGTGGCACAGGGGGATACGCAGGCAGGCAGGCAGGCAGGCAGGCAAGGCTGGCAAGCAGGCAAGGCAGGCAGGCAGGCAAGGCAGGCAGGCAGGCGAGCAGAGAGGAAGGGAAGAGGGGCACAGAGGGATTCACGGGCTTCGCCGGGGGCAAAGGGGGAGGGATCACCGAGCCGAAAATAAGAAGAGAGCAAAGTGGCAGGCTGGCTGGTCCAGTGTTGTCACGTGACCGGAAGTGGCCTCTTCCCCACCGTTCGGCTCCACCTTCGATGCCGAGACCTGTACACGGATCCCCCCTCTTGCCTTCGGCCTCATCCGGTTAGCGATGGCCATTCAATTCCCTCTGTTGCGAGTTTTGCGAGCGATTTAGCTGTATAAAGAGCCGAGGAATAGCGATGGGATCGATTCGTTGTGTCGTCGCGGACTCGTCCCTCGTAGAGAACGGGACTTCGATACCCTCGCCGATAACGAACGGATCGGCTGTTGCTCCGTCGAACGCTCCAGCCGTTCCAGCTGTCGCTACCCTGAACACCTTTCCGAGTTTGTCCTCCGAAAAAGGATAACCCGCCAATTCCACCTTTCCCTCTCTCGCGCTCTTCGTTCTCGTTGTTTCCGTTCGTAGCGCGAAGACTCGCACCTACGAACTCATGGAACAAGACGGTTCAAGGTTTTCTAGCATCGGCGAAGTATGGTTCTTCGAGAAACGAGACGGTTGATTCGTTTTCGGACAGCCTCGGCGAGCAGCGGTCGTCTCTCGTCGGACTTTTCGACGCGATCGAAAGTAAAAGCAACGGAAATTGAACGGTAGCCTGTTAGAGCGTCCGCCAACGTCGGCGCACGTCGTCGACGAACGTCGCGGACCGGTTTCGACGGAGCGCGAATTCGGCGTCGGTTCGAAGCCGTCGCTACCTCCGGTTACTTATCCCTTCCTCTCCGCTCGAACGAACGCATCAACGAGGGAAGATTGGCCTGGCTCGCTCTTGCCTTCGCCTCGCCTCGCCTCGCCGCAACCGCTCGTTCAACCACGTTCGAAGAAGTCAACGCTACCGGTGACGTCCTTTAACCCTTTTCCGCTCGAAACTAGTTTCCAGGCCGATACAATGTAGGCGCGCAACCAGCGACAGGATAATTTCACGGCGCGAATCGGCTCGGTCGCGAGCCCGCTCTGCGCCGCGCTACACGGCGCGATACCTGCTACTTATCGTATCGCTTTCGACGAAGGATGCACGCCGATCGGTGCGGAGCGGATGCGAACCAAACCCGAAGGGAGAAAACCGACGAAAAAGCGTGGCATCCCCCCGCGGCCGAGATCGCTCGCCGGTGGCTGCTTCGCCTTCCGCTCGATACGTCCCGACGACAACAACAACGACGACGAAACGACGCGATCGTTAACGAAAGAACAGTCGCAAAGAAGCGGAGATAAGAGCGCCGCTCAGCCCGCGCGCGACGCGACGGATACCGGCTCGTATCCGCCCGTATCCGCCTGTCGCGCGCTCGATCGCTTCGGATCCTACGGAAATCCGACGCTCTACGACCGATCTATTTAAAAAATCGCATAGCCGGAGCTCGCAAACTTATAGCAACAATCGCTGCGTAATCGTAAACTGCTTCACAGAAAAAAGAAAAATGATCCGAGTTCGCGAGGATCTTCGCGCAGACATTTTTCCCCGAATTTCGTCGCGTTGACTCCGAATTAGAATAGCAGGTAATAATTTCGTTTCCCTCAATGTTTTTGTAAGGGCCGTTACCGAACCCGTGACATTGCCTGGGAAATGGGTGCGTTCACGAAACAATACAGTTCGAGGACAGTTTAGTTGTTCCTCGAGCGTCGACCGACGCGTGTCGGAAATCGTCGTGTGCGTATCTCGCGAATCGAATCGTTCGCGAAAAGTGCCGTTTCCGTTTCTCCCGAGCAGCGACGCGCGTACGCTCGAAGATCGCTCGCGCCGAGGTGTAAGCTTTCGCAAGCGCGTTTTGCCGTTTTCAAAGATCTTTCGCCGAACGTTTTAACGTCGCTTTACGACAGGGAAGCGAGGAATCGTTGAACCTGTGCGACGATATATTTTACCGCGGTGGAACGCGATTATCGCCCGAACAATCGTATCGAACAAATTTGTACAACTCGTCGCGGGAACGATAAATCGCGACGCTGCGTCGCTCGAACAAGGGACCGGTTGTTCGACGGGACACCCTGTGCCCGAATCTGGCCTAGATCCGGTCCTATTGTGCGCGCAGCGATAGTTTCTCGAACGACGACCGATTCGGAAGTGTCCTATCTCGGTTGACGATATCGCATCGTCGAACGCCGCTGGGGCCCAACGGACGCCGTTCGAGATCGCCTCGTCGCAGCTCGACTCTTCGCTCTGCTGCAACAACGAGTCGGAATCCTGCAAATAAGTACGTACCTTTAAGATTTTCATTGCCACAATTGCCATGTGCAATTGCCAATTGCCACGATTGCCACAAAATCGCTAAATACTGAAGGTATACCCCTTCTTAAAACCGTGAAAAATCTTTAGGTCTCCGATCCTTTTGTAATTTTGACAACACGTTTCTAGACGCGCGGTCAGAGTGTATGGCAATTTTCAGGTCGATCGGAATCGAATTGCAGCCGTGGCGCGACTTTGAAATGTCGGGGCGATCAGTGGCGAAAATGGGAAAATTGGGGTTGATAAAAGATAGCTTCCTGAAGTCCCCTGATATGCTAGCCTAGATTTTGATGAGCTCTGCTTAAAGGGGAAGCTTTGGGGAAGATTTTCGCTTTTGATTCATGTCGATAGCTCTAATAGTTTGGCCGGGGCACGACTTCAAAGATTTGCCAAATATTGCCACAAAATCGCTAAATATTGAAGGTATACCCCTTCGTAAAATCGCGAAAAATCTTTAGGTCTCCGATTCTTGTGTAATTTTGGTTACACGTTTCTAGATGGGTAGGCAGAGTGTGTGCGCCAAATGTTAGCTCGATGGGAATCGAATTGCTGTCAGCCTTGAAGGTCCTTGGATCATGATCCGCAATATGTGCGAACGTTCTTCCTCCCGCAAAATTATGAACGACAAAGAAGATCCAATCGAGGTGTAACTGTAAAATAGCAGATCGTAGCGGGGGGGCTTAACCCCTTCGCAAATGTTTACCATTCGCGATGCGCATTACAGATGCCTATCGCGAGCTGCGAAAAACGAGAGTCGCGTTCGCGAGGAGACGTCGAACCCGTTGCTACCGTTTCGCGCGGAGCTCTTCGACCGCCTTGTATTCTTTGAAATCGATGTTCCCGCGGTGGAATGCGCCGCGTTTATAGTTTGTTCGATCGAAACGCCAGGGAGAGAGGCCGCGTTCGCGCGATCGGCAAAAAGGGACGAGGCTCGATGCGCCTCGTACGCGCGATGCGCGATGCGCGCGCGGTCTAATAGAGACGGTCATTGTACGTGGAAGGCATCCGCGGAGCGCATCGTTCCGGAAACGCAAAAATCCCGGAGCGAATAATACGGGGCTGTGGAAAGAATCGAGATTGATAGGGCGACCGTTCGCGGAACGGTCGCGATATTCCGAGAGCCGGTCGATACGTCCGGCGTCGTTCCGCGAACGTCTTGCTATCGATCTACGGTTCGCCGATATCGCGGATTCCCTCCCGGGGGTGATCTACGGGGCGAGATGTCCGAAACGGACTCGAACAACTCGAGCCGAAACAACGGCTGCCGATGGAAAGCCGTTAGACCTTTTGGAAAGTATCGAAACGGCTCGCTGCGACAGTGGATGCAAATCGAATTTGCCGGGCGGGGTTATCGAGTATCGCGACGCTTTCCGAATAAGTTCGATCGAATGCGTTTTCCACCGTTTCGAAAAATAAACGAGCCGTTCGGGTGGTCCGTTTAAATGCCCCACTTCGTGCGATACAACTAGCGTCGATGCCCGGAGTAAACCGGAGTAGCGACGGTTCTTTGAAGAGGACCGTGGAGAGCGAACGAAAACGGGGACAGTCGATCGAAAAAGTATAGACAGGAGATTCTTCCCTCGTAACGACGAAGGAAGAAGGCTGGCCGGGTCGAGAGACCAGGGGAAAACTTGCGCGAGTATAGAGTCGAAGGGTTCAGCGAGTAGAGATTAGGGATACGCGCGATGCGGAGGAACGAGGTCGCACCGGCGGAAAGAAACGCGTTCGCGACGGCAGGGAATTTAGGTAGCAGCGAACGCTGATTGCCGCGGAGGAAATCGAACATGCGAAAGGAAAAAATCTGCGATCGATCGAACTGCAAACCACGCCAACGCGAAGCGAACCGAAATAGCTGGTTGGAATCGCTGGCGCGATCGCTTGGATCGGAGGATCCGCAACCTGCGGAGGTATCCGCGTCCTCCGAACGGTTTTACGGTTGGTCAGGTTTATCGGGTGGCGAATTAAATCGGCGAAATATCCGGTGACGAGAGGGAGAGGACGAGGGCGATGGGGGGAAGACGCGGTGGAAGAGGAACAGGGAGGAGAGAAAAAGAGAGAGAGAGAGAGGGACGAGAGGAGCGAGAGTGGTTCGTGCCCGCGTCAGCAGAAAAAGAGAAACGGAAAGGGAGAGGGAATGAGAGAGATTTTACAGAGATCCGCCGTATGAATTTATTATCGCGTCAGGATAGCGGAGGAAGCAAGGTCACGAGAAGAGGGATCGACGAGAGAGAGAAAGAGAGAGACCCATCGGCTGTACGAATATGATTTACGATCTAGCAGGGCAGATTAAGCCACGCTCCGCGCAGATACGTTGCGCGAAAATTTATTAACGCGGCAGAAAGAGAGAGAGGGAGAGATTAGAACGACCGAGGTCACGGAACGTCATCCGCGAGATTCGAGTCGAAGGGACGCGGTCGATGGGAGCGTTGCCGCGATTCGCGTCCTATCGTCGACCGCGGGAAAACAAGCCGGGATACTTTTCCCGATGAAAATCGAGCGAATCCTATCGAAATACTCTTCTCCGGGGACGGTCGCAGGTGAGCGGCGACGGAGCGGATGCGTTCGCCGTTCGCAACGGAATAATCGTCTTTTCGTCGACGTTCATCGACGAAAGTTGGACGCGTCTCGCGTCACCGGTTCGAGGGTTCGTCGCGCGTTGGAGCGCACCGGTGCCGAGCGAGTTCGGACGGACGACTCGCGATGCGCAGCGATCGAACCGAACCGAAACGGAACGGAACGGATCGGAGCGGATCGGAGCGGATGGGTTCGGATGGGATCGCGACGAGATGCTCGAGGTGGAACGCTACGATTTTTCGATATATGCGTATAACAGGATGGACGCGATAGCGGCGCGCGCTTAGCGACGTTAGCGTGATGTTTTCGCGACAGGGCGTGCGAGCGTTCTATATTAAACTCGACGAACACGGGTAGGCCGATTGCGAAACGGACGCCTGATATTTTCGTTACATCGCACGAGTAACTGCTTCCGGCCGAGCGTTCCCTCTCTCTCCTTCTCGGTCTCTCGTTCTCTCTCCCTCTTCCCCTCGATCTTTCTCTCGCTCTCCCTTTCTCCGTCCCTGTCTATCCAGCTACGCTTTCTTTATCCGCCGTCCTTCCTCTCGCATCCTGCTTTTCCACTCGCTCGCTCGCCCGCCAGGCAAACTCTATTTTTCTCGCTTTGCTCGCCCGGCTCCCTTACTCGCTCGTTCCTCTCTTCTCCTCCCTGCTTCTCGTCGCTCGGTACCCTCTCTCGCACTCTCTTTCTCTCTCTCTCTCTCTCTCTCTCTTGTCTTCCTCCCTCTCCTGTTTCTCCATCTCGTTCCTCGTCCCGTTCTCTCGGACGTCTCCGCTTCTCTTTCTCTCGCTCTGTTTCGTGGTTGTTGCGCGCGCGGAGAAAGACCGGGCAGATGCCCGTGCTTCAGCCGGCCGGAAACACCTACGCATCATGGTAGCGTGCGAGGTAGCGATGCCCAGCGATGGCTACGAGCCGCTCGCGAAACGCGCGACCTTAGATCGTCGTGCGAGACGAGCCCTCCGATCCACGTAAATCCTCGGGGACTGTATTCTCAACCTTCCGCTCGGATGCGAACGTCCTTCTCGCTGGAAACGCCGTCGAAGTCGTCCTTGTTCGTCTTCGAACCGCGCGAAACTCGCTCGATCGAAAAGGCTGCTTGCAAATCGCCTTCCTCGAGTCTCCAACATTCGAACTTCCGGTCGCCGTAAGTTCGGCCGATTTCGAACCGTCCGACGTCCACGTTTTCATTCCGCGTTTTTTTCTTCCAGCCATAACAAGGTGATGATTTCCAGCAACGAATACGACGTTCTGCAGCGCGAGAAGCTGCATCACTGGAAAAATTTCTTCTTTCCATTCCTTGTTCCAACGAGCGACGCGTTCGCCGTGTCGCAAGCTACGCTCGCACGTAAGTTTCTCTCTCGTCGATAACGTATCGGTCGCGAATTCGTTCGATACCGTAGACATTGGAGCAACGCGCGCACATGAAACGCTGTTGGGGAAAAGGCAAAGATCGCGATAGGGACAGAGCCAACTCTTGGATCCCGCATCCGAACGGGTGGACGAGACAAGTTGTTTCTGTTGTTAATTGCGATCCAACGATGGGTGCGATAGCGAAGGCAGGAGAGAGAGAGAACGGTGTAATTAGATGTTTGCGAAGCCAGGTGCGATCCGAGAGTTGCGACCGATTACGTATAGATCCGACGTGTTTCCGCCGCGGGATTAATTGAATGTTATCGAGCGTAGAGGATCTCGGGACTATCGCTGGCTGTGTCCATGCTTTTTCCTCTCTTCTGCTGTCGTGTCTCGGAGCCGGACAGTTTTTTGCGCGAGCATCTTCTACGACGACGACGACGACGACGACGACACAGCCACACACCAGGACAAGTTCGGACGATCGATTGATTCGCTTCGCTTC
The DNA here is from genome assembly GCA_028453745.1 of Agapostemon virescens. Lineage (NCBI taxonomy): Eukaryota > Metazoa > Arthropoda > Insecta > Hymenoptera > Halictidae > Agapostemon > Agapostemon virescens. The sequence goes on from CM052091.1 coordinate 16,420,276, forward strand.
TTCTCTCCTCGCCGCTTTTTATTTCGCCGAGCCGCGCCGGTTCGGAAACGGCTGTTCGTCTTATCCTTCTCCTCGGTACCGTGGCATTTTCGATTCGCGATTATTCTCCGGTTCGATCGGAACCTGTAAGTTTCACATTTTATTCTCATCTACCGATTTCAACGGGTTCGCAGAGGCGGATCTTACCGGTGCGAAGGCCCATCCGACGTTAGAAACTTTAACTACTCCTGGACTCTTGTGCAAAATAAAAATTGAGGCGCCAGGAATAATTGCAATACCATTTTTTGAAACAGTATCCGTTTCACCAGATTCGACTGTAGTTTATAAATTGCTAAAAGTTCGACCAAGTTGAACAAGAAAACAAGTTCAACGTTAACTGCACAATGCACAAAGAATTCCATGGAATAGAAACGTCTAACTTTTCGAATAAAAATTGCTTCAACTTGTTAGCAAGGTGTGCGTAACATGCGTCGGCCGATTTGCGTCTGGCCTACTCGTTTCTGTTAGAACGTATCAAATCGAGAATCTACCACTAACCGTGCCATGGACGATGCTCGAGATTGTACACCGGTTTGCGTATCGCTTTTTAAAAACGCATTTGCGAAGGTGCTGTCGCGTATCGTTGATCTTCTCACCGACTCCGATGCAGCGGCTGCTCGTCCGATCGATTGGTCGGAGGCCGAGTACGACCGAACGACGTTTTCGATGCTCCCGGTCAAAATAGACCCAGACTCCGGCCTCGGGCGAATCGACGATAAAGTTTGATCGATCGACGATGGGTTCCCGTTGGCAGGACTCTCCGTCGAACTCCGAGCAGCGTTTAGAACGGCGCGGGTATCGTTCCGGTCGTCGTGGACGGTCGTCGAGGGTTCGGTCTGCACAAAGAGTTCGTTTGTTTATTGTAACCGAGCTGCGGCCGTCTCGAGAATGAGACGTTATTGCTTATCGAGGCAGAGTCGCGATCGCGAAGAATGGAACGCGGGGGATTCGAGGAATGCGAGGTGCGTGTAACAGGCGTGACCTTCCCAAGGTCAGTCGGAGCGTAAAGGAACAATGAACACGGGAGCCGATCCGTGTTAGTACGCGGCGATACAGTACAACTGCTAACAGCAATTACGGTGTCTCAACGGAACCACGCTTTGTTAGCTTCTGCGACCATTCAGCTGGCCGACCGCGCCGTAAACCAGGGATTCCTCGTCGGCAATCCGAATGCAGATTTTCCAAACGGCGAACATCGCCCGGCAAAATTCTCCAGATACTCTGAGAATCGTCGGAGGAGAGCTGCTCTTTGCTTCGCGCAAACCGCATTTCGCCGGGGTTCGTAGAATCTAAAAAGATCGATCGAGTCGCAACGATTAACTTCATAATTCCATAGTTTCGGTATCTCTTACCTAGCACACTAACGACGTTCATTTCCTGATAGTCAATTTTCGAGTTTTCCACGGGTAAACGATTCCTTCGATCTTCGTCGCCTTGAATCTTTCGCCCCGCATTGTTTCCGATGAATTTGCACTTCTACTTTACCCACGGAGCACGAACGCGTGCGATTTAAGCCGCATAGATTAATCACTGATTCGTCATTTATATCCCGGAACCTGGAAACTTTAAGCTCACTATGCATATCATTTCTTAACCACCAACGGATCTTGCAAAGTAGTCTAACCTCGTAGAGTCATTGAAGATATTGACAATCGTTCGCTCACCTTTGCCGCGGACGTTGAATAACGATCGAGTGATTATTGATTGGGAATAATAATTGTAAAGTTCACCGATAATATTCAGCATTATGTATGCATTGGTTTGTCCGGAAAGTTCGCGTCAATTTACGGTAGGTGACACAAAGACAAGTCTGAATATATTAGAATTACTGAAAACAAATGATATACGTTTTATTGTGTGAAGTTGCCTGAAAGATGGAGAAAGGTTGTGGAACGGAATGGCGCTTGTACAATTTATTAAATTATACCAAAACTTAAATGCGTTGCGTTTCAATCTTCCGTCAAAATCGCCACGAACTTTCCGGACAAGCCAATGCATATTTCTGCATACTGTTTGCGTGCAAAGTATTTTCAAATTGTGCACCGTGTTGATCGAAAGTGAAAAGAAAGTTCACGAAAGCGGAGAAGCAACGCACCCTGGCGTCAACGGTCGAAATCCGTTAGAACGCTGTCGAGTCTCGAGTCGCAACGCAGACGAGTCGCTCGATGCGTCTGTGCTCGAGTGTTTTTGAATGTTTCTTCTTCCACCGATAACCATACCGTTTTTCCCGCCAGCTTCCCAATATCGTTGTCGCAACCGATTCGATGCGAAACATTGGAAATGTCTACTTGAGAAATGTCGGACGTGAAATCTTGGACCGATTTGCCGAAAGAGATGGACCAAGGTTTCGTCTCGATCGACGGAGATTATGATTTTCCATTGTACATTTCTGAAAAGGAAGAATGGCTCAATTACAAGGACAAGAATACCAAAGGTACGTCGATGGTCGGGCAATGATTTGTTTTTCTTTGCGATGAAGTATTTTTAATAGTGTTTACCATAGAATCTGTCCGAACGAATTGCTATGAATTGATTAGGTAAGATAGTGGTGTGCGAACCTCTCTTGATAATGGAATTGAATAGACTCGTACCTTTCTTGGAGGATAATTACGTGAGGTTTCACGTTCTGAACATGCCACACATTAGGGTAAGGAAAATCGAAATAATGGGATTCGTGGTTGCTGTCTCGGAAGATGTTAGATTTCACACGTATCAAGGTGCATAATTTGCGAGATGATTTAATTCGATTAGAGAGTTACATTTGAAAATCGTGTGTACCAAGTGATGTTTTCAGTTGACGATGGAACCGGATCTATTACCATTTATTACGATAAAAATCATTTTATGAAACAGAATTTGGAACGAAAAGAGATCGACAAAAAATATCGCGACTACGCGACGAACATAAATTCCCAATGTTTCAAAGGTCTCGAACATCCAAAACGCTTCCCCGATCCCCGTCCCCGCTTCGATTATCCTTGCGGCACGAGTATCCGCGATATGGCGGTAAGCATGCAGTTATATAGTAGCGTATACCGTTAAAAAAAACCTGTTAATTTATTTAATTGTGCTACAGATCTTGGAACATAAATGGTCGTTGGAGACGAAAAATGGTTTATTAGGTAAATACGTGGGTCGTTGCGACTATATACACGCAGTGGGCTATTGTACGCTTGATTTTATGTTTGGCAAGAAACCACGAGAGGAAATCACTTTTAAAGATTTGTCTGTTGCAAAATTAAATTTTTTGGCTACCAAAGTAACTTGCATACAGGAGCACGAATATAACTCAAAGATGTATTCTTGGTTGTACAGTGTTGTACGCAGAAGGTACGACGAAAATCCGGACAAGCCAGAATTTGTCCCAAAAGACGTGACTTAGGTGTGTGTATCAATTTATTCGAGCGCCAATGATGTATAGCCTGTATTATCGAAAAGCTTTTATTTAGAATTAAACGATTAAACATTGAGTATATTAATTATTCGTACGTTTAACATCTCATGGCAAATACCAGGAATTCTTCGCTGCCAGTTGCGTAGCAAAATTAAACGAACCGCGTGATTCTAGTGGATTATAGAACAATTTTGAAATTTGTTTTGCACTGCACGAAATTATGCAAATTCTTATTTTAAAGAGTACGCTCGCTAATTACCATAAACTGTGAAATTATAGATACGCGTTTAATCCTCAGGTAACAGAGTTATCTGTTTCGTTTACACCGATACTACCGGCATCGCTGTCTGTTGCTATTTCATTAGCCAGTTCAATATTTGCACTCGACGAGGCTTTGTTCGATAATATTGTTAGTTTATGATAATGACACCCGGTCAACGGCAAATGTGGCGCTATTTCGCTCGGTTCGCAGAAGAGGTGCGGTGGAACCTAGAAAACGTAAAATTTATTAGGCTCTAAGCCATGTAACGAAATACCAGCTTATTTTGTTACTCCACTTACACGTAATTCCGAAACTTTTGCCTCCCTTGTCGTATATTCGCGTAATAAACAATCTTGTCCGAACTCGTGATAAATGCGAGTATCGTGTATTCTTATTAGTACATTATCGATTCTCAAGAAGTATCTTAACAAAATGAAAAAACTGCTAGGCATAACACGCTGTATAAATTAAAATAAACTCAATTACACATTTTTGACCGTGATCGTGTACGCGACGCACGGACATCGCACCGGTTGCCTCAACATCGATGGTGTAATCGAGAAAGCGTTCAGTCTTTGCAAACGACTAGCAAAATATTTATGTGCAATGGAGTTTGACCTTAGGCAGCTTTGTTGATAAGAAAATATGTTGTTTCATTATCTTCGACTTCTCGATTATTCCACGATTACCGAGACACCGTCTATTTAACATTACCAACTCACAATTTTTACAGAGCAAATGGCTATTCCATTATCGTGAAGCTCATCCTCGAACAGCGTCAAATCATGATAAAACAAGATTTTATCTTTTCTCCTTAATTTGTCCATATCGATTCTTTCGTTGGTCTCCTCAAATATAAAATTAGACACTGTACCGGTATAGGAGGTAGTAAAAGTCCAATCGAATGGCTTTATTTTCTCTTCCAAATATTCGCCACTTTCCAATCTATTTCCAAACAAGATTTGTGTAAGACATTCTCGAAGAATTATTTAGAAATTCAATGTACATGCCTAGCTTCCTTCCATGCTTCCGCACACGAGAGTTGAATGTTAATTTTTCCATTGGAAACAGTTTTTAATGCATCCAGCGCATTAAACTGAATGTATGCCCCGTCTTGATGTTTCAATGTTAATATATTATTTGGAAATACCATGTCCGGCATTTGTGGCAGTTCCAAAGTACGGCTGAAACTGTGAAGTTTGAGATATAGCGTAAGAATGATGCGGTGTCGTGTCGGTTTGTTAAATGGTATAGTATGTACACGCAAAATTGGCAGGGATCGTCTTTGTCATTGCAACTATTTTCGCTTTTAGAGCACTTAGAGTGCAATATATGAGACTTTGTGTATTTAATGTGCCATGGTGGAAAGACATGTTCTTCTTGATTAACAGGAAGTCGTAGGATATCAACTACCCCATGAACTTTAATTGTTGTCATGATCTGAAACAAGAAGACATAGGCACGAATAATGGTCCTGAACGAAAAACGTGTTGAAAAGAATTTTCATATAGTACAGAGAACACAAGATTTTTATTCCCGTTTACGAGGATTTTCACTATTGTTTTTACATCGTTGCATTCGCGTCTCTTACACGTATTGTTTAATTCGTAAGTAAATTTACGATACTGTGAAAAGATAAATATATAACCTGTCAAACGTTGCCTACCAACAATACTTACGACGGATATTCGTTGACTTCGATCATTAAAGTAATTTTCAGCGGTTCTCCTGAATTCTCTGTTAGTTATCTAACAGTCATTTTACTTTTTGCTCGATATTTTCAGTCCTTTCGGTCTCGACGACACTTATTCGAATCTAACAATTACCGTTTGGCCACAAAACTGTATTACTCACAGAGCAGTGGGTAAAAAGGTGCACGTATGTTCTACTTAATCGACAACCATCTCTATACGTATTTTCTAAAATGGCGCGCGATTCGAATACTTTCGCACAGTCCACTCTACATATATCTACACTTTTATTTATTTGTTACAAGAAATATGTAAAATAGTTTGTTAGATCCACCTAATATCAACCGCATTCGTTCCATAATATCGAATCAAACTCGCGATGAACATTTCAGGGATAATCAATTGAATATTCTATTTCTCGATTATTAATATTTCATAAAATATTTTACAATTAGTCTACTCATCGAACTAACACGTAGATTAATAAGCGTTTCTTCTGTTGCAGCGACTTGCCCGGCGATATGCACGGAGCAGTAAAACAAGCGATAAATAAACAGAACGAGCGATTCGAGGAACGAATGTACATCGAGAAGATCGCGCAGACGATGCACGGGAAATTGAATTCCGGGAGGTGTTTGAAGATCATCGAATGCTGTACCATCGCATCACGGTTCCATACAGAAATAACCGGAGCGATGTTGTGGAGGATACGAGCGAACCCACTCAGTCGAGCTCGGGTGTCGGAGGCGGTTACATGGGATCAGGAGACGAACACACCGGTCCTACGATGTCGAATAAGAAGTCCAGCCTGACCGTACAATTTAATCAACCGTGCGACAATGCCAACGAATCCGCGGAACAGGAGCAGATCATTCGCAAAGAGCACATGCGAAAGTTCAAAGCAGCTACTGGCCACGTTGGACTTCTGATTGCTCTGATGCTCTATACGGCGATCGGTGGTTTGGTAAGATCGATATTGTTTCATTTCATGTTTCTTCAAGATGCCATTGACGATCTTGCATCTCAAGATGCAATCTCTGACTGGCTGCGGCAGCGAAACATTCTGTTTATAGTCCAGTTGGATTCATTGTTTAGTCGCGTAAACGGGGATGATCGTGAAATGAGATAGTCAATCGAAACACTAGGTACACATGTGTTTCTTCTTTTATTAACGAACGGCGATCGTATGGCGACGCGACTGCGATCGGAAATAGCATAAATGAAATTAGACAGTGCACATTTGTTTTTAATGCAAATTGCGACAAGGCGTACAGTCGTTCGTACCGCAATTACGTTGTCGCGCGGTGTTAACGTTTTTGTTATGTCGTATGCCGATGGTACGAAGAACATTAACGTTCATAAAACGTGATGAAAATTCAACTACCATAAAAGAACCTCGGCACGGTTGCGTTTGTTGGTTAGCCGAGAGAGAGTTCCCGCTTACGAGTAGTCGAAACACTTGAATATTTGTACTAATCGCGACATCTCCCGGGTACGGATTAAAGACTAATTACTTAACACGATGGCCTGATCTATCGCGTCTCCATCGGGAGACTGGAGAAGTCCTTTTTGTCTCGCCGGGTCTTGCTCTCTTGTCGTGTACGTTGCCGAGCGAACACACGTGTTCATAAATGTAAATTCGGTTTGTGTAAAGTTATATCTTTGAGATTGTACCAGTGCTTTGTAAACTCTTGACAAGTTCTGACAGAGACGTTTACATATAAATGTTTGGTAACGACCTCCGGCGACTGGCATTGCTGTAGGTATCTATGTACTAGCGAACTTCTCGAGCGTTCCTAGTTGTTTAGTTAGGGGGTTTCACGCGGCGCGTAATATTTATAGAGATAACAACGCGAGACTGAATTTCCAATCGGCGTCTTTATTTTTAGCGATGGGCCAATCGCAGGACCCGTCACGATTCTCGCCGGTGTCTATTCGGTGTTTATAGGTGTTTTTCCGGTCAAGAATAATTCCTTCCACCTAGAAAACCTGTCGACGTAACGACGCTCTAAATTTTAACCAATACCAGCAGAATGATTAATGTAGTTGATCTAATCAACGGCAAACCCGACTACCCCGGCTACTCGAAACTCGAGAGGTTTGCAAATACGACGTCATCCAAGACGATCCGTTGCAATCGGACAGCACAACGGTTTCGTTTCACCGGGACTACGGAATTAGCACTCAACTCAATCATATTTTTCATTATATATTATTGGGTTGTCCGGAAAAGTTCGTGACGATTTTGACGGAAGATTGAAATGCAACGCATTTAAGTTGTAACACAACCTTTGTCCATGTTTCAGGCAACTTCACGCAACAAAACGCATGTCATTTGTTTTCAGTAATTCTAATATCTTCAGACCTGTCTTTATGCCACCTACCGAAAATCCGCACGAACTTTCCGGGTAACCCAATATTATAAATAGATCATAATTTATTATTTTCAATTAATCATGGTTACCTGTTGCGCGTGCGAGAACAGGTGTTCCGGCACATCGAGCTTCCTGCGGAATTGGCGCGTTTAGAAAGTTTGCGCGCGAATCTACGCAGCCAGAGGCGTTTGTTCGTTGACTCCATCTCGAACAATACGGACGTGTCGAACTTGCATACTCTGGTAAGTTGTAAACTTTGACAAGTCTTATCCGGAGACCATATTCGAGACAAAGTATCGTTACAGGTTAGCGTAAAGTTACGCGCCTACGAGGAGATCGTTCAAGAAGCTGTGCAGGGGGGTCTCACGGTTGGCTTCATAACGGACACGATCGATCGGAACGAACTTCCGGCGATCCTCACCGAAAGATGGAGCGTTCTTCAAGCGATTTTCTTCGCGAGCACGGTTCTTACCACCATCGGTAAGTCGAGAGGCATCGCCGTCGAATGATCGAACGTTCTGCTCGAACACCGATTTCGCTATTTCTGTTTTAGGTTACGGGAACGTGGTCCCTTCGACCAGCTGGGGAAGGATCTTCTGCATCTTCTTCGCTTTCGTCGGTATACCTCTCACGCTGATAGTGATAGCCGATTGGGGGAAACTGTTTGCCGGGGGAGTGGTTAAGATAGGATTGGCGGCCAAATCGAAGATTCCGTTTCGATGTTCCCTGTCCTGCGTCCCGACGAACCTGGCCGGAAGGCGGTCGTTCGGTAAGCTCTACCATAAAGATTCGAAAGAAGAATCGTTTGGTTTGTACGCGATAAATCGCGCAGACGTTCGCATCGTCAGATATTGGCTGTGGCAAACTGTGTGCTTTTCGTGTGTCCTTGCAGGAGCTCTGGCAGCGATCGTTTTCTTGTTTTTGTACCTCGCCTGCGGAGCCGGCATGTTTATGTTGTGGGAGGAGGACTGGGACTTCTTCGACGGATTTTATTTTTGCTTCGTGACGATGACTACCATAGGGTTCGGAGATCTGGTCCCGAGTAAGTAGCAAAGCATAAACGAAAATACGGGTCGCGTGGATGGAACGAAAACGCGAGAACGACGCGAACAACGGGCCACCTCGACCAGACCGATACAAATTCGTGCTTCTGTCCGTGTGGCGCGTGTTCATACGTTATTATAGCCACGCTTCGTGTCGTCGCTCGTACGCAGAGAAGCCGAAATACACCCTGCTCTGCACCCTTTACATTCTGGTCGGTTTGGCGCTGACCAGCACCATCATCGAACTCGTCAGACTCCAGTATACCCAATCGTGGAGAAGCCTGCAAAGACTCAGCGGGCCGTTGGCTGAGGCTATTCGCAGGCTGGGAGAGCAAGCCGGTGGCGACATGTCTGCGTTACATTCGGATCTTAGGCACGATCTTTTATTTCCTTTATCGACGTTTTCACGGTTTAATAGACTCCAATATCGTCGTACTTGTCGCTCAGGCAATGAATCGTCTAAAATGTATTTCAGGAAAGTGTTGACCGTGGTGTCGATGCCACGTTTGAAATGGTCGGCTTCCTTCAACCGCGCAAATTCGAAGGATCAAGACTGGGAGGAGGCGGTGGAAGCTGTGCTCCGCGACATTGCTGCAACCGCCAACAACTCGCAACCGAATAAAACACCGATAGTACAAATTGTCTTTTACGAGTCTAGTGTATGACCGATTAGAATTGTTCGCTGAACATTGAGACGGAAGCATTTCATAAATTTATTCGAGATTCGGGACTCTTGCGGCAAGCTACCAGATGGCGATTCAATAGCGGGAAAGTAATTCGAGCATCAGGGTTATGCGCCAAATACGCTACGGATAACATTATTCTAGCTATTCCGATAAAGAAACATTTTCACAATTATTCATGATCAACATTTGGTATTTTGCTTGCATAAGGTATTTTCGCGACGGCTGAAAAGGTGAAGCGATGGAAGGAGAAAAAGGACTCTTCGTCGTCGGTAAGACTACCAAGCAGGTCTTCTCTTACGATTAGACGTGTTCGAGAGGTGGTTACGAATCGGAGAAGGATCGGATAGTAGTGAAAAAGGACGTCCGTATAATGAGTAACGCCGTAAATCATCGTAAAACGGACGAGGGGTAGCACCATTTTAAGCTATGCCCTCGGTGGACGAGGGAAGGTGGACTGGTTACAGTTTTCAACGGCGTACAGGTAAAACAGAATATAAAGTTCTGTCGGTATCGAATTGCCAGCCAATCGAGACGAGGAGAACGCAACTCTCTAGAAAGAAACTAGATCCTAAAAAGTGAACAGTGTCCATGGTTGGTTTGCTCGTCTAGATACCGTAAAGTTTAATTCCGTTCACATCGAACAATACGGACCAATCGGAGTACGGCAAGAGTTGGCATGTGTCAGTCTCGTCACACAGTCTCTGAAAGTATGGCAGCTGATCCGGAAGGGTGTAGTGTCGGTACAACGGTGTATTCATTACGAGATGCTCCACCCTTCTAGGCCAGCCGCCATTTTTCTCGAACCGCGCTCTGATTGGTCAGCGTTTATCCGTTAATAACTCGAAAATAAACTGTCAAATTGCGAATCGATAAAAGCAGATGTTGCTTCAACTTTCTTGTAGAATCTTCCATACAAAATTTCTTTGAGGGCGTTGTTACGGGACACTCTGCACAACGCAGAGTGTCTACGCTCTTGTCTACTCGCAAATTCATCGGGCTACCGATCGACGTTTCTTCTATCGTTAAGTGGCTTCCCCATCTGGTTAGGAAATTGTTTCGAATGGTGCGCGCGAAATGCGCGCGTCGAAATGCTGGCCAGAGTACGCGCAGTAGCCGACATATTCCGAAGTTCGATCCGCTGTCCGTATGTTGGACCCACCGGATTGACTAAAACAATAATTTTCTAGAAAAGCGGTGGCTAAATTTAGAAATCGCGGCACCGCACGAACCACGACGTTGGTTGACGTTGTTCTGCGTTCTTGGTCGGCCTTCGTTGGTAGTACTCTGTGACATACGGGCCTCCGGGTGGTCTAGATCATGCAAACTACGTCCCCTCTTCGAAACATCACCGAGAGGCCCTCGGCTCTCGTGTGCATCGCTTATCGTGTGCGTATATTTTAACAACAAATTCGATTATCAGAAATCTGATTGTAAACTGGCAGTGTGCTCGTACATGACAATTCTGTGAATGTACACTTGTGTGAATGTCAATAGCCGAAACGCCCCTCGCGTTTTCATCCGATCGATGAAAATAGGAAACAAAATTAAACTAAATGATCGTTCATTTTTCGAATAATAATTCTTGTTCGTATATAAGCACTTTGGAGACCATCTGAAAGAATGGGTTGTATTATGTCGTAACATATTGTTCACAATAATGCACAGACTATATACCATATCCTATTCATCGAAAATTTAATCTGTACGGAAATAGTCGTCTTCCATTGATTAGGTTGATTACCATCGGTACGAATAACGATACCGAAATGTATAAATGTAATGCTCGATTATGTAAACTGTTTGCAAAGATATTTATTATACGACTGTAGTGACGAATACAAAATATACATCTCGTAGATCGATAGTACGCTACGTTCGATTCAGTGTGTAAACAGAGCTCTTAGGCTGGATTCAGAATATCTGTTTACATGAATAGAGTGATTGTTAGCATTTGCGACCGGGCAACGCATCGTTCGAGTGGCACGTATCGTATTCGTGCATTTGGCTCGCGCGGTTTCTTTTAACACGTACAAACAACCGCGTATAGTCATTGGCGTTAATATTTTGGTCATTCTTCGAAAGACTATGGTTTTCTCGAGGACTAGTTCTAATTGCAGAGAAAATATTAGAAGTTCTTTTTCGTAACATTTTTAGTAGATTGTTTTTTGTCAGATTTGCAAGCAGAACCTACATTTTCAAAATTTCATCGAAATCGATTAACAAGGCAAAAATATTTCCTCAGAAATTCCGACTAATTACGGTTAAAACAAAAAAATGTTTCGTGTTCTGTAGAAAAAGCAATTGTTCTAACTTTTTAAAACTATTCAAATTGTATGGACTAATATTAAAAGCAGTTATAATCTTTCTAACAATGTCGAAATATCAACGCCAGTGACTAATACATAGCTGTTCGTTCTAAGTTAATCGTTGATGCAACGAATTTTAATACAAACATCTAACCAATAGATTGCAGATATTTATACCGATTATTATATAATAAGCATATAAAGATCCGCATTCTATCGATAAAATACAGAGCAGCAGTTTTATTCCGATTTTGTAGTATATATAGTGTCCCGAGCAGCGAATAACTTCTGAACTATAAATAATACCGTACTCTTACAATTCTGCCTCATTTAGCAAGTCAGTATGATGACTGGAACCAAAGACCCTACGGAGAAACCAAAAGTGCAAGAAGTCTCAAATACAATTACGGAAAAAAATTACCACTTTAAGAAAAGTTTCGCGGATTATAAGAACGATTGCGTGGAAACTTATTTCAAATTCTCCAAGGACATGCTGGAGTCTCTCAGGTGATCGGTCGTATAATCGACTTTATAATTTTTAGTACTCTATAATAGATCGATAATTAGTTCGATGTTTGTTACGTGCGCTGTCGTTCAAAGGTATGCGAACGGTTGCTATTTTTGGAGAATCTTTGATGCGCAGGACATGAATTACTTTAATTATTAAATAATGTCCATAATTAAATTCTCTTATGATGTTTCCTGATATTTCCATTTGTTTCATAGGTTGCTCCTCGAAGAGTTGAAAATTCGTTTCGAATTATTCCGTGAACAACCACAGTCTATCCTTGATTTCTTTTCGTTGTCGAACCTAATGAACTGGACTAAAGGCGAGCAAATAAACGAAACGATAAAGGAAAAATTACCGAAGCATTAACGTACGGTTTGATAAAGTTATGTGTTGAATACGAAACATTTGTAGCTGAAGCAACTCTATTTGTTGCATGACCACGCGAACGTAGAATAGCGCCGCACGTGGTGCGCGATCGAACGAAGAAGGATAGGAGGGAATTCAAATGTATAATGTAATATTTAAGGCATAATTCATAAATGCACATATACATATATCTCATAACTTGAATATACAGTATATATATAAAAATATGCAATCTATAACTGGAATAGGTAAAGAGACAACGAGAGAGAGAGGGAGAGAGAGTTCCCACGGAAACCCTCGATGAGATTCTATTTGGCGAGACTAATAGAAGAATGTATGCGAAGTCGTCTAATTTCTCGACGGACTTTCTCTGATTTCAAGTAAACAGGATGAGTCTAACTCCGAACCTTTTGGAACAGGAAGTTGTAAATCTTCGGTCAAGAACTTGTTAGAGCTCGCACGGACCTCTCTGTCTCGCCCAATTCTCCTGATACGAAACCTTCGCGTATAGCATCCTCTGCATCCTTCATTTTGGCGAGTGTTTACTCTGGGCGCTAAGCAACTCCCGCGAATACTTACCACGTGCGCGTCCCGCTAAAAATTTCTTCAAACCACCAATCACCGTCAAACTACAACCAGAAAGAAGGCCAACCAACGTCCAGAGAGACGATCGGCGTCCAGTTGGACTATTCTACTTTTCTATTGGTCCAGAAGATAACCGCGTGGAACACGATAGAAGCACCATCCAAACCTTCTCAAAGGAGATCAGGAACTATTCAGGAATCATAGAGTGAACAATTTGGAAGTTAAATAATGAAGTCTTTATCTCTTTTTCGATATATCTGTTGAAAGTTTATTTTCTGAATGCATCCTCCATGAGCAGAGCGCTTCAGCGCTGTACGGACATCGGAACCAACGAATATCCCTAAATCCCATCACATGACTATATAACAGATTCAAAAGTCAACAGTTATATCGGTGTTCATTTGTACATTGCGATTAAAAGAACCTAACAATAATGATATCGCTCGACGTTGAGTATACGTTGTCGTTTCTACATCCAGTCGACGAAATAACGGGAATTCTTGTTTGAAAATTTCAAACGTAACGTTTCGAATCGATATGTAGACGCGAAGCATGTTTCTCACGATATATATCGATATAACCAACAACGCCATCCTAAGTTCACGACGATCGCCGTTAATATAATGCGTCGCATTGAGTTTGTTGTTTAACTCGGGAAACCGCCAAAAACTTAACGGTCCCTTTTGTTTAATTTACCACTGTTTTTCCGCAAATGTTTAGTACACTTTAGTTAGACTTGGCAGATTCATGCTTTTGTTGGTTATTTGTATGCATCCAATATGCCAACGCAATACTGTTTTCTCTGTGCGAGCGACGAAGGGGTTTTCTTGGATATTACAACTGAAAATAAGGAAACGTTTTGTACACAATTCAAGATTTGTTCATTGGTTAAGGTAAGTTTACCAAAGATTTAAATACATAGGCGGGTTTTATGTACACTCGTATCTTGATCGAGTCGTTGGAATTTGTTTGAGCGTGCGTCGTGTAAACGATGCACATTAGCAGCAATAATATTTTGTCAGTAAGATATTTTCGAATATCATGTCGTCCAACTTTATTTCATCGAGAAGTCGATAACTGGTTCATGTTGTGTAATCATTGCGATGCAAAGCAGGAGAAGCTTTACTTCGACTATGTACTTCCATTGTTTCTATAACAATAAGGCGTAACAATACCCGGCTTTTTGTATTATTAGAAAACTACGAGTACGGAGTTAACCAAGATATTTATTAAAAAATCAGTACAACGTTTTTTTTTTTTAGTAAACATTGAAATTCTTGTTGCTAACCTCTGTTTTCTCCTAACTTCCAAAATTCCTTCTATATCCGGGTTTACTTTCAACGTGTGCAGCGCTATTCAGTGACCATTATTTGCTTCTCAATGTATTCACTTTGTGCAAAAATGATTGTTGCTACTTGTCTTTACACGATATTTATGAATATCGGTTAGCAAGCAAAAATGCAAAGAAGTTTTGTGTTAAAATATAACTGATTTCACAGGTACCTACAACGGACCAGTTACCAGCTGCAATTTGCCACAAATGCGTGTACGAATTAAATCAGTGCAGTGCGTTTTTACAAAAATATAAAAAGTTTGCGAAAAACAAACACTATAGTCGGAAAAAGTGTTGCAATTTATGTTTCGAACAGACGGATAAAGAATACACGTTTAATCTGAAGAAAAAAAACATTTTACAGCTTAAATCCATCGATAAAATACAACAAATCTTGAACGATGAAGTAAGAAATAATTTCATGCTTTTATCTGATCAAATTAATCGAATAATGTTATCTTAAAATTAATACTATTACCTGTGGACAGACCGATAAGATTCAGGGGAATAACATTGTCGTGTGTCTGTCCTGTCGTTACACGGTGGATGTCCTGTGCGATTTAAAAAATTTGTCTAACGAAGTATCATCCAAACTGGACGACAAAATCGAGAAAGATATAGATTATTCAAGCTTTTCAAAGGTGACAAAATACAATTTATTAAAAACACGTCAAGTATATAGTCTTTATATTTCTCTGTTCTTTTCTTTGCTGCAGGTGAAGACAACTGTTGTCAATCGCAAAACTACAATTACAGACTCCGAGAGGGCAACATTGAAATTAATGCAAAATACAGACAGCGAATCCGAGACTATGAAGCGTACAAGATCCAAAACTAAAGTGAACAATACTAGAGTGAACAATAAAGTCACTGTGACATCAAGCGAACAAATCTGTGAAGATTGTGATAGCCCTATTACAGCTGACAGCGACGCGCATAAAAATGAGAAAACGGGCCAGAACGTGTGCAAGGTTTGTTGGGAGAGCAATCGTTTAAACGCGAAAGACGTCGAAACACAGTCTCCGGCTGAAACGAAAGTTTGTAAAGTTTTTCTTAAGGATGTGTTGAGTCAACCGGCATCACAGAAAGGAAAGCAAGCAGATGAAATCGAAAAAAATAATCAGAACAAGAAAAGACAGAGAACGACGGCCAAACAATCGAAGACGCCGAGCAGCGATTCAGAAATCAACACCGGAAAGCAGGTTGATAAACGTTCGATTAGATCAACCTATAGCGAGGATCCCGATTACATAGAAGAGGTACCGACGAAAAGAGCAAAACGCGGCGCTAAAGAAATGGTCTCGGAGCCAGAGTCGTTACTGCAAACCAAATCTGTTCCACCTAGAACGACGCGCAACCGAAAATACATTGCCAACAATGAACGTGCTCGTCAAATCTCCGATTCGGATTCTGCTTTGAGCAACAACAACGTCAAAGAATCCAGAGGTTCTGTAACCGCTCAAAAAAGGGTAGCTGGTTTGTCCTTATCCGACGCGGACGTTGAAGTCAAACGCGATCGCAAACGATTGAAAAGCATTTTAACCGGGAACGTTTCTTCCAAGAGCGTGGACACCAACGACGGATCCTCGACCGACGATAGCCCGTCGAAAAGGAAGAAGCTAAGATTTAAAAACGATGCGTCCATATTCATCGACCTGACGACCTCCACCGAAGCGAACGAAAGGCCCAAAAGAAGCGTGGCGAGACGAACCGCCGCCAACGCGGAAAAGGTCACAAAACCAGCTCCAGCGAAGAAATCTTCGGAATCCGAGGCCAAGGACGACTCCGATCTCGAAGAAGAAACGATGACATTGTACTCTTGCGACGAGTGTGGTGTTAATTATGAAAACAAGCTCGTGTTCTTGACACATAAATTGACGCACTGCAAGCAACCGAAGTTGGAGTTGAAGAAAATGACCGTCGAGAGTAAACCGAAAGAGGTGTCGCCAGGCACGAGCGACGCGGCGGACGAACAATTCGAAGATCAGTCGGAAGCCATAAAGATCACGGTGGACGATGACGAAGAGGAAGCTGAGATGGAGTCGAACAGTATGAACAGCAGTGCCGACACGAATTTGAGCATGACTTCTCGCACGGAAGAGGTTGCCGTCGCTACCGAGAAGGAGACGCCGAAGGATACCGCAACGGCAGAGGTATCCTCGAAAGAATTCGACGCTGATCAGCCGATCGAAACAGACGACACAGAGAGAAAGAGTTTACGAAGTCTGAGGAGTAGAAGTCTGAGCGGCAGCAGCGACAAAGCCAACGCCGAGAACGCCCTGGAAATGGCAGAAGAAGAAACCATCGAGGACATTTCGTTAACGAATATCGAAGATGACCAAGACGAAGAAGAAGGAGAAGAAGAAAAGGTCGTTCATCGAGAAAGTAATAAACAAGAGAAGTCGCGAATCGAAGAAGATGCTAGTCTCGAAGAAGAAGATGCTGGTCGCAAAGAAGAAGATGCTGGTCCAAAAGAAGATGCTGGCCTCGAAGTAGATGCTGGCCTCGAAGCGGATGCTGGCCCCGAAGAAAATGCGACGACTGATGCGGTGGAGGAAGAGCAAGAAACTGAGAAACAGGACGCGAAGAAGTCGCAAGATACGAGCAGCGAAGAGAAATGCGAAGAAGAGGTCGACGTCGAAAACGTGGATTCGTCTGAGATGATCGACGCAGACAAGACTCAAGAAGAAACCAAGTTGGATTCTTCCGACGGAACTGAAGAAAACAAGAACGAAGAGAGAAACGACGATACCGTCGCGCTGCCCGAAACACCCGAGAAGAAACAAGTCGATGAGAAAGAGGGGCGAAAGTCTCCGGACGCTTCCGAAGAAAGGCCGGAGGACAGTGAAAAGCTAGAACTCTCGGACAAAGACGAAGCGAGTCCGGTCAAGGAGAAGGACCATCTCGATATTCACGACACATCCGAAGAAGTTAGGAAGGACACGACAGACTCCCCGGGCAAGTCCGAAGAAACTAGGGTCACGAGAAAAAGCAGGTCGGTTTCCTTTGCGAAACTCGAAGAAAAGGATAAGCATGATTCCCCCGAGAGTCCTCGAGAAAAGCCGAGTTCCCCTGGCAGATCCGAGGAGAGGAGATCCCCGAGAAGAAGCAGATCGAGTCCTATCGCGAAATTGGAAGAGACGGCCGAGGAGAAGGACACATTGGGTTCACCTGTCAGAACCGAAGGGAGGAAGAGCACGAGAAAGACCAGATCCAGTTTATTCGCGAGGATCGAAGAGGAGAAGCAAGACTCTCCGGAAAAATCCGAGGAGAATGTCAAGTTGGGCTCCCCGAGCGAACCCAAGGAGAAGAGGCGTTTGAGAAAGAGTAAATCGAGTCCCGTTGGGAACTCCGAGGAGAAGGATAATCAGGATTCTTCCGAGGAACCCAAAAGCAATATCCATCCTTCGGAGGAAACGAAAGAGAACGAAAACGACAAAGACGATGTGGTTATTGAAATTCAGGACGAAGACAGTTGTAGCAGCGTCATCAAGGAGGTATGCGAGAAAGAACGCAACGACGAGATCGGTACCGACGACGCGGAGGACGTGCAAGTCGTGAAGACCAACGACTACGATTCGGACGACGTCGAGGAAGTAAGCACGCAAAAGGACGATGCCGCCGTCGCTGCCGCCGTCGCCACCGCCACCGCCATAATCGTCGACGATGACGACGACGACGACGACGACAACGACGACGACGACGACGACGTACAGTGCGTGGAGATGAATTGCTCCAACGGCAAGAGCAAGAGCAGCGACGCTCGACAAGACGACGAAGACATCGTAGAAGTGGCGGAACCAACGCCCGATTCCACAGACATTGCCGCAGAGATTTTGCAGGAAGTCCTGAATCTGGCGAGCGCCGAGATCGACGGTGGAAACGAGTCCGACGACGCGGAAACGTTGGAGAATATATCGCGGGAAGTACAAAATGGCGGCAGTACGAAATCTTAAGAATAGTACGTCTGTTTCTCTATAAATTTTTCATAAAAGCCGCTATCAAAATCCGATATTCTTATTTTGTAAACTTTTGGCTGTACATATATACATATATATATAGATAGATATATATCACATATATAGCACATTATATGTGTATATGTATATATATATATGTGTGTGTATATATATATATATATATAGTTGCAGATATGACATTATTGTACGACTCATTGACACAGGGGAACATTGAATCAATCGGATTTGGATTAATCGGATGATTAATGATTAAATTTTTAACCCTTTGCACTCGAAGCTGTTTTAACTAAAAAACCAAAGCGTTTCTTCTGACGTAGGATATATTCATTCTACCTGAATTATTTCACCTTATGTATATGGATTTTATTACTGTTTCTCGTTCTTGCAACCATTGAATTTTTTATTTACTATTTTAATTTCTTAGATACAAAGGTAGCGATGGTAAAATTGTTTTAAACAGTGGTGTGGCAATTTTTACTGGCGCCTCAGAGTCGCCATTCGAGTGCAAAGGGTTAATATTTCGGTTTAGGGTGACAAGATTCATTTGAAAAATTCCTATCGTTCTGTCGGACGTTTTGTCGAGCGACCCGCGTATATACACGTCGCGTAATCTGGTTTGAACGGAGAAACGCATCGAGAAAGGTATTCCTCGTTCGTGCAGAGTAATTTTATACGATTTTTATGAATGATATTAGTTTGCGTGTATACAGGATCGTTGCGATGACTTGAGTTTTATCAGCAGTTGTAGTTGGTTGTTTTGACTTTAACCAATCCCGCCATTGCCACTTTTGCTCAGGTATATTCGAGTTTACCTACTCGTATTCAATTTGAATTTTATCCGAATTTCATACAGTCCGTTTATCAATTTATATTCGTTCTTCTTTCATCGTCTTTTTCTTTTTTACAGCCGTTCCGACAAGAATTTCGTCAGTATTGCGACTGAATAGTTTGTCCAACAACGTTTTACACGAATGAATGATCCTTAAAGGAAATATGCTTGTCTCCAAGTATGCGTGTTTGTTGTATATTCTTGTACGTTCATTAAGGGATATTTGAGAAGTGTACAGTAGTTTCGGCGCAACGTAACGTCGAAGAGTTATTCGATATCGCGCGATCGATCGTTAACCAGGCTCAAAGCTAGGTGATACTCGATTTCCATCGAAACTGCAATGCCGAACGATTCCCTTCGAATTTGTTCGTAGGGCACGCGTTGTTAACTCTTTTGCGAAGAAATTATTTTTACGTCAAAGTTTTAAATAACAATGTATACGTAGGTGTATAGAAACGTTTGTCGGGCGAGCAATTAAATTATTTGCGTGTTTAGTCCTGAGTTATATCAACGACGTACGGCCTCGAATGATTCATGATTTTTTTTTTCGCGTTACTTACTGTCAATTTAAATTTTCGTTGACGAACCCGACCAGCGATCGATGTCAATCAAGAAAGAGATTTATTCGTTTCTCGAGTTTGCCACAAATTTTTCCGTTTCTTTAGCGTAATTGTCCCCTGGTTCACGAATGTTCGAATTGCTACGCAACTCTGAACACGGGTACAGTTGCGAACCAGCAAATATAAAATATCTCGCGAACTTACCCGCGCACCTAGTGTAAATCTGCAAAACTTAAGGCGCGACTCTTGTCGATTTTTCACGGCCGCGTCTCTCCTCGACTGTAATCGCTGAAGGTCTGCGACGACGACGACGACGAAAACGACGAAATCGTCTCTCTCGACGATTCGTGCCGGACGTCCGAGTCTGATTTTTCTTCTGAAACGGAAAGACGCCGTCTAAATCGTGTCGGATCATTTCCGGAAAGTTCGCTACCGACGTAGGCTACATCCGGTCTGCAGGATGACCCGACAAACCAATTGCCGATTCGAGAAAAGTTTATCGAGGAACCCTATATATATTAGCTGCGCGAGCAAGGCGTTCCTCCAGCGATGTTAGCGATCGAACGAGGTTCCCTCGTCTATAGTTTACTCGCAGAAGAAACACGGTGGCCATCGCAACACAGTCAGACTCTTTGTGTACATACGCATACGTATTATTAATAAAGAATAAATCTTCAAAGGGACTTTTCAAAGCACTGAGGGAAGAGGAGAAGTTTAAGGAAATTTCGGAAACGAAGTTGCTGTACATAGAGCAAGAAGAACGCATCGAACGATGAATCCCCGAGGAGGAACGACGATCGAGTTTCACGGCGACGCGTGCACCGCGTTTACAAGCGATCGCTAACAAATTAGGAAAGAACGATTCCTCGCGATCCATAGATCCGATCGAAGGAACGGCGAACGACCGATACGTCCAGGCTGAATCTCGGCTGAGTCGAGAATCTACAACATTTTTGGATTCCTACGGAGTAGAACGTTAACGTTTTCATTGGTCAACGTTTTCCGTTTTCAATCGCGTTGTCAAGATTCAGAAATTATTAACCCTTTGCGCTCGAAGCTGTGTCAACTAGAAAAAGCATCTCCCCGTAAGATATTTTCATTCTACGCGAATTATTTCACTCTATGTATTCATATCTTATTTTGTATTTTTATATTCACTTTATGGGGGTTTTCCCCGTTGTTCGTCCTTACCTAAAGATGTGAAAAGTATTATAAATAATAGCGTGGCAATTTTTCGCAACGCCGCGGAGTGGCCATTCGAGCGCCAAGGGTTAAACCATGATAATTCTATCGCCATTTACATTTCCGATTGAAAAGAGAAGCTTGGAAGACGTTGGACCAAGTCAGGAGGACGAATGCTTATTGGAAGTTGGAAGTCGTTCGCCGATTCTCGATAGACACTAGATAAAAACTTGAAAATTGAGATTCGAAACCGATTTCCGCGGGAATACGACCGAAGAAAGTTCGAGCCGAGTTTTGTCATAGTTACCGCATGTTTCCCCGAGCCAAAACGGCTCTCGCAGACTTTTCCATCGGCAGATCTCGAGGGTCGCGCGTTGCTCGTGCGCGCCGCACCGCAAAATCAGGTCCCAGTACTCCTCGATTCTCTCTTGTCCTGCGGGCACACAGAGGTGTGTGCGAATTATTAGGCTCGATCGACGGACAATCAGTTTTTCTTTTACTCGTAATCGTTACACCTTGCCCTCACAACTTTCTCACAACTTGTCTCTGTCTCTAACGAACAAACTCGTTCGTCCACGCGATACGTACAATAAGATAAATAATTACTAGACCATTTTATCAAAGACATTTAGTATTCCCGAAATAGTTTTGCGAAAATATCAGTAAGAATTGGAGCGAGAGTCTACGGTTTAACGATTACGCTATAGTTTACGAGCGCCGGGAGGCGATTTGCGCACGACTCGTTTTCCGTTCGCCGTTTCTAGGTCTCTAAGAGGAAACGGCGTTCGACGAACGAACCACTGTACCATTCGCGTTAATTCGAACCTCGCGGAAGACCGAATCAATTACCAATTAGTTCGATTAAAATAGCTGCGTAGCGATCCGAGACGCACCTCTATGTGCACGCGAACGTTTTCTCTGCACGACGCGAAAGACGACATCGGCGTCGTGCGATTTCATCTCGGGCGGATAGCTAGGCAACGCGGTGAATCGACGGAAACAGCCAAGATCGTATCTCCGATATCTATTTGTACGTTGTTAAGTTTTAAGTCCAGCCTTGTAACCTCCACCGCACGACGCGTTGTCCTCGTATCGCACCGATATCTATAACATTGTTTATCTGTAAAATAGAATAAAAAGTAGCTGTATTTCTAAGCGACCCGGTGTCTCGCTCCTCGAAGTACTCTTCGACGCTGGAAACATCGTGGTCGCGTCACGGACGAACCGCGCGCAATTCGTTCGGACTCGAAGTGGGAGCTTCGGAAAAGAACCGGCGGTCGGGAAAGAACCGAATGCCGCGAAATTCGGTAATTCCGAATCGTTCGAGGCCACGATACCCTTCGAGATTCCCGCGACGCATCTGGCTCGGTCGGCTTCGTCGGACAAGCCGAGATCGTTGTACAGTCTCAGAGCGTCCTCCAAGCGAACCGTGGCCACGTCCAGCTTGCCCTGCCGGAACACGCGCGAAACATCAGATCGTGTCGCAAGTTATTTCCGTAAAGATGCGTCAATTTATCGGAGGCCCGACGGCTCGGAAGGAAGCTGCATCGTTTCGAAATGGAACGGAAAGCTTTCGGATGCCCACCGATGGTGGACGCGCGCCGTTGTTCGAACCGAATCGTTGCAATTTCTCCCGAGATTCGGTGATCGTTTCGGACCCGATCCAAAGGATCATTAATAGGTTTTTCGTTAATTTTTGTTTCGCATGTAACACCGTACGCTGATTTTGTTATCGAAACATCCGGGCTCGACGTTGTCTCGCGCTCGTTCACCGATTTCTCCACGTTTCCGGATTCGATGAATACTTTGCGCCCTTCGATCGCACTTCCGGCAAACTGGAACGCGTCGAAGGGCCGCACAAAGTTTGTTCGCTGTTCTTCGGGGATTTAAATTCTTTTTCGCGAGATCGAATCGGTGAACCGAGAGGACCGTGGAGCCGAAGACTTTATATTTTATACCGTTTTTTCTTTAGTCTATACATCTACGACACAGCTTCTTCTTTTTCTTTCTCTTTCTTTTGTATATCTGTAGATCTTTATCCGAAAAAGCTAGCTAGTGTAGCAAATTGTGTTATCGATTAATTCGTATACCTGGCTCAAACAGTGCTCCCCCGTGTAGTAATGCGCGTCGGCGAGTTTCTCGAAGAGCTTCAGTTCTTCCGCGATCTCTCGCAGACTCCGCAGGTGCGACTCTGTGTGAACGTTGTCGTCCAGTTGCTGCGGAATCGTTTCCGCTTAGAACCGACGAGCTTAGACTACGAGCGGCAAGCACCGTGGAAAAATCTGCTTCGAATCTTAGCGATCGCTCCGCGGCTTGCTCCAAGAGGAACAAGACATCGTAGCCATCGCTCAGCGTTCTCATATGGCCCTGCCATCGCGATTTCAATCGCTCGAAATTTGTAATTCGTCGTTTTTCAACTCGAGACGCTTCGAGGTTCCTTTACACGCGACGTACGATTCGTGCAATGTCAATAATTTTACTAAAAAGTGTTTTTCAAGGATCATTCGAGTTTCTATTGTCGCGCGTAAACTCTTGGCGATATTTTGGCAAATTTTTGGCACGATTCAACGCCGATCGTAGGCTACCAGATTCACCTTATAGGCGAACGCCAGTTCCATGTGCGCGTTGCAAACACCCTCAGGATCGGAGACTCTTTTTGCAAGAGCCAGCAGCTTCGAGAAGGTCTTCAATGCGAGTTTCGCGTCGTTTACCGCCAGGTAACATTTCCCGAGCTCGTGCAGCGTCTCGTTCAGATGTTCTGTGTCTCCAGCTGAGTAAATTGGTCGCTTCGTTGATTCGTCGATCGAAACGAAACGCGTATCGAGATCGAAGAACGGGACCTACCATCGGTTGCCCTCTCGACAGCTTCGAGACAGGATTTCAGCGCTGCGTCTGGATCTTTCGGTCGATCCGTCCTCGCGACGATCAGGAGAGCTTTGTACAGCAAGACGTTGCACTCCCTGAAGATCGAGCCTTGTTTCTCGCCGAGCTCCTTCGAGGCGTTCCAAGTCTTCTTCTCGGACGCGTCGCGCGCCTCGTTCAAGTATCGCAGAGCTTCTCTCGGATTCTGCACTGACTCCCAAACGGTTCGTCAAGACGTTTTCCAAATTTTGAGAAATCTACGCGACCGTGTTCGGTCGAGAGACCGGCTACTAACGTTGACGGAAGAGAAATCGACCGTACAGGTATCGAATCAGGCTGATCGTGCGACGATGATCGTCCTCGACGAATTCCGCGGCCGAAAGGGCTGCTTGGTAGAGATGCTCGGCTATCCACCACCATTCCCAAGTTTCCCTCTGGAAGAACAGCGCCGTGTCCAGGAGCGAAGTTGCGGCATCTACGCCATCGCCTGTCGGCAGGACGTCGCAGGATGTCGCAGGACATCGCGGTCTCGGGTAACTTCTACGAAGGACGAATCTCTACCTACCTGTCGTCGTCGCATTCTCGTACGCGATCAGCCCTTCCTGCAGCCGATCCAGGAAGTCTTTTCGATCCCTCAAACGCGGTTTCTTCCACAACGGACCGGCCGCCGAGGACTCGGAAATCTTCTCGTCGAGATCCAACAACTGTCTCATCCGACGAAGCGCGTCTTGATGATTTTGCTCCTCGAGCTCGAGCAGAATCGCTTCGTGGTACGGCACGCGGTGTCTGAATAGTTGATCGATCGATTAGACCAACTTTGTCGCGCCAACGTCGAACGAAAGGGTTGGGAGAAGATATTGAGAAAATTCCGGCATGTCTAAATCGTAGTAAACTCTGGAAAATTGGGAACAAGGAGCGAGTCGAGAACCTTCTAACTTGTGCGCGACTCAGGTCCGGTAACGCGGACTTCAATTCAGCCATAACCTTCTTCGTTTCGTGAAATTCTGCTTGCGGCAGAGTTTTCAGATCCGGAGGGTACACCACGCGCGTACTTCCTCCGCTGTTCGAGTCGCTGGAGCATTCTTCGTGATCGCGTTTCTTCAGAATTTCCACGACGGCGTGCTTGCTCGGTCGACGGTTTCGAGTGGCCATCTTGGCGAACTTGACAGGCGATGCGACGATTCCGGTAGGCAAACGACGCCGTTTTCTTTTGTTTTTAACTGTTTTTAAAGCAACGATTGTACGAACGCGTGAAAATAATTATTATTCTTGCGGGATCAGGATCAAATAGGCGTTAGAAAATCAGGGAAGAGGTAGGGAGGGCTTCTTGATAATTCTACATTCTTCTTTTCATAAGTCCGATAACGTCGCATCCACCTAAGAAATCAGTTCGTAGGTTTTCCGTTCGTTCGTCCTCCTCGAATTCGACGTACCCTTGTGACTCGCTCGGTTCCCCATAGAAAGGAAGCTTTCCGAAGCTCGGGGATCGTCGGGGTTCTTTAGACAGGGCCTACCGTCGACTTCTGATGTGCTTTTCCAATGTGGGTAGCCCGTATAAATGCCAGAACTGTCGAATCATAAATGCGATCGACGTATGTGGCTTCGTTAGGACAATTAGATCGCTTCGTTTAATTTTGATCGCGATACAAGCTTCGACGAGCAAGGAAAACGTTTTCCGTTCGTTCGTCCTCTTCGAATTCGACATACCCTTGTGACTCGGTCGGTTCCCCATAGAAAGGAAGTTTTCCGATTCTCGGGGATCGTCGGGGTTCTTTAGACAGGGCCCACCGTCGACTTCTGATGTGCTTTTCCAATGTGGGTAGCCCGTATCAATGTCAGAACTGTCGAATCATAAATGCGATCGACGTATGTGGCTTCGTTAGGACGATTAGACTGCTTCGTTCTTTAGACAGGACCTACCGTCTACTTCTGATGTGCTTTTCCAATGTGGGTAGCCCGTATAAATGCCAGAACTGTCGAATCATAAATGCGATCGACGTATGTGGCTTCGTTAGGACAATTAGATCGCTTCGTTTAATTTTGATCGCGATACAAGCTTCGACGAGCAAGGAAAACGTTTTCCGTTCGTTCGTCCTCCTCGAATTCGACGTACCTTTGTGACTCGCTCGGTTCCCTATAGAAAGGAAGCTTTCCGAAGCTCGGGGATCGTCGGGGTTCTTTAGACAGGGCCTATCGTCGACTTCTGATGTGCTTTTCCAATGTGGGTAGCCCGTATCAATGTCAGAACTGTCGAATCATAAATGCGATCGACGTATGTGGCTTCGTTAG